>CM034151.1:811083694-811685821 GCA_019776745.2 Taxus chinensis
ATGCCATAAATCTGGTCTAAAATCAGCCTTACAGAGTCACCAAATAAATATTTTGATCTTTAGAATAAATTGATTACAGCTTGCTTCTCCAAAAGTGACTTTATTTCTCTGTAAATATATAAATTGTAATTTGTTGTAATTGTTGTAGTCTGCTACAGATATGATCTGTGGTCCCACCGGCATGTACCAAAACTATGTATCTCTTGAAAGTGCACCCTTGTTGAGTGATGATAGCATAGGGGTTCTAGGCTTCTTTGAATCTCTCACTTTCGTAGATGCAATGGAAACACCTGAGGTCTGTGGGTATACCTATTGTTGAGGTGAGTCTCTGGTATCAAGGTTGGTTCCTTTTGATGTATCCTAAACTAATTTTTTTAGGTTTTGAGGGTAAAAAAAATGACTGTAACTGAAATTTGAAATGGGTGATACACCAAAATGTTGAGGGATTTGACTGAGTATATGCACAATAAAATTGAGAATGAATTTTAGATGCACGAACCAATGGTTTACATCAGAATATTAAGGCAAAACACTTTATGTATTGAGGGATAAATCACAACAACACAACAAGATAAACATGCACACTAATACTATGCAGAAAATTACCAGATTTGCAGCAAGGTAAGATGATTAATCAGGAAATTGACATTCACAAGAATTAATGAAAGAGATACACACCACTGAAAATAATTAGAAAGGAAAAAA
Source organism: Taxus chinensis (assembly GCA_019776745.2). Classification (NCBI taxonomy): domain Eukaryota; kingdom Viridiplantae; phylum Streptophyta; class Pinopsida; order Cupressales; family Taxaceae; genus Taxus; species Taxus chinensis. The sequence goes on from CM034151.1 coordinate 811,084,400, forward strand.
CTTAGTTCTCATTCAAGGGAAAAACTAGCAGAAAATTGTTTCAGCACTCCTATGTCCAAAAAGTACCTCCTTTGTGGCTTGCCAATGCACACAATATATAGAAAAATTATTCACCCAACCCATCCTAAAAATAGGCTAAAATTTGTACTCGCCCATGCATGCTAATTTTACCCCTTTATCATGAATAAATAAAGGAATAAAAATAGACATGTTGATTACAATGAGGCATTAATAGCCTTAGTTACAAAAATAATTTCAAGTCCAAGTGTAGTTGATTGATCTATTTTTAATAAAATTGGATGAATAATTTTGCTAATAATAACCACTTGCTTGTTGTGTAAGTCTTCTCCAATGTGCATGAAATCTTTTTCTTCTTGTTAGATGTGACACTTGTAACTTGATCCACTTGATTAAAATGATCATTCTCTAGGTTGACACCTTTGACATGCTCAATTCTTTTTGCCCCCTTCTAGTGGATCCACATGCAAAAATTAATCTTCGTATGTGAGAAAAAAATGCCTTTATTTTCTTTGATACTTTGCAAAATAGAAAATTCTACCCCATTGTGGGGACCACCTTCATTCATTCTCCACTTGTCTTATCATTATTTGTAATAGTATGGGTAAATATCACCTTTGAGTCTTCGTTGATCTCTAATGTGGACCAACCTATGTGAACATGACAATCAATTTTTTGTTTTTAGTCTATGCATGAAAGATGATTTATTGAAGTCTTGTAGTGCACTTTTGTGACATCTTGTTATCTGGTTTATCATTTCTTTTAATCTAGTTTGAGATAATTGGAACTTTCTTATCTTTTTGTTTACATTAAAAGATACATGTATTTCTTTTTATTAATCTCCTTGACCATGAAATTATGTGGAACCATTATTAGAGTCTCTTTGAGGCTTTCAAGGTAATCATGGAATTTTCAATTATGGCTTGACCATCTCTCTGAGCTAAATCATATGAATTTTTTGTCATTTTAGAAGCTTCATTAATTATTCTTGCGTTTCACATCGACGTTTCTTCAGAGCTCACTACATTTTGATATAGAATTCGTGTATGCTCTTGGAAACTTCTGATTCATTTAGTGGGTATGATTGTATCATTAGATATTGCATGTATCCATTTGAATAAATATATCTGAGATCATTCTATTTAAACTAGTTTTCCATATCAATTATGCTACTGAGTCACCACTGCTAGATATGGTGAGCTATAGTTTCGAACTTAGCATACATTCAAGCTTGGAGTTCATTTTGATTCTCTTGAAATGCCTTGAATACATTACTTCATTTCGATGCATTTATCTGAGCTTTGATACTAAAATGCTTTGATAATTTGTGAGTTCTGTGATTTTTTGTTTCTATGGAACTTCCTAAGAGAAAAGATTTTGAAGGTCTTCTACTTTTGATATCTCATTTGATAGTTCTCAAAAGTTTCTCTCCAGCTCAACTATATTTCTTCAAGAGTAATTTGCCACTTTAATTTTGAGTTGTTCGTAAAAATGATTAATGCATTGCTTGGAAATGGTTTTGATCATAAGGTTTTATCTTGGATCTGTATCTTATTCTTTTTGAAACTCATTAAAGCTGTCTAAAAATATGTTACTCTATTTCTTTTGATCCCAGCTTAATTGAGGATTATCATTCTTTGATTTAAACTCCAAGCTATTTAATTGTTCTGGGTTGAATCTGAGAAGTTGAATCATTTAGTTTGAACCTTTACTAAGACTTATTTATTTCCCTATTTATTTATTATTCTCTGAGATGAAAACTATAACTCGAGTTAAGTTGCTTATTCTTTTGAATATTTTGTAAAACTTTAATATTCTCAATTTGAAGATAGTTAATGAATCATTCACTTCATACCAAGTGACTTCTGCACTTCAGTTAATTCAAAGTTAATATTTGTGAACTTCTTCAAATTGGATAAAAATTATCTCTGAGTTTCGAATCTTTGTTACTCACATGATAAAAGAGTTATGTTGGACTTTAAACTTTCAGTATGACATGTTTTGTTTATAAATTTCCTTCTAAATTGATCATAGTTGGCACACTCCTAGGGTGGCTGTAATTAATTTTTCATTTGCCTATTTGAAGTGTATTCAACCACTGTAAAATTTTTGCTCACCTCTGATGATTTCCTATGTTATATTGGCAAATTGTTGTCCTCATGCGAGGGTTCTGTTTCAGAAGCCTATAATCTTGAGACTTTTGTAGGTTTGAAAACTGTGACCCTTGAATATTTAATGGATATTCAAGCTCCCTACTGTATACAATTTGTTGGATTGAAGTCATAAATTTTATATTTTGTGAAAAGCTCAGAAAAATTCTAATTTTATAGAAGAATGCATGAATTGTTAAGTGGATTCATTTTGAGGAAACTAATCTATTTTTGTAACTGTATCTAATCAATTTGATTGATGATCTGAAACTTTGGAAATCTTCTCATACTTATATTTGTCTGGCCATGTTTTTTGCAATGTTCTTTTGAGTACTTTGTAAGATAGAGTTGATATATCATGTAACTAGTTTTTCTTTATTTGTACTTAAAAACTCAATGATTGATGCATCTTATCTGAGGATAATCCTCATCATTGACAATTGTTCACCTAGATGGTAAATTTTTCTCTTGATCTAATTTTGAGTATGATTTCCATTGATACTTGTATTCTTTGGCATTGATGATCTATTCTGAAAGATGCAATATCTTATATCCTTCATCTTCCCGTAGTAACTGAAGACTTGAATTATTTTCTTGCAATACTGTAACATATTTCCTTGAAGATATGAAGTTTTTTTTCTTCATTTACTAGATTGTTTCTATTTCTGTGCAATGTAAATCCATATGATCTATTATTCTTATAGCCTTGATGAGCAGCTGATTGTTAGATAATCACTTACCTCCTTCATTAGTTAGCAACTCTGAAATAATATTTATTTCAAATCATTGTATCCTGGCGAAAGCTTACATCAATTATTTATTTCTTCAAAAAATATAAGATTCTATTTTCTTACCATGAAAGCTTAAGTAAATCGATTGATTTCATCGATTGCAAATCTGTTGAATTCATTTCTTTGACACTGTATGAGTTTTATCCTCAGATTAAGCAAATTTCAAAATTTATTTAATTGGATAAGCTTGTTCCTATTGGGCTGTGAAACTATCATGTACTTGAGAATTTCCTTCTTTTCTAAATTCATATGGTACTTGATACATGATGATTTCTCAGATTAACTTTTCTCATTCTAAATTCCTTTTCCATATGATAATTGTCATCTTGAATGATGAAGCTTTGAATAATCAGTTCTAATGCATCTATTTTCTTTGTTAAATTAACTCCTATATCTTCATGAAGTCATTTGGAAAGTATTCACCGAACTTCTATTTAAAAACATGACTTTGTACGCCTATTGTTGTAAAATCCTTATACTTGATGTTTCTTAAAATTTTAGGTTCATTGAATTACATGCCTTGCATGAATGAATATTTTCTATAGTTATTATTACAATCCTTTTCTAAATTGTTATAATGAAAAACTACTTGCAAATTAGTCTTTGAAACAATGGCTTATTTGCAAACCATACAGTCTATCATGAAACTTTGAAACTCATGTTGCTTGAAGTATATCCAAAATCTTCCTAATTCATGTATTCATTGACTATAAAGGTTCCTGAGTTGAATGAAAATATACTCTGTATTTTGTATCTTTTCCATTTTTCCATTGTAATTGATTCAGCTTACTTGTACTTTGTGACTTTATAAATTGTAGCTACTTGAAGCTATCATGAATGTTTGAAAATAACATCCTTGTATGAGATTGCACTATTCCTTTCATGATCCCTTCAATTATAAGGTTTTGATACTTATTTTGTTTCCTTGATTTGAAAGTTTCAGTTTCAATTTTAGGATCCGATAGTAGCATTCAATGTAACTTTATTCAACTATAGCTAGTTTATTTGATAGTGAAAAACTGCATTATTGATTTTTCTACCTGTTGGAAGATGCAATATCTGAGATTTTCTCCATGCATTATTTTATATTATAAGTGATCTTGCAATAAACTTACCTTATTCAATGCAATCTACTTTTGATAGTACAAAGTATTTAAAACAACAGTTTGTTTATTCCTTTGCTTCAACTTGTACATGCACACTTTAGAAAATAGTTAGAAAATAATTAGGAAATTTTTCGCATCTCTTATGTTCCATAGTCTTTTCTTTTTTCTTTTCTGCTTTTATCATGATTCTGGGAATCGATAATGTGATACTGTAAGATATTGCCTTCTTACAATTGTGCATATGTCTCTGATGTACCTTATGCCTTATGATATTGAAGAAATCCATTTGCATGTACATTAGACAGTACATGAGTATATATTAAACCCTGAGCTCAATGACTGATGTCATTTTCCTTTCATTGTTTTTAGGTACACTATAGTTGTAAATCCGAGAGTTGATATGAAAGATGGAGATGGAACTGGAGACAAAGAAGATTAGAATAAAAACCCAAGGAAATGATGGGTTTCTTCTATACTCCTTTACTTTTAGCTTTATGCACATGTACTTCTTTCTTCAGTAGTTATGAGTTACATCCCATGACTTGTGTGGGAAACATTGATGTTTCTTCATGAATAAATAACATTAATTTTTGTAACTGAGTTATATACTTCTTTATTGCATTTAATATTTTATGATGGATATTGATTGTATAATGAAATAAACAACTCAATCACATAATTAAATGTATTTAAACATGTGTGAAATAATGAGATTTGAATGTACCTGTAACTTAATAATGAACTCTCTTTCATGTAAACTATAACTCTATTTGTTGTTCCTGAATCTAACATTTCACCTAAACTGTGATTCCTATCATTCATCAAGGAAATGAATTATGTCCTTCAGGGTTTTGATGTTTCCTTGTTGAAGACAAACATGGAATGGCAGTCTATGTGAGGTGTTACATTTTGTAACAACAACACATAGCTGCAGATTACATGTAGTTAATCAATAATTGCAACTGAAAAACATCAATAAAACTGTAATGCACCCCCCTAGTTAGGTCCATTTCATCAATGAATTCCATTTTAAACAAAGTTTCTAGTTTCCCATTTTTGCAGAAGTGCAAAATTTGTCAACAATTACCTTTTTTCTTTAGGGAGAGGATATGCTCTTTAGTTCTTGGGGCATGATTTGACGTGCATGCCTAAGCACGATGTCCAATTATTTTACATGTGGAGAAATTATATTAATATTAAATGGGTTGAACCCAAGTTCCCAAGTCAGAGTGGAGATCAATGGAGGATGGAAGAGGAAAATTAATTTCAACATTCACACTGAATCTGGCATGAATAATTATAGAACCTTCCTTGGTAGTTTGATTCAATGTTATTAGATAACCAATGGAGAGGGAATTGCCTTCAATGACAATAGAATTAAAAAACTCCAAGGGGATCTCAGGAAGAAAAACCTAGATCAAATCCTAGGACATGGTTTTAGTTTTAGTATTAAATAGGGGTGTCCAACGATAGAGTTAAAATCCTCTTCGACCAAAGAACCTTGGGCCACCAAATAAAGCACGAGAAAAATCTTCTTTATTGGAAAACATAAAGAGCATGAAACCATTTGAAAGGGAAAAAATATCAACCAGGCCACAAGGAGCCCATTTAATACGCACGCATTTGTGAATCTATTTTAAGGGTGGTCTGGGTCCCCATAATTTTATCAATCAGAAACAACTCTCTTGAGGCTTGTGTAGCTTTAGTGATCGAGCAAGTGATTCGTAAGGACAAAGTCCCATCAATGCACTGAGGGTCGAGTTTTCCACGACCGACTATTTTAAAAGGAAAAAAGTAATGTCCTTCTAGGAGCTAGTAGAGATGTTAGCAAAGTCAATAGGGGGGTCATGGGTTGGCCCATTTGGATCCGCAATCAAAGCATGAACGAGTCGTAGCAGAGTTTCAAAAAATTGCAGAGTGGGAAAGAAATTTCACTGGATATTTTTTCTATAACAACCTCTTTATTACACATCTCAACTCACACTCTTTTAAAATAAACCATAACATTATACAATTATATCATACATATATTATTATCTTTTTAAATGGTTTATAGGATTTTCCAACTGAGTACAGACTACAATTACCAATATTTTATGGAGTTCTAAATAATTTCAAACTTGCCTAATAAGACATATTTTATAATGATTTTATAAATAATTTCATACTACTATTTGTTTCCAATGTCTTATAGAGTTTCTAAATAATTCCATAATTTCACTGTATGGGTAGATTTTACAACAGTTAAGCAAAAATATAGAGTTTACAATAAAACCAATTTTACAATGATTTTTCAAATGATTTCAGGGTTGAAGTCTATACATATTATACAATAATTAAAATAGTATATTCCTTTGAGTAGTGCCTTCAAGTAAATATGAAATGACGGAAGATTTTGCTGTCGCGCGTCAATTAAAATGTAACACGTGTCAAAATGAAATAATGATACATGGCCTGCACGCGCGTCACTAAACGTGCGTCACTACATTTTTTTTGAGACAGCAAAATCTTTCGTCGCGCGTCTCAGCCTCCAACCTCTGCTTTCTCATCAAAAAATCTCCGTGTCGTGCATCAATAAACTCTTTGTCGTGCATCTGCTATGCGTTAATATCTGTTGTACCTCCTTGTTGCACGTCAAAAAAATGCAGTGACGCGCGTCAACAGGCCTTAGTCACGTGCGTCAACAGGCCTTAGTGACGTGCATCACTAAGGTTTGTTGACGCGCGTCACTAAGTCCTGTTGACGCGCGTCACTAAGGCCTATTGACGCACGTCAACAGGCCTTAGTGACGTGCGTCAACAGGCCTTAGTGACGTGCGTCAATAGGCCTTAGTGATGCGCGTCAATAGGCCTTAGTGATGCACGTCAATAGGCCTTAGTGACGCGCATCAACAGACCTTAGTGACGCACGTCACTAAGGCCTATTGACGCACGTCACTAAGGCCTGTTGACGTGCGTCAACAAACCTTAGTGAGATAATGTAGGATATTCACAACCATGATAGCATGACAAAGGCTTCCACATTACAAACATGCATTCATAAAAAAATTGTTGCAACACATGAAAAACAAGTAAAACCTATAACTTTTCAATTAACAAAAAAGGCTCAATCTAGAGAAGGGGATAAAGGAGAAGGAAAAATGGTGGCCATCTCCTTATACCTCCCAAGTGGGTTAAGGTTCCACCTAGGAACCTCCATAGTGCACACCTCAAAACGCTCTCATAATCCCTTATCTCTTTCATGATGCAAATGTATATAATGTACTAGAAATTAAACCTTTTCTCTCCCCATAGGTTGAGCACCTTACCCACACTCCCTCCTCTAAAAACCCTCACAAAATCCCTTTTATCTCCCCAATGGCCCCATATCCCTGTCTCCCCACACCTTCCTTAAGGGAAAACTACCCAACCCAAACAAACACACACAAACATGTATTCAAATTGAAATACATACAACAAGAAAAAAGATGTAACATGAGTTAAGATCCTACCTTTCCATTTGTGGCACTTTCTTCCTTTAAGAAAATCCACTCCAACTCTTCTCAACAAGAAACACTCCAAGCAAGATCTTCCCAATTCCAAAGCCAAAGTACCAAAGCGAGTTCTTCTCCACAAATCTCAAGCCAAAATAGAAAATCAAGATAATCAAAGTAAGTAACCCTAAAATCATCAAAGAAATGGACATAAATAGAAAAGATGGAGGGAGAGGTGATGTGGTTCCATGTAGGATGTAATGTCATCTCCCTCAAATCTAGATCAGAAACTTCCCACACAAACCAATCCATCATAAAGAGGTAGGTGAGGAGATACCATCACCAAATTTGCACACAAACTCCCTCTTTCACATTTCAAAGTTGAATTTAGAGAATTAAAACATGAGGGAAATAATTTCCTCTTTCCTCTCAATTTTTCATCATTACAAGCTATATATGACCCCCCAAGTCATAGGTAAGGTTTAGGGAAGAGATTAAAGAGTGGAGGAAAATTAAAACTTGTCCCACAAGCCCTCAAAAATACTCTCAAAGCTGAAATCCGAGATTGGGTTTAGGAATGACACACAAACCAATGCCAAATTAAAAATTAAAATAAAAGAGAAGAAAGGAATAAGGTATATTCCAATTAATCATGCCCTCCTAAAATCCACATCATAAAAATAATTAAGCTAAGACACAAAATAAACATAAGAAACATAATGTGAATCATTAGCTCACTCTAAAAATTACATAACCAATCAAGGGGTACCTTAACAAAATAGAAACATAGGGTTACAAGGGTACATTAGAACTTAAAATAAAATCACAACATCCAGAATTAAATAAATAACATATCCACAAGAAAATTAAAATAAAACAAACACATACCTAGTCAGGGTAACATGTAATGTGCTTCCCCATAGAGCCCTCGTAACAATCAACAAATAAGAACATTCAGCCTCAAAACATAAATAGAAGGGTTTCCAAGGTGACCATGTAGTGAACATGCAACATTCCTTCATGGTTGGCCTTCCTAGTCACTCCTTGTTTGTGAAATTTCAATTCCTGCAACCACCAAATAATACCACATTCTGCCTCAAGGCCACATCAATATGTCAAGGAAATCAAAACTCATATAAATCATCCATCATATAATAATTATTATGCACCATTATACTCAATTCTATTCTAAATCAAACATTTACAATTATCCAAACTCATAATTCACATTTTACGAAAATCATGCAATCCACATATTGATCACCTAATATCAGATTACTAAATTAATAAACCATAATATAAATTATCACATGGTTATATGATGCATCAAAACATAGTTGCAACTGCCATGAAACAAAGATGTCAGTATATAAGTAAGCATTTCTAAATCAAAATGTGCTACAATATCTAACAATGTCAACTAGGCATTCATACAATCCATGATAAAAATTAAATCACCATAATAAACATATGTCCATATATTCTATTGCATGTAATCCAAAATAATGTCCATGCCTCTAAGTCGCTAGTAAACAAGATCATAACAAAAATAAGGGTGAAGAGGAGTGGGCACTACATGGCCCCCAGTAAAGAGATGTTTTGTAAATATGATGATGAGTGATATATATATATATATAGACACACACACACACACAAACAATGATGTATGGTGAATAGATAGGAAGTAGAGATGCTGAGGGTTGTGGAAGCTAGTGTGCAGTTGGAGCATAACGTAGTGGATGAGATGGAAAGCTCAGATGAGAAAATATCTCTTCTATTGGATGTATAGTAACTTTAGAACTAGATGATAGACATAAATCAAGTAGAGTAACAACACACCTATGTAGGAGTGGAGACACAAAACTCCCACAAGAGAAAGAGACAAAGGGGATGAAACACTTATCTTCTAATAATTGCAATAGATCATGGAGGTCACAATATTCTTTATCATGATGTCCCTTGATACGATGATAGTTACAATATGGTCTATCATGGTGGTGTTCCAAGTGATGAGGTGGATGACGGTTGTTAAAAGGTAAGTGAATCAAACACTTTTCAAAAAAATAGGAAACACATCATGAGGTCTAGTGTGATGAGAAAATTATAATGGATCCTATGATATATATTAAGATGTGTGAGGTTTATCCCAACATAGAGGAGGAGATGAAGGATGCTTATGAAATGAAGAAGACTGAAATTACTTTCAAGGTGGAGGAGATGGAGACCGTGGAGGATGCTCAATATATGGAAATAGAGAAGAACTAGATGATGAAATAGTAGCAATGATGGGAGGATGATAGTTAACATGTGAAAAACTAAGATATTTTTATTGATCAATGACCTTATAGTATAGGAGAATGAATTATTCACATGTGTCATACTACAATCATTATTTTAAAGTGGTAATAAAACCACAATAGAAGATGAATTAATTCTATGATTTAATGGGTTGGAAGACTAACTAATGCATATAAACAATGATTTGTAAAATGTAATCAATGTTGGGTTCTTTTTTTCCCTGATGCAAGCAAGGTAGATTATCATAGGAAACCAAGGACATTGTTAAGTATTAGGCGATGATTAAAATATTATTCCATCTCATAATAGGTACTAATACCTCCAAAGAGTAGATGTGTGCACTATTGGAGAGCATCATCTCTAATACTATGTTGAAAGGATTTGAGAAACAATAGATCATTAGCATATAAATCCATAGCCATAGGGTAATATTTTAGATGTAAATATGGGTTTCCATTACCGTTAAAGCATGAAAATGTATTCATAATTAAATCCTTACGGAATGTTGAGTTGTAAATATTTTTTGAAATAGTATTTCCGTACAAATAATTATTATCGATAGTAGCATAATTGGAATTGATTTCTAGTGTCAGAGATTGGACTTGAGATTGTAAGTGACCAATAAAATCCATGAGTGATAGGATGTGCTATGCAGCAATGATAGAGGATGGGAATAATATATTGAGTGTTTGTAATTTTCCACTATGAGTGATAATTTCAATATCAAGAGGATACATAGAGTATGTTGATGCTAAGGTCAGACTATATATGTGTTATGAAGAAGTAATTGGTGAAGAAGAACATGGAACGTCCATAGAAGCATTAGGAAAATCATCCAAAACATCCATGAGGGATGAAGTGATAGGAGGAGATGAAGTGATAGAATGATATTAATCATGAATGTTATTAGAGACAATCTCAGATGAAGATGACGGCAGATCAGGATATTCATACTTAACAATATGGAAAGAATTAGAATTATGACTATTAGGTCTCTCATCAAAATTGACCAAAATTTTAGATACAAGGATTTTATTAAGTGTGTCATCAACATAGAATGGAGGAGGATACTAGTATGTGATACATCACGAGAAAATTTTTCATAAATTGAGTATGAGATGTAGCTATAGTATCATCCTAACTAGTATGAGAAATGTCATGCACATGTTTATTGTTTTACCATTTGTTATCATCAAGATTAAGCATATAACTACTGATAGCATCATCTAGTTTTTCATTAGAAATTATAGGAGTGTGGATAACTCTATAACAAGGTCTATAACTAGAAAAGATAGACGGATATGAAACAATATGAATGGGGGAATAATCAAAGCTAATAGCAACATTGAATTCTTGAGCTAAAATTTATCTTTGAGTATCATCTGGAAGAGTAACTTAATGATATAGAGTGGTAAGTTTAGTGATATTTTCTTCATCATATATAGGATTGATACTCACATGAGGCATGAATAGTCTAGGAGGAGAAGACCTATCCTTATCCATTATGGTTTTAGTGTATCCTAGGGCATATAGTTACTAAGTAAGGGGTTAACCCAAATTATTCAATAGAATTTAACTATTTTATTAAAATGTGAATGGAACAAATATGTCTATAAACAATATAGAATGAAATATTTTTTTATTAGATTAGGTAAAAAGATTGGGATTATGGCTCCCAAAGGCCTTATAGAAAAGATCTACATTGTGAGAGACACAATTGAAAAGAAAAATGGGATACCTCTACTAGTGGTCAAAAGAAATAAACCCAGAATAGTGAAAATTAAAGTCCCATGGGCGAGTCAAGGAGACTTGACACAAACAGAAAGAACTAGGGCTCACCACTGGATGTTGCTTGAGAGTGACTACATGTGAAACATAATGTTGTTTATGGTGGACCGCCATTCACACCCACATCATCTACCACAATAAGAGAGGAACCCTAAAGAATGTTACAAATCCGGCCCAAGGAATATCTTGGTCCTTCCCATGGCCAAATCCGTCAATACAATGAAATATGAATACTAAATGAGTTAATTAAATTTTAACAATAAAATGAAATGAGATGGGTAAGGGATACTTATTTTAATTTTTCTTATCTCGCATTAAGTCATATGGACTAAAAAATATGATGAAAAAAAATTATAAACCATCTTAACAAACCATAGAAAAATGGAACAAAGGTAGAAATGGCTTGACTGGGGTGTCTTAAGAGGAATATTGTTTCCTGAGGGCAGGCTAGACTTGTTGCTTGGCACATAGGTCTAAAAAAATGTCAGAAACCTGGTTCCAATATGGTCTTTAGGGCTTCACACTTGTTCACCTTTGGTTACCTGTATGTCGCACTTGGATCATCGAGGTACCTATAAACCTACACATAAATATTCTTATGAAAAACCATAAAAAATAAATCAAATCCTCAAGAAAGAAAGATAAAAAATGATGTTTCAAACTATCCTCATCTACCACAAATGCTTAACTTAAGACTTGAACAGTGCGCTATATGTCAAACCCAATATAGTTCTCTATTTTTGTGTTGTCAATACTACTCATAGGTTTCCCTCACGCTAATGACACTAACATAGTGGGTGGTAGCTAGATAAATTCCAAATGTTTGGATGGAATAGAATGAAATACCCATTCTTATGCAATGTTTATACAAAATAATGTTCCCAAATGAATCCCTTTGATATATGTAGATAACTATCCCATGATAAGAATTATTTGTCCATATAATGACATGTATGTTGTGTTCATATAGGGAACTCTTTCTTGAATTTTGTCACCAATCATCCAACATACCCACTAGTACTATGAGATATGAGAGGGATAACCAAAAATACCGACCTCAAATGTTCAAAAATTAGATAAAAAATGAAGAGTACATAGGCACCAAGGATGGATAGGATCACCTAGCACTAATGTCCAGTTCTAGGCCGCTAGTGCCCAGAGATAGGTGACGAAAAATGAGTGAGGACTAACAAATAGAGGACCCCTGTGATCTGAATAGAACTAGGTGTATGAGAGACAAGTTTGATACATAAAATCAATAAAAACCAATAAGAAAAGATCAATGCACTATGGAATAGGTCATTTAATGAATACTTTTTGTTATAAAAGATCCATATATAAAACAACATTCTTTGTGGTATAGTACATAGTATTAAGTACATGGTTTTTTTCTATAGTAGCATGATTGAGAAACATGTATTTTAACCACTATGGTTAGTGTTGATGCAAAATCACAACACCCTTGAATGGCATCGGATTTGATTGGGGCATCCGGTGTGATATACATAACGTTGGACCATATATCAAGTTGTGGGACTTGCGGACTTGAGATGGTCCTCTAGAGAAAGTTGGATTCTTCTTCCTAAACTACCTGCCATAAGCTACTCTAGTGCAGGTAAACTATCTAATCCTAATCTAACCTTCCAAGGAGAAAGGGAGAGAGAGAAAAATGCATGGAAATAGAACCTACACTAAAGTGGTGATACACCAGAAAAGGAAGTTGCTGATCACAATCTCATCTTCTTGAAGTGGAGAGAGGTGAGCAATGGAGAGGATGGACAGATGCATCACAGACCAAAGATAGAGTTCAAATAGAACACCACTTCAAACCCATTAAACACAGTTCCCAAAACTTGCAATAGACATCAGAAGCATGCACAATATACCCTACAATGACGAGAGGCAATAAAAGATAATAAAATAAGCAAAGGATGGACAATATGCATTAAAAAACAAATTTTATTGCTCCAAGAGTTCACATAGTACATCATCAATGGGAAAGAGGCAAGAAAATTCCATTACAGAGCCATGAGAGGAGGCTTAAACTCCGCATTCGACCCTAAGGAAGAAGGAGATAGGGGGGTAGGAGAGAAACAATGACCAACCTCTTGAAAATGCCCCTCTTTTACAATATATAGAAGAATGAGAGAAGGAGAGAGAGGGAAAATTCAAATCCTACTTTAACCACCCTTGTAAGAGCATTAAAATCCTCCTATAACAATGATGGGATTCACTGCAAGACCCATGCCTCCATGTGTTGTTCCTTGCTAGGAAAGAAAAGAGTCCCATTCTTCTTCATGGTGGCAGGTGAGAGACTTGATAGCCTCAAAAATGGTGAACTGGATCATTAATGGTGGCAGGTGAGTAGTAGGCACCATGATATTTCCAAAATGTCCCCTCTTGCTCAATTCCAAGCTCCTGGTCGAAAGTTATGGCTTCCTGAAGGTGCTTTGGTCTTGGAGTCTATTCACGTAAATCCACGTGGTAGCCCTACGCATCTTAAGGTCTCATCCCCTTCATTTCAGTCTTGTAGTTGCACCGAAATGATACGTGGTGGCCTTCGTGGGCCTGATTGTTTCCTTTGTGTTCTTCTTGAGTCCCTCTTGTTGGCGGAGATGTTCGGCATGACCCGAGACACATGGAGAGCCGACACATGTTTGGGGGTCACTTCTAGATTTTTCCTTTGAAGTTGCACAGATGAGGCATGTGGAGGCTTCCTTTAGCCTGTCCTGAGCTTGGGATTTTTCATGGCCTTGTCCCCTTTTCGGACTAAGGACAGGTAGAGGTCTGGCATAAGTTTGGGGTCTCTCTTTGGGCCGCACCTTTTGAATTTGTGCCGATGAGACACGTTGCACATTCCACGGGCCTATTCTATATTTTTTTGTTTTGACTAAGTCCCTCTTTTTAGTGAAGGCTTTATGTCTGACCCGAGACACGTGGAGCCTTCTACTCATTTGGAGACTCTGTTTGGACATGACCTTCAGAGGTGTGCTGATTAGACATGTGGAGGCTTCTGCTTCCCTGAGACTTTTCAACTACCGACTCTATCTCCTTTTCAGACTTGGGACATGTGGAAGCTTTGCACTCATTTAGGGATTGTCCCTTGGGTATCACTTCTAAAGTTACGTCGATGAGGCACGTGGAGGCTTATGCCGACCCTCTTATACTTAGTCAATTAAATGGATGACTTTGTCCCTTTTTCGAACCTGGGACACATGGAAGCTCCACTCACATTTTGGAACCCGCTCTAGATTTTGACATTGAAGATGTGTCGAGATGATGCGTGGAGGGTTTTGTCAGACCTTCTTTACTTAGATGATTCAATGCTTGGTTCAGCCCCCCCTTTTTCGACTCTGACCACGTGGTGAGCCTACACTTGTTTGGAGACTGCCCCTTAGGTCCTACCCCTAAAGTTACGTCGTTGAGGCATGTGGCACCTTCCGAGGGTCTAAGAATTTTCAACTACCGATGAGACCCTATCTAGACCCTGGATGCATGGAGGTCTGGCGCACATTTGGAGACTGCGCATAGATTTTTCCTTTGAAGTTACGCCGAAGAGACACATGGAATCTTCCGCTGGATCTCTTATACTTAGCCGATTGAGGGCCCTCGTGAACACTGCCTTTCTCCATTTTTCTCCTGTGCACTCTGATCTCCTTTGAACCTGTTGGCCTCCTTCACTGACCTTGCTCCTCCATTATTGGATTTGAAATGTGGGCTCGCATGACTAAATCAACACTTTTGATTTTATCCTATTAGGTTGTGTTTGATCAATTTTGGCGGGGTGGGAAAAATTGGGATAATAGTTTGGTGAATCACGGGGACATCTGCCTGCTAGATAAAGAGACCAGTTGCCTTGTTACATCCATTGGGCATGGATTAACAAATTATAGCATGATATTGATCCTATCCCTAAAACCTCTAGCCCGATTGCTTACACTTGGTGACCATGAACTCACCCTGCTGTCAGTACTCTTGATTTTCATAAGAAAATCATGGAAATGAGGTTCTGAGAGTATAAAATTGTCTTGACCTTGGGCTTCACCTATTCCTAAGCCATGGCTATAACACTAACCTTAGAGGTGCATCAAACTATACAATTATACAACCTTGGAGAAACAAAACACTACAACACTGCTATGTACAAAACTAAAAATCATACACACCTGAAGTGGAATATGCAGAGTGTGCGAAAGCACTTATTTTTCTGAAATCAAACCTACCTACTCTACACTAACCCTATCAAAGAAAATATAAACAAATCCTGTTATAGACAGGGAGAAATAGCTTCCCTTTCTTAAAAATGTGGCCATGTATATGATTTGGTGCTGAACATAGCTCTTATTATGAGTGAGAAACTGGCAAGAGGCCAATCTTCGACCCAAACCATCAAGGTATCAACATCAATAAAAAATACCTCCTCAAGTTGATTGACATTAGACTCCTTGAGGTGTTGATGGTGACCCTTGGTGCTTTGATACTCATCCTTATGCCTTGAAGTGGGCATGTTTGGTTTTGGCTTCTCCCTTGGCTCAAATGAAGCCATGTACCTGATTGGGAATGACCTGGTCCTTTGAATGTGCCCATTGTTCTGAAATTCAACTCCAAGAGTGGAGTCTTCCTGCAGACCTTCCTGGGTGGATGGTGTGAGTGGGATGATGACATCCTCTTACTCTTTTCCTTCCTCTATAGCAATATGGAACTCCTCTACAATCTGCATCTTGTTGTTATTGATTGCAACATCCAGTGAAGTTGTTTTTGCATCATTATAGTTTTCTGTAACACATTGTTGGCTCTGGAGTTCCTTCGTTGCTTCTTGAAGACCAAATTTATCTTGGGTAGCCTTTTCCTCTAGCATGAAAATTTTCAAATAAAAATATTCAATTTTTTGCTCTAGAGGACTATTTGGGGCAACAAGGTCTTCTTGATAGCTCTCCTCCATCATGGATTCATCAATCAAATCAGGCCCTTCAAATGAAGGAAAAAATCTTCAATAATGATTTCTTCATCAAGTGCCTTCAACTCTGATTCAATCTCTTCCAGTTTCTCCTCTTCAATAGGACTTGGAGCTGATTGTTCTTCTTCCTTGATGACTAATTGTATGGCTTGGATTAGATCAACATCCTCTTCAGACAAAGTGCCTTTATGGACACTACATTCAGAGAAAACAAATTGCTGATCTTCTCCTTCTTGTTCTACTGCAACCCCAACCTTAGCCACCACTGGCTCTTCAACCTTGACCTTCTTTGTTGGCTTAACCATCAAGGGGATCTTTGTAATCCCAAATTTGAGAGCCAAGCTGACCAAGATTTTGATCATTTCTTCTTTTCTTGGCTCTTCTTCTTTCTTCCCTTGGCTGGTTGTCTTATTTTCATCTTCCCAACATGGATTTGGGGATGTAAGAGGAGGGGTAGGTTGAGATTCAACCAATTTTGATATTGTTTTTGGTAGAGAGGGAAGTGGAACTACTTGTTTGTTTGGAGGGAATGATGCTTGGAAGGGGAAAGGGTAGAATAATTAAGATGAGATGGAATATCAGGAGATGGAGAAGGGAAATAAATACTTGGGTTAGCATACAATGGGCTTGAATCTTGACCATGCTGAAATGATAGAGTTTGAGGGGGAGAAAATGAAGGAGCATAAGCAGGTGGTGGTTAACTTACCCATTCACAAGGATGTCTCACACTTTTCTCATATGCATCTATCTCCTCAGTCCACTGTGCAAGTTGAGGTAGTATCTCAACCATGAAATCATGCTTCTCTTGCAGGCTGAAATGTATTGGCATAGGGCCAACCCATGGAAAAGGTGCCCTATAGCCAATTCTGAACACTTTAATCTAAGTTGTGGCTATTTATTGTACCATGTGTGCCTCCATTTTTTAATCTTCTCCTGTAAATCAGCATTCTCCATGTAGTTGATTTCACTGCATGCATATCCCTCTTGGCAGGGTCCATAGCCAAACTAATCATAGTACTACTCATAGGGTTAGCCATAGTGATTTTGGATTTTCTCATAACACTAATCTGGAGGAGTTGAGAAATACATTAGAGGAGGACTCAACTATTGTTGCTACAAGTGTGGATTCCAAGATGGGAATGAAGTCATGATTGTACAACTTCATGGGATCGAAGAAGATGAAAGATGTGGAAAACATGGTGGGTGAAAATGGATGGGAAGAAGTTCTTCAACTCATAGAATGGGTTGTTGACCAAATGGATTCACCATATGTGCTTTGCATGTGCCTAAAAAAGTCTGAATCTCACCAGGAATGCATCAACTTGATGAAATGAAGTGTTAAGGTGCTTAGAACCTGTCCCAACGGGCATGTCAAAACTATTGAGTACGATAGCATGATGGCTTAAGATTTGTTGTTTGATAATGAGACACCTCTAAAAGATGGAACTCTAACTTCTGTGATGTCCCACTAGGTGTGCCAAAACTATTGATGTAAAATCACAGCACCCCCGAATGGCCTTGGATTTGAATTAGGCATTCAGTGTGATCTGCATAACATTGGACCATCTCTCAAACTGTGGGACTTGCGGACTTGAGATGAACCTCTAGAGAAAGCCAACTTCTTATTCCTAAACTACCTACCATAAGCTACTCTAGTACAGCTAAACTATCTAATCCTAATCTAACTTTCCAAGGAGACAAGGAGAGAGAGAAAAAGGCATGGAAATAGAACCTACACTAAAGTGGTGATACAACAGAAAAAACAAGTTATTGATCACAATCTCAGCTTCCTGAAGTGGAGAGAGGTGAGCAATGTAGAGGATGGACATATGCATCACAAACCAAAGATAGAGTTCACACAAAACACCACTTCAAATCCATTAAAGACAACTCCCAAAACCTGAAATAGACATCAGAAGTATGCACAATATACCCTACAATGACGAGAGGCAAGAAAAGACAATAAAATAAGAAAAGGATGGACAAGATGCATCAATTTTTATTTTTTTTTCTCCAAGAGTTCACACAGTACATCATCAGTGGGCAAGAGGCAAGAAAATGCCATTACAGAGCCATGAGAGGAGGCTTAAACTCCACATTCGACTCTAGGGAAGAAAGAGAGAGGGGGAAGGAGAGAAATGATGACCAACCTCTTAAAAATTCCCCTCATTTACAATATATAGAAGAATGAGAGAAGGAGAGAGGGAAAATTTCAATCCTTCTTCAACCACCCCTGCAAGAGCATTGAATTCACCTACTCCAACCACCCTAGAAAGCATTAAAATCCACCTGTATCAATAATGGGATTCACTGCAAGACCCATGCCTCCATGTATTGTTACTTATTGGGAAAGAAAGGATTCACATTCTACTTCATGGTAGAAGGTAAGATACTTGACAACCTCAAAAATGGAAAACTGGATCATTAATGGTGGTAGGTGAGTAGTAGGTGCCAAGAAATTTCTAAAACATCCCTTCCTGCTCAAATCCAAGCTCTCGGTCGAAAGTTATGGATGCCTAAAGGTGATTTAGGGCTTGGAGTCTATTCGCACATATCCATGTGGTAGACCCACACGTCTTAAGGTCTCAGCGCCTTCCTTTCACTCTTGTAGTTATGTCAAAATGACACGTGGCATCTTACACGGGCCTAATTGTTTCCTTTGTGTTCTACCTGAGTCCCTTCCATTGGTGGAGACGTTCTGTGTGACCCGAGACATGTGGAGAGCCAACACATGTTTGGGGATTGTTTCCAGATTTTACCTTTGAAGTTTCACGGATGAGGCACATGGAGGCTTCCTTTGGCCTATCCTGAGCTTGGACTTTTCAATGGCCGGTGTCCCTTTTTCGGACCTAGGACACGTGGAGGGTTGACACAAGTTTGGGCTCTCTCTTTAGGCCGCACCTTTTAAATTTGTGCCAATGAGGAACGTGGCACCTTCTGCGGGCCTATTATGTATTTTTTTGTTTTAACTAAGTCCCTATGTTTGGCGAAGGCTTTATTTCTGACCCAAGACACGTGGAGGCTTCCTACTCATTTAGATACTTTGTTTAGACCTGACCTTCGGAGGTGTACCGATTGGACACATGGAGGCTTTTGTTGCCTTAATAATTTTCAACTACCGAATCTATCTCCTTTTCAGACCTAGGACATGTGGAAGCTTTGCGCTCATTTAGGGACAGTCCCTTGGGTCTCACTTCTGAAGTTATACCGATGATGCATGTGGAGGCTTCCACCGACCCTCTTATACTTAGTCGATTAAACGACTGAATCTGTCCCTTTTTTAGATCTGGGATACATGGAAGCTCCGCACACATTTGGGAACCCACTCCATATTTTTACCTTGAAGATGTTTTGAGGCTTCTTTCGGCCCTTCTTTACTTATTCAATTCAATGGATGGTTCTGACACCCCCTTTTTCGACTCTGACCATGTGGCGAGCCTGCGCTTGTTTGGAGACTACCCCTTGGGTCCTGCCCCTAAAGTTGTGTTATTGAGGCACATGGTACCTTTTTAGGGTTTGTGACTTTTCAACTACTGATGAGACCCTTTTTAGACTCTGGACACATGGAAGGCTGACACACATTTGGAGACTGACCCCAAATTTTACCTTTGAAGTTGCGTTGAAGAGACATGTGGCATCTTCCATTGGCTCTCTTATACTTATCCGATTTAGGTCATCGAGATAACACTACCTTTCTCCATTTTTATCCTATGTGCTCTGATCTCCTTTAATTCCATTTGCCTCCTTCGCTGACCTTACTCCTCCATTATTGGATTTGAAATGTGGGCTCGCATGACTGAACCGGCCCTTCTGATTTTCTCCTGTTGGGTCATGTTTGATCAATTTTTTCGGAGGGGCAAAATTAGGATAACAGTTATTTTATCAGTAATAGAAGAAAAACCACAAGAAAAATTCCTTTTACATGGGGATAGAGGTATAACCTTCAAGTAAAGAGTGAAATCCAAAACTTATAGATCAATTATTGAAGGACTAGTAAGCTGGGCCAAAATCTGTTAAATCTACAGATCAAGGCATGCACCTAGGAGTAGTTTTCAGATTTAATGATTTCTTCCCAAAATGTGACACAGGGGGTAGTGGTGACAAGGACCATAGGATTTTGGCACCGTCTTCCCAGTAGTGCATCTCTAAAGGAGTGTCCAGTTGTCTCGAAGGATCTTGTATTCTCTAGGTTAGGTTTAAATAAAACCCCCACTACTCCCAGAACAGAGGAAAGGTGAAAAGTTTGGACAGAGGAAAAAAAAAGGGGTTGAAATCCTTAACCACCAAAAACACCATAAAAATATTGAGAAAATAACCATTTTCCATTGCTTTAAGAGCCAAATCAAGAAATGTCCTCATGCCGGCGTGGATCGTACGAGGCCAACGACAAGGGTAGAAATGTTGTGTCTCTAAGCACCAAAGAACCGAAAATACCATAACTATGAGAGCTCTCTAGAGATCCATTATCAATGTTCCCTGAGATCATAGGGTTAGAGATCTCAAAAAAATTCATTGGGCTTGGCAGAGCATCCCTATCGTGTTAAACCATACCCCATGTTTTCGTTGTAAAAAAATTGTCATCTTAATAAATATATGTTATGTCGAAAATAATTTATAAATTCAATTATATGTTGAAATTAAAATGATCCAATACTTATTAATTTGTTAATATATATAAAATAAAATAATTAATATATATTTTTCTCGTACATGATGTCATCTATGAACCCTGACCCTAAGCAATACCTACATCCAGATGAATGGGATGTGGATGAGGGAATTGATGGCCCACATCTAAATGGGGATTGTATTATTGCTGATAAGAATGGGAAAAAATTTGGTGGAGCATTTGGGGATGAAATTTTGCCAAAGGAAATGGCTTAAAATTAGTCAAAGAGCATTACGTGGAGGTATGTGGGAGGAGAAGACTCTAGCAAAAAATTGAGATCCATCTCTTGTAAAACAAGCTTGAAAATCGATGGTGTGGGAGCAGGGCAACTATAAATTACATGGAAAAAAGAAATCAAACACTTCTTTCAAGAGTAATACTCATGATTCTGGATAGGGTTCTAGGAGGAAGGTCATCCGCTACCTGACCTGCACATACTCCCCCTATTTTGGTGACTAGAAATAATGGCGATGTTGAATAAAAGGAGTGATAAAACAATGAGTGTTCATATCATTCTTTCTGATAGTATTTGCAAGGGAAATTTTCTTTTAAACCTATGGAGCCCGATGCTAGTAACCCCATTTTCTATTTTAGGGATGAAGTACTTGAATTCAAGTCCTTCTACCAAGGACACTCCTTATTTTGTAGATTCAATGGTTTTTGGTCCATCCTTCAAGTCCTTTACGGATGGATCAAAACACATTAGATCCCTCTTCTGGATGGCATGTTAGATATTTATCCTTTTCCAAAGGGAACATTTATAGTAGTATTTGCATCAATAGTTCATACAGATATCATATCTTGAAATATTTGGGAATGTCAATTAGACTACCTTGTCATGAAACCATAAAATGAATCTTTTTGATGCAAACTAGGCAGGATTATACTGCCTCATTTACCCCTATAATTTTTGGACCCTACATGTCTTATCTCTATCAGAAATGTTATGGGAATATGTTAAACATTGAATCCCAAACCAAAAATTTTACACACAACACCTACACTCATATTTGGTTGATTGTTGGGCCCCTATTTTAGCTTCCAAATCTTAAGGGCACGTAGGCATGCATGGATGGGTGAAGCACGCAAGTGTAGGGGTGCAAGGCAGAGTTCAAAAGGCTTCTTGAAGAACCCAGGATGTGCGCACCATTTTAGAATTCATGACTTAGCCATTTTTGGCCTTTGGGACATAACACATGAAGAACGTGTTCCGTTTGGATAAGGTTCCATCCTGGCGACAGGGTGTCCTGGAGAGAATATACCTTACGATAGAAAGATCCAAAAAATTAATCATGACATGGAGAGGCACGCGCCCGGGGTGACCCACACCTTAACACTTGGGGCCCAGATCTGAGGCTGCAAAGGAGTTTGTTAGAGCTCAGAGGCCTATTTATATGTGCACCCTTGGCAAATAAGAGGAGACAAAAAAGTGAGGTAGCGGAGCTCTGTAGAATTACTGCGAGAACTATGGGATGAAAATGGATATAGAATTCTAGTAAGGATGTAATGGGGAAATGGGGAATGAATTTTTTGTCTTGTGAGAATACATGTATGGATCCGCACATGGCACATGATTATGGTCTGCCTTCTGTAATCTTTTATAAGTAAACACTATGAATGTATGTGATAAGGTTTCCATTAAATATGTATTAAGAATATTTCTCTGTATTATCTACATATTACTATTGTACTTCTGTCCTTATATAATCGTGAATCTTACTTAAATGGTTAAGTATAGTAGTAGATGTACAACTCTTAGTTCTATTATTTCTGTTGTGCACTTTGGTTCTATTATGACTGAAGGGGTGTAGAAGCCATCCTGAGCTCTATAGCCCTTCATGTCTATTAAATCACTAAGTCATAATCATGAGCTATGCCTTCCACTAGACTCACATAAAAGAGAGACTCGGCTCCCTCTCACATGCCTCAGGTGAGCATCCAGCACCCACTGGGTGATAGGCCAGCATGCACGAGGTTCCCTTGTTCTTAGTGGGTGTAAAAGTGACTACATCTTGGTTCCGTTGCCGGGACCTCGTTTGAAGTTGTAGGGAAGCATGGCATATATCATGATCTCTGTAAAAAGTGATGGCAGAGTGATTAACACTTTAAGGTGTTAAAGATTGGTTTTAGAGCACAGAGGACCAATTCACTCAGATATTTGGTACCAGATCTGTGTTTGATACACGAAGATGGGTGGAAGACACTCTTTATCATGAGTTGTACGAAACCTTCTTTTGTTGTTTCCTAGTAGTGTTATTCGAATGGCTCTCGACTTATACATCTAGATTGAGGTGGTGGTATAGATCATACCCTTAGACCCAAGAAACATATCATAACCTGCAAGATGTTGATCTAATGTGGACCTATGTTATAGATCATTGGTGGAAGGGAGTACTGACTAGCTACACTCTGGAATATGCCATTTCCACGTATTCTTGTCTAGAAGTTATTGAGTTTGAGTTCTTGTGAGATCCCAAGGGATCATTTCTATGTGCTATTCCCATCGTGATCAAAATCTTGATGGTAACCATGGGTTTAGAGGAATTCCTTATGGCCGGCTAAACCACCCTGAGTGCTAGGAGAGGAAGCCAGGTTAGGGAAGGATGGCTGATCTAATGACTAAACAGGAAAGGAAGGAGAGGCAGCTCAAGTATAACAAAGTTTTTGAAAAGGAGATTGATAGACAACTCAGGATTACAAGTGGATTATAGATCTAGACATGGTGGAAAGGAGTTGAGGTTCACGTGGAGGATGTCAAACCCGAATAGTCTGTGGTACCCCATCTTGGTAAGTGTAGAAGAGAAAACCTTGCGGCTTTTGATGAGAGTCCATCACATAGAAAGAGAAGAGTCATTGTCGCGCATCTGACCCCACCTAGTGACTGGACCTTAGTTCTTGGTTTGTTCGAATGAGGGAAGAGTACAGTTGATCCATTTGATATCGGTGGAAGCAATTGATTGGTGCCTAGAACATACAATTTCTCGTTTGGGACTTATATGGCTTCACACACTATTTCAATATTTGGTGGAATGTTTGGACAAGGCATGTATACATTTGGTTTTGGAAGTGCGTTAGGAGGTGGTGGAGGAACTATGACTGGGAGTGGTACTAGTTCAGAAACTATTGGTGCACAATTTAGTGGGACGACGGGAGTGCTCGGCATGACAAAAATAGGCCCTGTACCTAACATAGGAGGATCTAGGGGTGGAAGTGGTGGAGTTGGTGGCTCAAGATCTAGTGGATCCGACGGAGGAGGAAACACTGGAGGAAACCAAGGGACTAGATCGGGGGGGCAAGGTCCTCAGCCACCTCTTCAAGTTTTTTTCGAGATCTATCTACACTTGCCAGATTACATTAGAATAGAATATGCTGTGGAGCATGTGCATAAGTGCGAGCTGCTATGGAGCGCGAAGGGAATCATGACCCAAGATCAAAAGGCAAGTCAATTTGCGATGACCTTACAAGGACGTGCACATAGTTGGTATAGAAAGTATGACTCTCATTAGACTGTTGTGGATTATACCACACTGAGAAATGCATTCTTGGTGGAATTCCACATACCTAAGTTTGAACAGAAGAGCATTATCTCTCTCAAAGAAATCCAGTAGGGAATGGCAGAGAGTGTGTGGGAATATGATGTGTGGTTTAAAACTCTTTTTTCTAAGCTTTCTTATGATATCCACCCTTCACAACATGCTCAGTGGTTTTTCAGAGGGTTGATCACACCCTTTAGGAGGGCCTTATCTCATAAAATGTTCACAGACCCACGCGAAGCATTGGAAGCTACTTTATGCGCTAAAGCACTTGGTAGTGTTGACACTGGTGTTAGCCCATTTCTGGAGGCTCAGATTACTGCCATGGCAAAGAAATTGGAGAAATTGTCTGCTAACACAGTTCCAAAGATTCACAGAGGGATGTGGTGCATGGATTGTAACGTAGAAGGAAACACAAAGGATAATGGTGGGATATGTACTCAGAAGGTGGTACGCGCTGTGGCAGTAAACTACGAAATATGTCAGAAAAGACCATGATGCAAGTAGATGTCCCCTGTTGCAGCGAGTGATCCGTAAAAATGTATCTTTTTATTGTAAAATATGTACCTCAACCACACATGACACCAAGGATTGTAGATTTATTAACCAGATTCATGAGGCAATTGATCTTGGTGTGTGCCAGACTGGCATTGCTAGTAGTTCCAAAGGAGATGAACGTTGGTATGAGGAGTGTAGAGATAGAGATGCGCGTGGAAGAGGGTTTCGTAGAGGATTTCATGGTCATGGTAACTGTTCAGTAAGAAGTGAGTTCCCGCATGGGATGTGTTTTAATTGTGGATCCACAGACCATTATAAGCGCGAATGTCCAGATTTTCTACAATGCTCCTAGTGTGGAAAAAAACATAAGTACGAAGAATGCCCAGAGTTATACAAACATATGAGTCAGTAGCACCGGAAGGATAAGGGTGCTATCATGGTCAGTATTAAGAAGGATGACGCATAATGGCTTCTGCATGTAATACGAGAATCAAAATTAGAGCTTGTTATGGTAACAATGAGGGAAGAATCCATGCGCGCAAAGGAAGTGCCTAGGAAAAGACCTTTGGTTTCGAGAGAAGAAGTAGTACATGGGAAGTATCCAAACCCATCTCACCAAAAAGAATTCTACTAGGAAACCATGGACGTAATTCAACGTTTATAAGGGGATATCCAATGCTTAAAAGAGTAGACTAGAAAAGATGAGCAAAGGAGACCAGTAGAAGCACCAAGGGATGACTTGGATGAGGTTAAGGAGGTGTGTAAACTGCTGAGGTAGGAGAATATTATTCCCTTGCTAGGGACATGGTTGAGAGAAAAGGTGCCACGCGTCAAGGAAGAACACGAAAGGTAGATCCTACATGTAAACCTCCTAATTCACAGCCTTGATTAAGACAAAGAGATTACCCTGAACGCAGTAGTGGATGGATGGTTGCTTAGCAACATCCTCATTGACACAGGTGCGGAGGTTAATGTTCTCACTCTAGATGCATGGCATCAAATGGGAAGACCTGCATTACATCCATCTTCAAATGTGTTGTATATGGAAAATAAAAAAAAGGTGATGCCCATAGGTGTCTTGAAGGATGCAACCATTACAATTTAGGGGACTAGGTTCACTGGGGATTTTGAAGTCTTGGCGCTTGTCGAGGTAGATAATTTCCCAGCTCTACTTGGGTTCCCGTGGTGTTATAAGAATAATGCAGATCTCTAGTTTAACAATCGGTACATAAGCTTTGAAAACAAGGAAGAGTAGGTAGTTATACTGTTGGTTGATGGGAAGTCCACCTCCTATACTGAACCCCTTGGGGAGGAAGTCCTGGATAGAATATATGTGTGCTCCATAAGAGATCTGTCATCACCAATCCGTCACTATGATAATTCTTCACCGGGAACTCCTTGTGCTATGATTATTTACTAATGCACAGTCTTTAGTTTGGTGGATGTAATCTGGAAACAAAACAACAACCGAACACAAGAATACCATTGACTATGATAAGACAGAATGACGACAAATCTGAAATATCAAAATAAATTATAATATTAACATGAAACTGTTACAATCTCACCCATGAGATACTTCAACAAGACTATGGGAGAAACTTTACAATTACACCTCTTGATGGCTTCTTCAACACACCTTTAACTGATGGCTTCCTTCGCACACTTCCTACAATATTTCTCACTACTTCTTTCTATGCTAAATGAGGGGGGTGGCCTCTCTATTTATAGAACTTCCAGGCTTATCCATCCTATCTCTAAGACAGGATAAGAAATCCACTCTGACGAATCATATTCCATACCTTAACTCTTATCTGTACATGTAAGCTTATCTGTTAAGATAAGATAAACCTTATCATTTTACATGGGTTCCACATTTTTAGACTTTTTA
This sequence comes from Taxus chinensis, assembly GCA_019776745.2. Classification (NCBI taxonomy): domain Eukaryota; kingdom Viridiplantae; phylum Streptophyta; class Pinopsida; order Cupressales; family Taxaceae; genus Taxus; species Taxus chinensis. The sequence goes on from CM034151.1 coordinate 811,111,571, forward strand.
CAAATAAAATACACAAAATATTTATGACCTCACTCTTTGTCCTTATTACCAATATAATATTTCTAATTCCTAATCATGTAGACCCTACTTCTCTAATTACCCAAACTTTGACATTTTAACATTACCGGACCACTTACGACAAATATTTACTTTTTACAACATTCCTATTGTACTTTGACTGTTACCGTACTCCACATTATTGGTGGCACCGTACTAACGGCACCGTTATCTTCTATCAAACGCTACAACATCCTATTCCTAATACATACATTAATGAAATAGAAATTTTGGAGGAAAATTTTAGTGTCGACATCTTCCCCCTTCCTAGCTTCTACTCCGTCCTCAGAGTAGACTATTCTGGAGCTTGGAAAATCTTCAACTTGTCGTGGTTGACCCATTTCGTAATGGGAGTGCCATCCAATTCCTCCAGTCGGTACGTACCATTTTCATGCACAGCTGCTATTTTGTAGGGCCCCATCCATTTTGGAAGAAATTTTCTCTGTCTTCTTTTTTTGTATCTGGAATCATATACTAGAACCAAGTCATTTACTTGAAATGGAGACCACCAGATCTTTTGATCAAAGTACTCCTTCTGCTTCATTTTCTTCTTATGGCTTGTATCATTTGCTATTTCCCTCATTTCCTCTAGCAAATGAAGATGTACCAACCTTTCTTTTACTGAATCACTTTCATCCATCCTTTCATTTTTCATAACTCTCACAGTGGGAATATCAAACTCAATAGGAAGAACTGGATCAATGCCATAGGCCAACTGAAATGGGGAGTATCCTGTTGCTGATTTTGATGTTGCCCTATATGCCCACAATGCTGCATGAATCCTTTTATCCCATTTATGTACCTGCAAGGCTACATCTTTTGCTAGAATTTGACACAGCACAAAATTTGTTCGTTCCACCTGTCCATTTGTGCTTGGCTTGTATATTGTTGCCTTCCTGTGCTTGATAGAAAACTTATTGACTAGGGCTTCTACCACCTCATTAATGAAGTGGCTTCCTTGATCTGTTACAATTTCTAATGGACAACCAAATCTGGTGACAATGCGTTCATATATGAACCTTGCCACTTCATCCATGCAAGCTGTTTTCAATGGCCTAGCTTCAACCCACTTGGTTAAATAATCTGTGGCAACTACAATATACTTATTTTGACGTGATGTAGTTGGAAGTGGACCTACAATGTCTATTCCCCATTTTTCAAAGGGACCAAGGGGAAGAATAGGACATAATGGAGCTGATGAAGTCTTACGGTTACCATGTGTTTGACAAATATCACATGTCTTACAATAATTATAACAATCTTTAAAAAGAGTGGGCCAGTGATAACCTGCATCCAAGATCCTTCTTGCTGTAAGTTTTCCAGAGAAGTGCCCTCCACATGTACCATTGTGGAATTCTTCTAGCAACTCCTTTCGTCTGATCACGTCCAACTGCCCTCTTGTACTTTCCATCAGGTCCTATTCGAAATAATACTCCATGCAGAATAGAATATGGACGACTGGCTTGAGTAATCTTTCTCTTAGTCTTTGCATTGGCACCATCAGGAAACTTGAATTCATTAAGATAATTCCAAATATCTATGTATTCACTAGGGATTGTGTCAAGGGAGAATAATGCTGCATCGGGAAAATCATCATCATCACAAGATGATCCTAAACCATCATAGGCTCGAGAGAGTGCATCTGCATTGACATGCTTCTTTCCTGGCCTATCTATAATATCAAATTCAAATTCTTGTAGCAAAATTATCCATCTTGCTATCCTCCTTGATGGGTTAGGCTTATTGACAATATATTTCAGAGCCTGATGATCCGTTACAACTATAAATTTCTGCCCTAACAAGTAATTTCTAAACTTCTTTACAGCAAAAATGATAGCCAGAGCCTCTTTTTTAGTTACAGTATAGTTTACCTCAGCACTGCTCATTTGTCTGCTCCCAAAGTAAATTCGATGTTCATTCCCATTTTCATCCTTTTGGCTCAAAGTACTACCTAGTGCTGCATCTGAGGCATCAGTGTACACAATGAATGGCTTGCTCCAATCTGGATTCTTCAAAATAGGTGAAGACACCAGGGCTTCCTTCAGTTGTCCAAAAGCTTCATGCGCCTTGTTTCCTAGTTCATAAGCAACATCCTTCTTCAAGAACTGGGTTAGTGGTGTGTAATCTTTGAGAAATTCTTGATGAACCTTCTATAGTAACCCACATGGCCTAAAAATGATCTCAACTTACTTATATTCATAGGAAATGGTAAATCTTTGATTTTTGAAACTTTATCAGGATCAGTACCAATACCATCTCTGGATACAACATGCCCTAACAAAACGCCTTTAGAACATCCAAAGACACACTTTGTAGGGTTTAGTGAGGCTTGTGCTTCATCTAACCTTTGAAATGCTGTCTCCATCTGGTGTAGGTGGTCCAACTTGCTCCCATAGATGCAAAAATCATCCAGAAATACTCTGATGAAGGTCCCAATGTAGGGTTCGAACACCCTATTCATCAAACACTGGAATGTTGCTGGAGCATTACACAACCCAAAAGGCATAACTCTATAAGCAAACGTTCCCCAAGGAGTGGTGAACGTGGTCTTCAGCTGATCTTTCTCTGCTATACAAACTTGGTTATAGCCGCTAGATCCATCAGCAAAACTATAGCACTCCTGGCCAGCTACTTCGTCCAAGATCTGATCTGAAAATGGAAGAGGGTAATGATCCTTCTTTGTTGCCTTATTGAGCTTCCTATAATCAACACAAATGCGTAGCTTCCCATTCTTTTTTATTGAGATCACAATGGGAGAAACCCATTCTGAATTCTCCACAGCAAATATGAATCCTACATCAAGCAACTTATCTATTTCTTCTTTTACAGTCTTGGAAAAATTAGGATTCATTCTATATGGCATTTGCTTTATGGGCTTAGCACCATCTACCAGCTCAATACAATGTTCTACCCAACTTACTTGACGGAGTTCCTTGTAATCAAAATTGAATAGGTGTATGTACCTTCGAAAGAGCTGGAGGGTAGGATTCCTTCTCACTCTCCATCATAGCATCACCAATCTTTATTTGTTGGAGACGATCATCAACTTCTTCTTCAGATAATTTTATGGGGTCCTGGGTTGGTGTGACTGGAAGAATATCCATGACTGAAACATCAACCTCATTTTCTTCATCTTCAGTGTCCACTTCACTGGTGCTAGAGTAATCAGAGGATGTCCAATCATCAGTTTCATCACTTGAATCCACAGGTTCTGCTTTATGATGTCGAGGGATCACGTTTATCTTCACCCTCTCTCTACCATGTCCAAGTGTCATGAAACCTTCATTCCAGTAGTTTCTTGCATGAACTCTCCTTAGCCATGGTCTTCCCAGCAGCATTGGGTATGCAACAGTACCATTTTTCATCACCTGAAAGTCTACCACACATACAACACCCATAACAGATATTGCCACATTTGAAACTACACCTTCTGGTTTAGTTTTTCCCTTATTTAATGACCTTAACATAAGTGTTGAAGGGCGATCAAATTTTAAACCCAACATATTCATTACAGACTCGGTCATTACATTAACTGCAACACCTCCATCAACTAAGGCATCATGAATTGAAATACCATTACATAATACCTCAGCTTGTGGAGCATAGGGATCTGCCTCTGCCTCCAAAACAGGGACCTCAACCTCCTTCCTTCTTCGAGCATTGAGTCCACCTCGCAACTCCTCGCCTCTTCTCAGAAGACATAGCCAAGAGTTGACCATATGTAATATTTTTAGGCCTTTTGGATAGATCTTCCAAGATGGAGTATGGTCCTTGCCCCTGTGAAATTATAAAATCCTGCACACCCAACTTTCTTCTCCTATGTTTCTTACTAGTTTATTCTTTCATCTTCTTAGGATCATTTCCATCTTGATTATCTTTTTCTTTCTTTCTTTTTGTTACAAACACATCTACTTCATTATTTTTGCTCTTATCTACTACATCAAAAGAATTCACAGGTGCTTTTCCTTTATCATTATCTCCCTTACCAGATGTAGAAGCTCTATCTGGACAATTATACTTAGAATGACCCTTTTTATAACAACCATAACAAACAACTTCAGAAATATTTATTTTCGGACCTCTATCTCCTCCCTAAGAACTAAATTCCTTTCCTTGAAGAAGATTAATAGTTAACTGAACCCATCTTTTTGAGCAGATCTTCATACTCAGTAGATGTATTAGGAGAAATATTTGTGCTCACCGGGAGTGGTTGTGGATTCAGGACTAAAGGTGCTGGTGTAGGCTCTATTTTAGTAACAATTTCTTTGGGCTTCTCTTCCATGCTTTCTTCTTGCCTTCTTACAATCTCCTTTGCTTGTTCAATGGTAGCTGGGCGGTCATACTTCACTCGTTGTCTGATCTCCGGCTTCATCCCAAGAATGAAGTGCTTACAGAGGAGATTATCCACGCCATTCATCAACCCATCCGCTAGTCCTTCCTTCCGGATCTGGGCATCGAGCTTCCTCCTTAGCTCTAGAACACGAGCATGATAATCCCTTATCTTCTCCTTCTCTCCTCGGGATAGCTTTGTGATCTCGATCATAAAATCTGCATATTTCTGTTGTTCACCAAATTCTTCAAGAAAACTTTCAGTTAATAAATCCCATGAATTTTTCACATTATCACCTAGTGTTTCAAACCACCTAAGTACTGAACCATCGAAAAAGGTAGGAAAAAATTCAGTCCATTGTTCCCTTCTTATAAGGCCATTACAAATACAAGATCGTTTAAACTCTTGAATGAAAGAAGAAGCATCTTCATTAGATTGAGCTGAAAAAAACAGGAATCTTTCCCATTTTCAAAAGTAACCACCGTGAAATACCAACCCACAAGTACAATTAACAAGACTTATGTGCACAAATAATTGGAATCACTATACTAGAAAGTGACTTTACACCTTTCTACAGTAAATTAGAAATGACCACGGGTTTTACTTGCGGTAAAAACTGACTTTACTTCGATGGCCTGAATCTCTAACTTTCATGCCATAGTGAATGCTTCATCGAATGTTTCGAAGGTTTGGACCTGCAAGGTTGGTGAGATATGTCTAGCACAAGCCCATGTGAAGAGCTCAATGAGTTATGTTTGGGGCAGTTGGAAGGTGAGTTGGTTGATCAAGCTACACCAGAAAGCAACAAAATATGCAATAGATTCATCCTCATACTGACGCATGGAGTATAGTTCGATCATGGTAACCTTCTTGACGATATTGATCGAGAAATGATCCAAGAAGGCTTGGGCTACCTAATTGAATGAGAATATAGAGTGTCTAGGTAACCCACTATACCAATCTAATGTAGGTCCACTGAGGGACATGGGAAAGGTTCTCAAGAGCAAGGCATCATCATGAGCGATTAGATAACACCCATGTTTAAACGACCGCAAATGTTGCTGTGGGTATTCTTTGCTATTGAAATGATTGAATTTAGGAATTTCCTAATGCACTAGGTATGAGCGGATATGAATGGATGGGTGGATGGGCTCACTGCGAATTTCATCGTAGGTGAGAGTGTTGCAGGAGCTTGAAACTGATGCCTCCAATGTTTGCATCTTGTCCAACATCAATTTAATTAGGTCATTGGTGGGTTGTGATGATTGGGTGCCTCCTATAGTGTGAGAGGATTAGTTTTGGGCAAATAACAGGGGTGGCACTCCAATGTATGGGGCTGCCATGTAGGTTAATTGAGAAGAAGGCAATGAAACAGGGGGTACGTACCCGGAGTGAATAATGGATGAAATGGGAGGTTTTTGGTAGTATGTATAGGGAGGTGGAAGGGTCATGGTAACCCTAGTGGCAATAGGGGCTAACGATTGCAGAATGGAAAGGACCACGTTCTAAAATGGGGTAGTAGTCACCAACACGAGAGGTGGTAATGTAGCTATGGGTATGTGTGAGACATTATGGGTAGATGAGGTTATATTTTGGGTAGTTGTAAAGGGTATGGTGGATGTGGCAGGGGTAACAGAGGTGGTAAATGCGGCAGTCATAGCGGGTATAGGACCCAGCTGCGAAACGACTGGGGGTAAGGTAGATGTGGGCAGCACAGATCCAAATGGGGCTGATGCAGGAGTGGGAATGATAGTTGGGTGGATAGATATAGGTATGCCATATATCAACTGACCTGAGGCATCTAGAGTGGATGAATGGGAAAGGTAAAACTAAAAAATGGTATGGTTTTGGTTAAGGATTCGTGCAAACTCCTCATCTCTAGTAGCGATAGTAATAGGTTGGATGGGATCCATGGCTGGTGATAAAATAGAAGGTGGTGAAGGACTAGGTGGGAGTAGTTGAAAACTGGTGTGAAATACGAGTGCACTTGCTTGTCTTCAAGTCAGAACCATGTGAACTAGTACTGATCAGGTAGGGCTACTTCTCTATAAATAACACAGAGAATAGCATGAAGGGGTGAATTTGATGGTAAAAAGTGGATTAGGTACCAAATGGTGGTTGGAAAGTGAAACAGGCTAACCGATGCTGGTTAAGGAAAACCGACACCAATCATGGGTAACCCCTACCGATCACTATAGAAAATGGTCAATGAGTGAAAAACAAAGCAAAAGGTAAAATTTGACAGGTATGCCAAATTTGATGATGTTTACAATGTCAATGGGTATGATGGTAGTGACAGGGACTGTGAAAAGTGGAAGATGATGAATAAAATGTCCTTTTGGGTAGGCTAGGAAAAGGACCTAGAACCGACGTCAATTGGGTATAACCGATGATGGTCAGAGGTAACCAATGACGGTTACTGTGAAATTGAAATAGTGATGAAAGAAAAGTGGTTGTGAATTAAAATCTGATGTAGAATCAGAACCAAAATTCTAAGAATGATGATGATATGGCCCAGACACACTCAAGTGAAGCCGGAATACACCAGCTGTGATGAGGAGTGTGCAATAATGAACAAGAAAAATGAAGAATGTGCTCTCTCACCTCAAAACGCAAGACAAGTAGAAACACTAAGAAAAATTTGATCTTAGGAGTGCTCTTTTCTATTAAGTTTGTTTAGCTTATGCTATTTAGGGACTGACACATGAGTTGTGAAATAGAGTTTTTTTGGTGAGGATGGCTTCCTATGAAAAAGGAGATCTAAAAGGTGAGGTTTCAGGTATGTTATGGTGGGGGTGGGCTTCACTCTGAAGTATGACTCGATAAAGCAGCAAGCTGGGTGCCCACTGTGCCGTGATCATGTGATCACCTATAGCTTCTTCCAAGTAAGATGTTGTTTAAGAATGTGTGTATTTTAAATTTTTGTGAGGTTTGGTAAGACTCATAGAGAGAGAAATAGAAAGATAGTGCTTTCTACGGTTTGTTTGTCAACCTTCAGTTGGTCATGACTTCCAGCATATAGGTTTCCCTCAATTAATGTGAGCTAATGTGATAAATTAGAATGCAATACACTTTATTTAAGCCTAACTCGAAGTGTGAAGTTGGATGACACAAAGAGATGAAGAGGAAGAGGGATGTTCTTTCACTACAATGCAGAAAACATAAAGAAATGGTCCTTTTTAATTACACCAAAAGGTTTCTTTTAGAGAAAATAGAAAGAAAAGGTGGGTTACCAAGGAAGAAGATTAATGTGTATACTTTTCAGAAAGGAAACAAACACACAATTTTTCCTAGGAATGAATGAAATGCAAGGAACCCTGGATGGGTCCCACCGGGCGTGCCAAAATGTTTCACTTGATTTTAGATTGTTTCTTTGAAGTATTGATGAAAAAAATAGGGTAACGGGCGTAGGAGGAATACCTATTCAAATGTTGGTTGATGGGTTGTTGCACACGTATGACTTCCGAATCCACGGCTGATTGTGAGAACTTCCTTTTGGTCAGGAGGAACTACCTGTAATGAAAAGCAAGACCATTAGAAGGAATTAAACAATATATGCAGTGAACTACCTAGCATATGCTAGATCTGGGAAGTGTGATATTCCTAGACGGCTGTCAATCCATTGTTTTAAACAATTTAATGTTGTAAACAAAGTTAATCTTATTGTATTTTGAAATGATTTAGGTATCTCACTTGAAACACAATAAGAAATAGATCTAATCTAACATGCTAGGTCATAATAGGATCCAAAGGTGAAGTGACTGGTTCTATATCTCTGCAGGTCTGATAGAGGTCTCAGGTATATTCGCAGATGGATGAGGGTGAGATGAAATTAGGTGGGTAGGTCTCTATTCTAGGTTGTATGGGCAAATATAGAGACCAATGTCATTTAAGGGTGACCAACGGTGGTTAGGTGTAATCAGTGCCAGTTACTGTGGAAATTTGGGAATGCCACAGAATAAGCATTGGGTCTCCTTTGTGATTACACAAAGGATTTTGTTAGTCAGGATGAGGAATTGGGTGACTTGGGTAGGATTTGGTGATATTTTAATGGGTATATGGAGGTGGAAGTGTTGGAGAAGGTCAATAGGTGGGTAGGTAAACAATAGATGATAAAATAATGATAAAATGAAATAAACTAGAGAAGTATGACATTATACTTACTGGGATTCTAGTCCTGGATGTCTGTGAGCAAGGGATGGAGGTTTCGATGAGAGGTTTGAAGGCTGTAAGTGATCACCAACTGAAAGAAAGCTTCTGCATGGGTTACATGTACATTCCTCTTTGCTTGGTTTGATCAGATCATGGTTGGGATAGCAGTGCAAGAGAAAGTGCTTGATCTCCTTCCTTACATGGGTGTTCTCTTTTGAATTCACTCTCTGAAGATGTGTTATCTCTCTAAGATGTGTTAATGTTTGCCAACTTGTCCAATATTTTTCCAACCTTCTACCAACCTTAAGAATAAGGTTGTTTTGGGGTTAAAAGGGTAATCAACGGTGGTTCAAGATTAACCGGCGACGGCTAGGGGTAACCAGTGTTGGTCAAGGCGGGATTTCCTAGGTTTACTAAACTAGGGAGATCCTCTTGATTGCCTCAGATCTCATGCCTTTAACCCACGGATTAGACTGGAAGCTTCTTGTAAGCATGTGGGAATGTGGTTAGAGGGAATGTAGGCATTTATTTTTAGGGTTTAGGTAAGTCTAAGTTAGTTATGATAACTTACTAAGAATAGTTTTTTAGGGTGATTTAGCTTGGTGAGGTGTCTAAGTGAAGTGTATATGTGGATATTATTTAAATTAAGATATTTAAATAATATTAATTAAATTAAATTAATTAGATTAATATTAGTGGGGTGAAGGGGGCCATGGCTAGGCGAATGTGATGGAGGGTGTTTATTCGTCGAGGGATCAAAGGGGAGTATGACCTAATTTTAGTGTCTACAGAAAGCAATATTTGAACAAAGTAACTACTTCTATTTATATAGATCGAATACAACTTTACAATCACAACTCTTTCTCATTACATTCCTTTTTACAAACAGAATACATAGTAAATTTCTTTCACATTCAAAAGGGATTTTATTTCCAAAACATAGTAACTCTTCAGCACAAAATGTGTATTAAATTTTCATCCACTTCAAGTGGGAAAATGGTTTACAAATTAGTTTTGCAAGGGACTGTCATAACTTTGTCTTCTTCCTCAATTACGATATACATAATACAATTTCCTCCACATTTATTCAATAACAGAGAAAAGAGTATATCTCTTTCACAATTCAATTTACAACTTTCATAGCCCATACAGACCATCTTTCCATCACAAATAATGTACAAGTTCATCCACTTCAAAATGGGAAGGATTACAATAAGTAATAATCTCAACAAGGAATGTCAAAATTTTCTTTTTTCTTTGCTCCAGAATAACAACATGAATATCCTCCATTTTTCTTTATTTCAATTTTATCACAATAGAACAAGGGGAAAGGCAACATTCTCCACCCAACCAAGACATCCAATGAAAAAGAGAATTCATCCTTCTTCATTGGCCCCCGAGCCCTAACCAAATTACAATAAAAGATGTGATCTAACTCATGGAAACAATAGGCTTCCACAAACACACAAGCAACTTTTTCACAATTAAAAACACAATAAAAAATAGAATGTATTTTACAACTACATTAAAGAATGATAAACATTATTGAGGCTTCATCAAGCAATCTAAAGGAGCAAGAAACTATGGGGGATTCTTCTTATGCCTCCCAAACGGGGAAATTGGTATCACCACCTAAATTACAAACCACCAAAACATAGTATATCAAAATCCTAACATTCCTTATGTCTCCCCCAAGTACTCCTTATTCCTAACATTTCCTTATGCCTCCCCAACCTCTTATGGCACCCCATAATGAGTAAAGAAATGCAAGTTATTTATTTGTAAGGTGGAACCCAAATCCCATCTCCCTCCACACTTATACCTCCCCAAAACACTTATGCCTCCCATAAAATGCCCCATAGTCTTCTTCTACACCGTCCCTAGGCCATCTACCCAACCAACCAACAAATAAAACAACACATTCAAAAATTCAAACATTCACATATGCATACAAATAGAAGGAGAGAATTTCTAAGAGATAAGCTCTTACCTCTCCATAAAGGAGTTTGTTTCAAATTCCAACCAGCAAGATTTCCAATGCAAAATATCCCAAGATCAACAAAACACAAGTTTGTAAAAATTATGTAACTTTCTATAAAAGCAAGAGCTCCAAATAGCAAAATAATACACCCTAAAAGAAGTATGCAAAAGTACAGCAACCAAAAGAGTGTAACCCCCAAATAATAAAATGAATTCGAATATATAAAAGGGGGAAGAGAGGAGGATGAGGTGGATCTATGTAGGATGTCACATCACACATCCTTAGCTCCAACTCACAGGTCAACTTCAATCTCCAAAGCACAATAAATAAGTAGGTGAATAATATGACAGTTTTACTTACACACTCAAATCTAGCCCATACCCTAAGGACTCAAATTAATAACATGTAAGAAAGTGCAATTAAAAAATTCAGCTTGACTTACAAAAATGCACAAAGAAGGTCTAATTTTAGACTCTCCAACCATACGTGAGGTTGGTATGCAAATTTAAGAGGTATGGGACAAGGTTAACTTGTCCCACAAGCCTCCAAAATCAGAGTCCAGGACAATTTCGAATTCCAAAGAAGATGAAGTGTTTCATACTCCAAATTTAATTTACACACCTCTTAAACATCACTTGCACATTTCTTACAACACTTTAAGTTTAGTCCAACAACTCTAATAATTACTTTCTTATGTCCCAATTTTATTAATTAATTTTAACATGTTTACTCACATTAATTTACCACAATTAAAAAATAATGAAAGGGGTAAACACATCACTTAATAAACACATACAAACATCAATAAAAAAACCAAATAAATAAATACACATAATCCCTTGGTCACATTTAAAGGTGATCCCCCCATGGGAGTCCATAACACACACAAACACGCACAAACAAATACAAGTTACCATGGTGACCTTGTTGAATTCGTCTAGAATTTCAATGCGGTTGGTCTCCAATCCCCTGATGTTTGTTGTGATATTTTTAACTTGCACAATACAAATACCCCATAGGCACCTTGGCCATATCAGAACATCCAAATGAATATAATATAACTTCAAAATCATCAGTATATATATAAATCACAACAACATCTAGACAATCAACAATATCACTTACAATTTCATCAACAATATAATCATCAATTTTAAATTCAATTTTCTCGGTCTACTCAATATATCCAAATATCACATGTCCTTACAACATCCATAAATATATATATAACAATGTCCAATAGCATGTCAACATCAATATAAAATGTCTCTAACAATCATCATGCATCATATATGAATCAGAGTCAACAATAATCCATGATCTGACATCTAACACCATAATAAATCAAAACTATAATAATTTCCATAATATAGTCAGTAATATCATGATCAATATCAAAAGTGTCGAAGGGAAGTGGGCACTACATTCTGCTCCCCTTAGACTTGAATTCCTCCTGGAAGTCACTGGAAAGAGAGATATGAACAAATGCAATAGAAAAAGGATCACTCCAAAATGGGATTTCTTTCTTCAAACAACTGTGGGTCTACAAAACCTAATTTTGGTCCAATGCAATTCAGCAAGAATAAGGGAGATTGCAAGGGATGAGTTCTAAACTTTTTGCATGCAAGGCTACGAACACTTAAATATAGAGAGTAAATTTACGCTATCAACCAAGATACCACACATAATAATATAACATGAAGAGTTTAAAAGATTATTAAGAGTAACCACCAAGTAGAGGGATAATAAGGATAATTCCATGAGTTTGAGAAAGACCACATAGTTTCCAAAGGAATACAATGCACTACAGTAACCAAAATTAAGGTTTCCACTAAGGTTAAATTATGCTTTCATAGTTCGTTATTTAGACAAGGCTAGAAGAATCAACCATGGCCAAAATTTTATACGAAAGACATGTTTACTCAAGGTACAATTTGAGGTCACACAAGATGAGGTTAATCAATAAGGAAGGAAACCTAAATCAGCAACACATTTACAATCAAGGAACTATTCAAACAAAGCACTTCCATAACTAGATAGGGTACGATTAAATTTTCATGGTAATACTAAGAAAATTTATGACTGCAAGGTTTTCCTATAGTCTGATTTGTTTTAAAAATCAGACACACCACACCAACCAAATCTAGAGACGTCAAACATTTATTAAACAACTCCACTAGCAGCTAACATAATAATGCAAGAAGCACCATACACTATAACACAATGGGATTTATTTATCTTATTTCCTACTCAAGCTCGGAATAACCGTAAAGAGAGCACAAGAAACACCAAGCACCACTCAAGGTCGCTAGGGAGAATAACAAGTAACACGGAATCCAACTACACTCCAAGGGTGCATCGTATCAAAAGTGAATAACATCATCTTACACTTTCCATCCTAACAGAAAAGGACAACAATAACAAGGAGACCCAAGAAAATATGAAGAAAAGAAGACTTCCTAAATTTATTTTATATCCTTAACATATGTTGCCTTAAGATTACAATAACTTAGGTCTCCAAGGACAAGACAACACGCAAGGAGGTTAGTTCTCACACAATAGATAATTCTTAATCCAAAAGGACCAAAACTCACACTCATCAAGCTACGAGACGATAAGGGTATGATGACCCAAAACTCCCAAAAGAAAGGCACATACATCTATGAATAAGAAAGTACTAAGCAACTAGAACACATTGTTATCCACCAGGTGTTTCACAATTGCAGGTAGGTGATAGAACTACATGTTCAACTAAACATTACACTCAATACACATAAATCTTACTTATTTATAAATCAACTCATTAATTCAAAAGATGTAGTTTCATTTGATAAGCACATTCCATTACAATTTTTCTTAATTAAACTTCTTCCTATTATGACATCACAAGTTTGTGTTATAAGGACCACTGAGGGGGCATGATATCTCACCATTCTGTAAAGGTGGAAAAGAGAAAAAGTATTTATTTTACTCCTAGGGGAGGTGGATGGACAAAGTTTTCCTTTTTTTCTTTTGCATGTTTTTTTTTCTATTAATCCACCAAGGTTAAAGTAAGAACCATTTTCTCTTTCTATGTTCCACTCTATTTGTTAAGCTTCAAGGCCAAATGTTCTCAATTATAATTTTATGATGTTTAGGTGAGTCAACTTGTCAATTAAAAATTTAATGAGAAGGAAGGGTAAACATATCACACTATTAGTTCTATGGGAAAACAACATATCACGTTTTTTTTCAATTTTAAGGAAACTAGGGACATTCAACATAGCAAACACATTATTAATTTTGTAAGAACTAGGAATCTATCAACCAACATGGATCACAACAATATTTCAAGGGTTTTCCAAATAATTACAAGCATCATCAAATATTTCTAGTGGGTCTCTACAAGTCTCAAAATAAGTTATAAGGAAGGCCCATTAACGGAACATAATTACTTTTACTGATCTACTAGGGTTTAACAATGTTTGTTGTTTTAGTGAAAAATATTTTACTCACATGATAAGACAAGGAAATTTTTCAAATCTGCACCCATATTACCACAAGTTACCACCAACCAAGCAATCAAAATGACAAAGAAATATTTTAACTATAATAACACCACATACTCACTAGAAAGCATCAATGGTAAGCAGCTAATTAGCTATCTATTCAATACGGCTTTATGACCAAGAGTTACAGCTTCGGAAGAAGAATCACATTATAAAATACCACCGAGATTAAATCATCAAGGTATAATTACACTAACATCACCAGTGGCATGATCCATAAGTCTCAAAGCATCTATAAGTGTCTCCACGTAACCCCAATATTAATAGGTCAGCATGAGCAAAACAAACACACTTAATTAAACACACTTCCCGAATGGGCTTAAATCTAATCGTAATTACCAGGATGCATACAATACATAAGTCAATACTTTTTATAATGAAACACGGAAACTGTGATAAAACTTAGCATACCATTGATGAAAGGTCACTACCAAACAACCACTTCTCCACTAACATCTACAGTCAAAGAGCAATCCGATCTTAACACAATACAAAAGCCCATAATTAAACACTTCTACTCTGACAAGGATCAAGCTCTTACCAGATTGTAAGAGAATCACCACCATTGCTAATAGACTACCAACTAGAACGCACAACACAACAAACTTTCTATCTAACAAGGTCGAGCAACAAAGTAGTCACTCTTAAGATCCTAGACACATTTAAGACTCCTTATTTCCAAAACTAAGGCATAACTTAAAGCACCTAAGAAGGCATTCCAGGCACCTAGGGTGTACCCCCATATGACAAAATGTCACAAGACAACAGTGTAGAACTAGCTCAATAACATGCAAGTGAGAACCACGTAACATTTAACTAAATAGCCAACAATAAGAATGAGCTCCGAGTCACCAATCAAAATAAAATCCAAGAAATATCATCAATCAAGGAAAGTGGCTAAGTAGCCGCATTGCAAAGTATGAAAATTGTTGCAAAAATAATAATAGCTAAAAGATCCTCAGAACTTCTCAATCGGGTCATAAAATAAGATGTTGGTCCTTGATAAAATGACACAAGTTTATAAATGTAAAATACAAAACGTTAACACCACATTCACTCTGCAGCCCTTCATGGCCGCCAATAGGGGTACTCTACCTCAAGGTCAGTTCTAAGGACACATACACAAGATTGAGTCCTAAATGACACCCAGACTTAATGTTCACTCTCTCATATGGGTAACAAAATGGAAGACTGACAACCAGACCATCTTTCCTAACCACTCAAGGAAGGAAGCTCTAAACAACTTCTAATTAACCCTTCCCAACCCTAGATCACAATCGTTGTCCAACCACAAGATTCACACCATACAATTTATCATTCCAACAACTCCAGTAAGGAAGGGTCTCAACAAAGGGCTTAACGCATCATACCATTAAATCAAGTTTTAGGACTTGTAAAACAACACATTTTCAAGGAGAACCAAGTTTCCACTACACTAGAAGTTCACAAAAATCAATTTAATTTTACATTTTTAGTTACTCAGGTTTAGACTAAACACCACTGAGTGAGTACAACAATTCAAACAAATTATTATTTTATTATTATTTTAATTTTGGTAGTTCAAATGAACAGAGTAATGTAATATTTCTTCATACGCATTTCTTTTTCAATTTTCAAACAAGTTTGTTTTCTTAGATTCAAAAGTGCGCTAGGTTTACAGTTCATGTCTCAAGTTTTCTAGTGTGCCCAAGGGTCCAAGATTTGAACTCACGGCTCTGATACCAAGTGTAACGCCCACTAAAATCTCCCACTTGAGACCCATGAACAACCTAGGTTTAGTTACAAAATTATGGAATAATTATTTTTTTAAAGTGTTAACAACCAAAGTCTCAAGGACAATTAAATTCAACTGATAAATTTTCAAATTATAATAATTAATAATTCCACATTATAAACAAACAAGTTTAATAAGTCCACACCTAGCTCAAATATCCTTAGGGATTAATTTAATCACTGATTACATTGACATTTTAGCTAAATATTCCCTGATTAAAATTTTAGGGTTAAGGGACCCAAAACAATTAAATACCCAAGGTATTTAATTCCACAAGATATAAGACAAGATAAAAACAATTAAATACCCTAGGTTTTTAATTCTACAAGGTTTCAACAATTAACAAAGTCTAACAGTCAGGGTGAGAATACACATTTAACTAACAGGGTAAATTCTTACTTACCCACTCCCAGAACTCAGTTAAGGATTCAATTTTATTTTTTTATCACATTTAATGCTCTCAAAACTTCCCTAAAACATTCCCATTGGATAGGAAATTTTCTCACCTTTCCAATGATATAAAGAAGTCTTACTCCTCATATTTCTAGTTATGGGTCGGCGGGCCTTGGGAGGAAAATTTTCCCAAAGGCGGTATGGGCCTGGGAAAGAAATTTTGCCCTTAGCACACTTGGGTGAAAAGCACATTTCACCTTTGCATGCCCATAAGCCCATGGTGAGGCTTCGTGCCTAAAAGGAAAATTTTGAACTAGGGGTCCGCTAAGGACATTTGTCCAAAATCCATGCCTAGGCGGGAAGGCGGGTTGCTGGAGGTAAAATTGAATTTTTGCCTTATTATATTTTTTTTGAAAGGGCCAAAGGGTTGAAAATTACCCGCTCCTCCGCTGGCATGTAGGGATGCTACTTGTCAGTCAAAATTTCCAAGCAGAGAAGCGGGTTGGCGGGGCAAACTTAGATAATTTGTCTTTTTCCCGAAATGCTTTAAAGGTTAAGATTCACCTGTGCCTCTACCGACGCCCAATGATGTCATGTGTCAATCAATCATTGGTTGCAGGCTAGTGGGTCAGTGGGGAAACTTAAGAATTTTTGCCACAATTTTTATTTGAAAGCATTAAGGTTGAAAATGATCTGCCCCTCCGCCAACGCCTTGTGAAGCCACGTGGTAGCACTCAATTGGCTGCGGGCCGTCAGGGATGTGGATGAAACTTGAAAAAAATTCCAAATTTAATTTTGAAAGCGCTTAAGGTTAAAAATTGACCCAATCCTTCACCGATGCCCAATGAAGCCATGTGTGGATCATTGATTGGTTGCAGGCCGATGGGGCCGCAGACGAAAAATTATCAAATTAACTTTTTGGACTTAGATCATTTTTAGACAAAATGAAGGCTTGCTGATTAGCAGAGCAGTGGGAAACTTCAGGAATTTTCATATTTTGGGAAAAAAGCAAAAAAAAAAAAGGAAATTTTAGCCCGCAGGTCTTCCCAAGAATATTTTATTCATTTAAAATTTGACAGTCAGATTATTTTGAGCCCAAAATGAAGTAAAAACTTCAAAGGGCCATAACTTTTGATTGGGAACTCGGTTTTTAGCAAACGAGGAATTTCTGGAAATCTCTCAATGTCCTCTTTGAATAGAAACCTTAGGAATTTTATTTTGATAAATTTTTAAGGGAAATTTTTGAGAAAACGTCTTTCTGTCACTTAGAAAGTGAACTGGTATTTTTAACTTACCAATTTTGTTCAAATTTGTCGTTAATTATTTTTCCATTTTCCAAACCTGAATGGAGGATTTTACTTGGAAGATTTTAGGATAGATTGTAGGTTTAAGTTTACTTGATTGATTTGCATTCGAAATTTATCAATTTTATACAGCAAGAAGTATGCAATTTTGCCTTTGCCCGATTTGAAAGGTTCTATAAAATTTTCATAAGTATTTTGGTATGTTTGGGGTCGTTTTGACCTTATAAATAAAATTTGATATTTCTTTGTCTTTTTGATGTTACAGGTTTGATCTGTGCATTTTGATAAAATATTTCCAGTTTTGAAAACATCTGACAGAGATCTAATTCGAAAGGATTTATTTTCAATTTATCGTCTTCTAAGTATTAGAAATCATTCTGGATCCAATATAACTCATTAAAATGATTCGAATCAACGTATTCAAATGCCAAATTACAATTTTGATTTTCAAAACTATCATTTCTAAAGAATAGAGCATTATGACATTTCTTCATACATATTCACTTTTTCATCTTTCCAACAGAGATTTCAAATTACATTCACCAATCAGATTTCCAATGAAAGTAATATCATTTGAACAAAGTAACCACTTCTATTTATATAGATCAAATACAACTTTAAAATCACAACTCTTTCTCATTACATTCCTTTTTACAAACAAAATACAAAGTAAATTTCTTTCACATTCAAAAGGGATTTTATTTCCAAAACATAGTAACTCTTCAACACAAAATATGTATTAAATTGTCATCCACATCAAGTGGGGAAATGGTTTACAAAATTAGTTTCACAAGGGACTATCAGAACTTTTTCTTCTTCCTCAATTACAATATACAGAATACAATTTCTTCCACATTTATTCAAAAATAGAGAAAAGAGTATATCTCTTTCACAATTCAATTTACAACTTTCATAGCCCATACAGACCATCTTTCCATCATAGATAATGTACAAGTTCATCCACTTAAAAGTGGGAAGGGTTACAATAAGTAATAATCTCAACAAGGACTGTCAAAATTTTCTTTTTCCTCTGCTCTAGAACAACAACATGAATATCCTCCATTTTTCTTTATTTCAATTTTATCACAATAGAACAGGGGGAAAGGAAATGATCTCCACCCAACCAAGACATCCAATGAAAAGGAGAATTCATCCTTCTTCATTGGCCCCCGAGCCCTAACCACATTGCAATAAAATATGTGATCCAACTGATGGCAACAATAGGCTTCAACAAACACACAAGCAACATTTTCACAATAAAAACACAGTCCAAAATAGAATGTAGTTTACAACTAAATTAAAGCATGAAAAACATTACTGAGGCTTCATCATGTAAGCCAAAGGAGCAAGAAACTATGGGGGATGCTTCTTATGCCTCCCAAAAGGGTAAATGGGTATCACCACCTGAATTAAAAACCACCAAAATATAATATATCAAAACCCTGACATTCCTTATGCCTCCCCAAGTACCCCTTATTCCTCACATTTCCTTATGCCTCCCCAACCTCTTATGGCACCCCATAACGAGTAAAGAAATGCAAGCTATTTCTTTGTAAGGTGGAACCCAAATCCCAACTCCCTCCACACTTATACCTCCCCAAAACACTTATGCCTCCCACAAAATGCCTTGTAGTCTTCTCCTACACCGTATCTAGGCCATCTACCCAACCAACCAACAAATAAAACAACACATTCAAACATTCAAACATTCACATATGCATACAAATAAAAGGAGATAATTTCCAAGAGCTAAGCTCTTACCTCTCCATAATGGAGTTTGTTTCAAGTTCCAACAAGCAAGCTTTCCAATGTAAAATACCCCAAGATCAAAAAAACATAGGTTTGTAAAAAGTTCTACAACTTTCTCCAAAAGCAAGAGCTCCAAATAGCAAAATAATTCACCCCAAAAGAAGTATGCAAAAGTACAACAACCAAAAGAGTGTAACCCCCAAACAATAAAATGAATTCGAATATATAGAAGGGGGAAGAGAGGAGGACGAGGTGGATCTATGTAGGATGCCACATCACACATCCTCAGCTCCAACTCACAAGTCAACTTCAATCTCCAAGGCACAATAAATAAGTAGGTGAATAATATGACAATTTTACTTACACACTCAAATCCAGCCCATACCCCAAAGGACTGAAATTAATAACATGTAAGAAAATGCAATTAAAACATTCAGCTTGACTTACAAAAATGCACAAAGAAGGTCTAAATTTAGACTCTCCAACCATACGTCAGGTTGGTATGCAAATTTAAGAGGTACGGGACAAGTTTAACTTGTCCCACAAGCCTCCAAAATCAGTCTCTAGGACAATTTCGAATTCCAAAGAAGATGAAGTGTTTCATACTCCAAATTAAATTTACACACCTCTTACACATCACTTACACATTTCTTTCAACACTTTAATTTTAGGCCAATAACTCTAATAATTACTTTCTTATGTCCCAATTTGATTAATTAATTTTAACAACATGTTTACTCACATTAATTTACCACAATTAATAAATAATGAAAGGGGTAAACACATCACTTAATAAACACATACAAACATCAATAAAAAGGAACCAAATAAATAAATACACATAACCCCTTGGTCACATTTAAAGGTGAGCCCCCCCATGGGAATCCCTAACACAACACACACAAACAAATACAAGTTACCATGGTGACCTTGTTGAATTCATCTAGAATTCCAATGTGGTTGGTCTACAATCCCCTAATGTTTGTTGTGATATTTTTAACCTGCACAATACAAATACCCCTTCGGCCTCATGGACATATCAGAATATCCAAATGGATATAATATAATTTCAAAATCATCAATATATATATGAATCACAACAACATCCAGACAATCAACAATATCACTTACAATTTCATCAACAACTATATAATCATCAATTTTAAATTCAATTTTCTCGTCTACTCAATATATCCAAATATCACATGTCCTGAACAACATCCATAAATATATAACCATGTCCAACAACATGTCAACATCTATATAAAATGTCTCTAACAATCATAATGCATCATATATGAATCAAAGTCAACAATAATCCATGATCTGACATCTAACACCATACTAAATCAAAACTATAATAATTTCCATAATATAGTTAGCAGTATCATGATCAATATCAAAAGTGTCGAAGGGAAGTGGGCACTACAACCTATAGTACAAGTTGAGGGCTGCATGTGTGTTCTTCAAATTGAGGTTGATTTGTGGCGCTTGCTTTTTATTAGAAATTCACTTTATGAAGCCCCAGATCAGTAGCTATTCATTGGTCCCTTAAAATTACCAAAAAAACATTCTAATATTTTAATTTAATTACTTTTTTGAATTTTTTTGTGTTTTTTCCACTTAGTGTTAAGAGCTGAGGGATATTTACTTCTTCTAAATTTGTCTAGGACATGATCCTTGCCTCGTTTCTCAGTGGATTTTTCTTTAAGGGTATGGTTGGCCAACACCTTTTATACTATGATCGTCACCATTTGACTACAACCCACCACATCATATTTAAAACACAAAGCATTATCTATCATGTGAGTTCATATTAGAGTTATTACTAGCAATCACGAGCATGATCCTGCAATGGGAACGCCGAAAAGGATGAAGAGGCTTACGATATAGGAGCATGGAAAGAGGAAAAGGAAGAAAAATGAAATTTTATGTGGAAAACAGTCGCTGAAAGGGTCATCTGTAAAGGGATTGAACAGATTCGATGAAAATTTATAAGAGGTAGAGTAGGGCTTAGTTATGGATGTGGAAGGGAAAGACAAGACTTGTTAGAGATGATTTGGAGGGAGGGACGAATGGTGTTGTCAAGCAATTAGAGGAGGAAATGTGGATGAAATTTTTGTAGAGAGAGATAAGGAAAATGAAAAAATGAGTGTACCTAAAAATTAGTGTCATATGAAAAGGAAGGTAAAAATTATGTATATTGCAACATGTAAAACATAATTTTTTTATTATATATGCATGGAAGTACATAAAACATAACTCTAGGGTACATATAACATGGGAGTAAAATTTATTTGAAGGCAAAATGGGAAATATGGATTAGATAACTGATTAGTATGGATGGAAGAGATGGAAACTTGACAAACGTGTTTCCTCTTCCTTTATTTTTTTGAGAAGTGGGGAGAGGGAAATCTTGGAGTAACACGCGTATGAAAAAAGGTGCTGTAATGCGAAGGTCATGAAGGCATGGGACTCATGATATTGCAGTGAATGTTGGGCCATGTCTTTCCGTGGTACATATATCTTTAGTAGCCTATGTAAATGTAAGGCCCAGGGACTTGTAAATTATTAGGGCCCGTGCGATTTTGAGAGGTAGTTTTTTGTGGTTTCTTCGAAAGATTAATGGTACATGAACATAATTTTTTGATTCAAAGGGGGGGAAATGTATTTTTTAAATTTTATGATGACTAATTGTTGCATATTAGTAGGAGAAGGAGTGTATACAATGTCCACAAAAGTTCATATAGATCTATTGATAATTCTTGTTGACATTTTCACACCCCATGCGAAAGGTCAACACAAAAATTTTAAGTCTCTCAGATTAGATAGGTTGGAAGTTTCACTATGTTTGGGGCAGCCATCTCGAAAGGGGATATAGATTTTAATTTCTTGGTTTTGGAAAGAATTAGAATGTTATGCATCAAAAGAGCGGCTAAAAGTATTGCTCCAAGATGTAACACCTTGTGTAGACTGCCTCTCCATTTATTCTATTTCATTAAAAAAGTGTTGTAGCCTCAGAAGACAACTGCAAGGCCTGGATGAAGGCGAGAAAGATAACATGCACAAGGTATTATGTTCTGAAACAACAATTTCAGATGATGATTTGAAGCATGGGAAGGTACAGATTTATAAACAAATTTGCATTTTCAATGAGCATCAAAAGGGAAAATTGAATTGAATTCATTCCCATAATTAACTAAATTATTTAATTGATTGAGTTGTACAAGTTCATTTATTATCCATTCAATTTAAGAAAGTACAGAAAGGGAAGTAAATACAACTCATTACATGAAAATATTTCATTTATTTATAAGGAATAAAAGTAGAGTGAACCAACACGATTCGTGGTAATAACTCTAAAAGCAAGTTCATGAAAGAAAATACATGTGTGTAAAGCTATGAGTGAAAGAGAAAGGGAGATCCATCATTTCTTGTTTAGATGGATTATCCTCGTTGGTTTCCATTTGTCTTTCCGCTCATCATTTCCATCTTCAGCAAGTATATGAAGAATAGATACAAATTTTAGAACTCTGGATTTCCATGACTATTATACTCACAGTTTTAAACAAATAGACTTTCTTCACAAGAATAATTGAAATTGCAGAAAGTACAAAAAGTAATGTACATCTATTTTCATCCAGTAAAACATTCAAGTACATAAAGTACAATCATGCTATAGGGGATCAAGAGTGAAGACTCAGTTGAAAGAGAGTTTCTCATACATTCATAGTGAAAGAAAGAAACATCTCATTCTAAGTGCTGGAAAGTTCAAAGTTTTCAAGAGTCAAGCATGATAAACTAAAATAGTCTTTCAAATCTCAATAATCATGTTTTGCATGAAAGGATATGTTTCAGTGTCATGATAAAGATTGCAACAAATGAAACACAATAGATCTATATGAGGAAGTCATTACATGGATTATAATGAGTCCAAATAAAAAGATACAAACCGAAGCATAATATGCAAAAACATCAAGGCTCTAGAACTTTCATAACACAATGGAAGAAGATACACAGTTGTTTCAAGAAATAATAAAAGCTAGAACAATGAAAAGCAATCAGCCTGAACTGAGTTTTTGAGTAATAGGTATAAAAAATAAAGCTTCAACAAAACTATCATCTCAGCATGGGATGGATTCTACATATTCAACTGATTTTTTTCAAATAGAGTTCAAAAGTTTTGAATCTAAAATGTGCTTAGATTTATTTGGTTTTACGAAAATGATACATTAGAAATATTCCATTAAGGTGTTTTGAAAAACTATACAACTACCACCATTATGAATCTTGTGTTCAAACATGAGGCAAAGATCGAAATCAATAGAAATATAAAAAATCCACAACTAGAATCTGAACCATGTAATTACAGGTGTTGGTGCTCAAAATAGTCTCACCCCATTTTTTCTTTTAAATCTATCCTTTTACGGTTGTTGTCATATGTTATCCCCCCATATTGTGCCTGAGAAGTCTCTACTTTCCTTTTATTTCCATAATTACTATTTCCTTGAGCCGATGATCACGTATGGGTCCATATTTGTCTCCTTGTTTCTCTGTTCCTCTTAGGGGGTCTGTAATTTGGGTCTCCCATTCTCTGTTCATTCGAAAAAGTCAGGCTTTCCCGTTCCTTCCATTTTCCACAGTCGGGATTTGTTGTCCTTGTCATTTTTTCCCCAAATACTTGATGAAAAACGAATGGATGTAGCTCTAAAGAGTGTATTTGAGCCTTGTAACATTTTTTGAATTCTCTATCCTTAGAGAAAATTTCATCTCCAAGCTCAAACGATCATTTTTATGCATTTTACGATTTGACGGGTGTTTCTCCTGGTCAAATTTGCATCCTTTCATTGATAAGGAAGATGGCCTCTTTTGATTGGACACGGCTCAGTTGGATACTTCAAAAATTCTATGAATCGCCTCAACTTTAAGATTTTTCCACTTGGAGGAATGATGCTCATTTGAAGGTCTAATTTTTGGTTTGGCCTTGGAGTAGCATCGGGAGGACACGTGGAGGTTTCTGTCGGGCTTTCCCATACTTAGTCCTTTTCAAAAAAAATTGGGAGATCTGGGACACGTGGAAGAATCTGCGCATGTTTGGGGACCGACCCTTAAGTTTCATTTTAAAGAAGAACCAGGAGGACACGTGGAGGCCTCTGCTCACTTTGAATTTTTGTTGGAATTTTCAATGGCTAAAGGAGACTACCTTGGAGCATGAAACATGGTGCATTTCACTGAGATTCAATCCTTCAGAACAATTTTTTCTAGGCCAGGACACATGGCAAGCCCGCGCTCTTTCAAGGTATCAAACTTTTGGGACCATCTCAAGGTGCGCCATGGTGACACGTGGTGGTTTAAAAATTCAAAGGGGTGGGGTAGCGGACCATCAAAGGAAACTTGAATTTTTTACCTCTTTTCCTCAAAAGGATTAAAATCTCAAAATGGCCTACAAGCTTGAAAAAGGATCAGTCAAAGTTTGTTTCAAGTTAAAAAAGGTGGGGAGGTGGACCATTGGGGGCAATTTAGATTTTTTCCCCCCTTGATATTCAAATGACTAAAAATCTCAAAATGACCCATGCGAGCCCGATAAAGGAAAGGTCAAAGCTTGCTCCTAGTTAACGGCAGAGGTGTGGAATCTTGGGGGAAATTTGCAAAAATTTCATTATGAGAGAAAAGAGTTAAAAGTAAAAAGGGAAGCGCAGTTCCTCTGGGACCCACAATGGAACACGTGTCAGGCCTGTTTTTCAAGGGTAGAGCTATGGGAAAAACTTGGAAAATTTTCCCTTTTCCAAAAGGGAGGTGAAATGGCACAATTTGGCCGCGGTTCCACTAGGGCCCACCTTAGGACACGTGTCAGGATCATTTTCCAAGGGCAGAGGTGCAGAGCAAAATGGAATTTTTTTCCATTTTTTCAAAAGGTTGTAAAAATTCAAAGGAAGCCCCTGGGTTTGCTTTAAAAGTTTAATCTTCCACATGGACAGCCCAAATTCAAGGTAAAGATCAATGAGCAATTGTGATTCTGAATCAGATTTTCCCCCAATTTTTACTGAAACATGCTTGGAAGTGTGAGTATTCATGATTTCTTGGTATTTCCCTACATTCCAAAAAGAGAGGGGAGTTAATTATGATATCTAAGTTTGGTGGGAGAGATCTGGAGACATCTTTCACCATTAAAATGCTCTGACTATCGGGCGCAATCTGATTTTCTGTTTTTCTTCTCCCGAGTAGGCAAGGAACTAGATTTGACATAGATTAGGGGTGGAATTGGTTGGCGAGTTGAAGGAGGTGTGTTATACCAGATGAAGGAGTTGAATGCTGAGATTTTTGAAGATATTTTCCACATGAGCAGCTCACAACTTTTACAGATCTGATTTTGGGAATCACGATCAAGATCATGGAAATCACTGGTAGATTAAATGTTTTTGTGTTTTGGGAAAGAAGGGCCTTTGTTGTAAATGTTATAAATGGCACAATTTTTTCATGCAAAGGGTTGGATGTTGTAGTGTTGGAGGTCGAAGAAAATTCCCAACAGGAAAATTTGACAAAGCCTATCTTTTAAGAAGCCGTCCAAGAAGCCCATATATCTCTTTTGTATTAAGTTTGATCATGTCAAGGTGGTTGCAAGTGTACATCCATTGAAAATATTTGAGACTATTCTAGAAAATTTCCCCCTACTGATAAATATAATCAAACCCAAGTTATTCTGTGTTGATCTTGAGTAACATGTGTTTGTTTCATTTCTGAATGTCTACAAATAGTTTTTTTTTGTTCTTGTTGCAATCATGTATCAAAATCTGTCTTAATCACACAGGTCTCAATCCTTGTGACAATTTATTGGCATCTGAAATATCATTTCACAAAATATCTTTCATCTGGGGGTGAAATAAATGATTTAAAATCAATTTTCTCTCATTTGTTGATAGAGATTGTTTATAAGCCTCTGGGTGTACCTTAGGCGTGATTGATCTTAGGTTTTTATGTTTTATTGGGTCTTCTAACTTGAGCCTTTATGTTAGAATCTCATAGACTGTGTGAAAAAGTGTTAATATGGGCCTCCATCGAAGCACATATTCTAGTTAAAGGAACATTTTAGCTATTCTGAAGTATTTTGTTGTCTAGACTTTCCAGTTTGTAAGAGTTCTCATAGATTTGGCAAATCAAGTTTATTCTGCCTCACCTCCCATAAAAAATTATTTAAGAACAACCAGTTCTACCCATACTACCCCTATTTTTCATGTGTGTATACAAATGCATAAATTTTATTGCCAAAACATGTAAAAACAATCAGGATTCCAAATGTCTTTAGTGGCCTTAACCTTGCCTAGAGAATATCTCCACTATCTAGAGTGACAACTCATGAGAGTTAGATTTTGTTGCATTGATCATATTTTCTTCAAAGTATCCTTGACAACTTCATTATGAAGGATATCTCCATCTCATCCATAAACAATAGGCTACAAAAGGGTTATCTTACCTTGGTTGAAAGGCACAACCTAAAATAGTGAGGATAGATCAAATCCTCTTGAGGGTGCTATCCTTTTCTCCACATCTGAGTGACTAAGGGCCAGTTAGATCTCATCCCCAGCTATAAAATGACTCATCATGATCTATCTATCTCTAAGCTTCCTGATAAACTTGTAATGTTGCTCATACTTTGAAGGAGAATCAATTTGGGTACTAACACCTAAGTGGCGCCACTGCCAAGGACTGTTTAAGTTGTTGAGAACTGGTTTGTGTTACTGAGACTAATTTGTTGATTTTTTCTATTTCATATCCATTTATCCCATCAACAACACTTGAGTGGCACCGTTTCTAGGGAGATAGTGATTGCAATTCACGTTCAAGCCCCAGAAAAACACTTCTTATGTATTCCAAGTACTTTGTATAATTCTTTTAGTTTCTACACCTAGTGCACTAGCTTTCATTAATAGATCTAGGTAAGGAAAAGTTAGAGTATTTCAATTTCCAGTTTCTAGTGTTAAGAGACATTTGAAAGATCATATTTTAATGCATTTGTACAACTAAGTTGGAAATCCTTAGTGGCGAATCCTTGTGATTTGATTCTTGATGAGTACCGGTGTCTTAACCTCTGTCAAGTGAGTTTTGTTACTAACTCTTGAAAAGATGGCAGGAAGGTATTTCTTTGCTAGGTATCTTGCTAGGACATTATTTCCAGATCTAGGAAAAGCAAATTCATAAGGAACAAAATCTTGGAGAGTTGTGGGAAATCAGTAGACAAGAAAGAGGATCTCCATTGATGAAAGTGACCGGCCTATTATTGAAGACTACAATTCAAGTGCTTTTGAGTCAGGTAGCCTCTTTGTGGAATTGAATTCTCCAACTAGAGAGGGGCCTTCATTTGATTTTGAAAAATTTTCTTCTCATTCTGCCCCTGTATTTTCAGAAGTTGATAGGGATTTCCAAGAAACTAGGCCTTTCAGGGATATCCAATTTGAAAGTTATACGCCTGTGTTTCAAATACCTTTTTCCCCTCATCAATTTGTCACCCCTCTAGGGTTACCTCCTCAACACAACATGGCCTTGCCCCCACCCAGACCTCCATTTGTTGTTAATACCTTTGGACCTATAAATTTTGTAGGGATGGCTGGTTATCCAAATGCAGTTCCTCAAGAAGTAAGGAACAAATTGCCAAAGTTCCAAGGAAACAATGCTATAACTGGTGATCAACATTTAAAGATTTTTATCAATATTATGGAAGACTTTGAGATTGAACATGAATATGTGTATATCAATCTGTTTATCCATACTCTAGAAGAGGATGCAAGGAACTGGTATAAAGCTTTGCCAAACAATTCTATTGGTTCTTGGACAGAGATAAGAAATGCATTTAGATTGTAATATGGTGATAGAACTAACCCTAGGTTTCTCTTGACAGAATTTGAAAACATCAAAAAGAATCCTAATGATTCAGTACATGATTTCAACACAAGGTTTAATAAGACCATGAGGAGATTTCCTATTAGGATAAGGCCATGTGTTGAATCATGTTTGATCAAATATTCAAATGCATTTTATAAAAAGGTTGCTTACTACTTGAGGGACAAAAACCCTGCTAATTTGAGGCATTCCTTCACTATGGATTTGTAAATTAAAAACAATATCAAGGAAATTAGAAACCCTCCAAAAAGGGAGGGTGTAAAGTTGGTTAACCTAGAAAAACCCCAAACAAGCAAGGCTGTAGATTTGGAAGAAGTTGTGAATACTTTGGAAGGGGTTGTTAAAAAAATATCATACAAACTAGCCCAGGCTGAGAAAGGAATTGAGAAAATTTCATAGGGTCAACACAAGTAGCAATGCCAAGACAAGTTCAAAAATCACCAAAGATCTAATGACAGAGGCAAAGGACCTATTAAATTTGGAAATAGGCAGCCCCCCAAGGAAGGGAAAACAGAATGGTGCCTGATCCTTTGGCTGCCATAGTTTCTATTGTGGAGGAGATAGATGCAATTGATTGGTGTGAAAGATATTTCATGCCCCATGCTCCTTGTGAATAATATATACAAGAAGAAGAAGTTGATAATGATAATGATGATGATGTTTATATGATGGGTTCTTCCTGGAGCTCACAACAAGGGGCAACTTCAACTGAAGTGATAAGTTCCCGGACTGCTACCACTTTTTGGGACTGCATTCATAGGGTACCTATTCTTCCTCCCTCTCATACTTTATAAGTAGATACTATACAAGTTTTTGAATTACCCAATAATGACTTTGAATACTTAAGGGTGTTAATGATAAAGAAGTATGATGGAGCAATCCTCTCTAAGGAATATAGGTAGTTACTGATGAATGTTGTGGTTGCTCAAGAGAAGGAATATAACACAAGAAGTAAGTTTGTGCAAGGGGCAGGGCCTCAAGCCAAGCCAAAATCTCCCTTACTTTCAAACATTCTTAAAGAGTTTCCTAAGAAAGATACATCTGTCAAAAGCCTTGTATTTCCAAACAAAAATCATACCCCTCTTCATGCCCAAGCTGTCAAAAATCTTGTACCACCTACTGAGTGTGTCAGCTTTCCCTCCAATGTCACCTTGCCAAAGTCTGTCCTGTCAACACCAATCCGAAACTATGATAATTCTTCACAAGGAACTCCTCGTGCTATGATTATTAACTAATGCACAGCTCTTAGTTTGGCAGATGAAATCTGGAAACACAACAACAAACATAACACAAGAATACCATAGACTATGATAACAAGGAATAATGATAAATCTGAAATATCAGTGTAAATTATAATATCAACATGAAATTTTTACAATCTCACCCATGAGGTTCTTCAAGTGTTATTAACTTCACTTGCCTTCAAACAATAACTATGGGAGAAACTTCACAATTACACCTCTTAATGGCTTCTTTAGCACACCTTCAAAAATGATGGCTTCTTTTACACACTTACTCATACAATATTTCTCACTACTTCCCTCTATTCTAAATGAGGGGGGTGGCATCTTTATTTATAGGAATTCAGGATTATCCACCTTATCTCTAAGATAGGATAGGAAATCTCTTCCGGCCAATCATATTTCATGCCTAAACTCTTGCCTTTACATGTAGGCTTATCTTCTAAGATAAGATAAACCTTATCATCTCACATGGGTTCCACCTTTTTAGAATTTTCCACAAACAAAATATACAAAATATTTATGACATCACTCTTTGTCCTTATTACAAATATAATATTTCTAATTCCTAATCATGTAGACCCTACTTCTCTACTTATCCCAACTTTGACATTTTAACATTACCGGACCACTTATGACAAATATTTACTTTTTACAACATTTCTATTGTACTTTGATTGTTACCATACTCTACATTATTGGCGGCACTGTACTGACGGCATCGTTATCTTCTATGGGACGTCACTACTAATTATATTTAACAAAATCCTATTCCTAATACATACATTAATAAAATAAAAATTACGGAGGAAAATTTTAATGTCGACCTTTTCCCCCTTCCTAACTTCTACTTCATCAACGGAGTAGACTCTTATGGACATTCTGAAGCTGGTGCTTGAAAAATATTTAACTTGTCATGGTTGACCCATTTTGTAATGGGAGTACCATCCAATTCCTCTAGTCGATATGTACCATTTTCATGCACAGCTGCTATTTTGTAGGGCCCCATCCACTTTGGAAGAAATTTTTTGTCTTCTTTTTTTGTATCTGGAATCATATACTAGAACCAAGTCATTCACATGAAATGAAAACCAACGGATATTTTGATCAAAATATTCCTTCTGCTTCATTTTCTTCTTATAGATTGTATCTTTCGCTATTTCCCTCATTTCCTCTAGCAAATGAAGATGTACCAACCTTTATTTTACTTAATCACTTTCATCCATCCTTTCATTTTTCATAACTCTCACAGTGGGAATATCAAACTCAATAGGAAGAACTGGATCAATGCCATAAGCCAATTGAAATGGGGAGTATCATGTTGCTGACTTTGATGTTGCTCTATATGCCCACAATGCTGCATGAATCCTTTTATCCCACTTATGTACCTACAAGGCTACATCTTTTGCTAGAATTTGACACAACACAAAATTTGTTCGTTCCACCTGTCTATTTGTGTTTGGCTTGTATGTTGTTGCCTTCCTATGCTTAATAGAAAACTTGTTGACTAGGGCTTCTACCACCTCATTAATGAAGTGGCTTCCTTGATCTGTTACAATTTCTAATGGGTAACCAAATATGGTGACAATGCATTCATATATGAACCTTGCCACTTCATCCATGGAAGTTGTTTTCAATGGCCTAGCTTCAACCCACTTGGTTAAATAATCTGTGGCAACTACAATATACTTATTTTGGCGTGGGGTAGTTGGAAGTGGACCTACAATGTCTATTCCCCACTTTTCAAAGGGACCAAGTGGAAGAATAGGGCATAATGGAGCTGATGAAGTCTTACGGTTACCATGTGTTTAACAAATATCACATGTTTTACAATAATTATAACAATCTCTAAAAAGAGTGGGCCAGTGATAAACTGCATCCAAGATCCTTCTTGTTGTAAGTTGTCCAGAGAAGTTTCCTCCACATGTACCATTGTGGAATTCTTCTATCAGCTCCTTCCCTTGATCATGTCCAACTGCCCTCTTGTATTGTCCATCAGGTCCTATTCGAAATAATACTCCATGCAGAATATAATATGGACGACTGGCTTGAGTAATCTTCCTCTCAGTCTTTGCATTGGCACCATCAGGAAACTTGAATTCATTTAGATAATTCCAAATATCTATGTATTCACTAGGGATTATGTCAAGAGATAACAATGCTACATCTGGGAAATCATCATCATCACAAGGCGAACCTAAACCATCATAGGCTCGAGAGAGAGTGCATCTGCATTGACATGCTTCTTTCCTGGCCTATCTATAATATCAAATTCAAATTCTTGTAGCAAAATTATCCATCTTGTTATCCTCCCTGATGGGTTAGGCTTATTGACAATATATTTTAGAGCCTGATGATCTGTTACAACTATAAATTTCTGCCCTAGCAAGTAATTTCTAAACTTCTTTACAGCAAAAATGATAGCTAGAGCCTCTTTTTTAGTTACAGTATAATTTACCTCAGCATTGCTCATTTGTCTGCTCCCAAAGTAAATTGGATGATCATTCCCATTTTCATCCTTTTGGCTCAGAGTACTTCCTAGTGCTGCATCTGAGGCATCAGTATACACAATGAATGGCTTGCTCCAATATGGATTCTTTAAAACAGGTGAAGACACCAGGGCTTCCTTCAGTTGTTCAAAAGCTTCATGCACCTTATTTCCTGGTTCATAAGTAACATCTTTCTTGAAGAACTGGGTTAGTGGCTGTGCAATCTTTGAGAAATTCTTGATGAACCTTCTATAGTAACCCACATGGCCTAAAAATGATCTCAACTTACTTCTACTCATAGGAAATGGTAACTCTTTTATTTTTGAAACTTTATCAGGATCAGTACCGATACCATCTCTGGATACAACATGTCCTAAAAAATGCCTTTAGAACATCCAAAGACACACTTTATAGGGTTTAGTGAGGCTTGTGCTTCATCTAACCTTTGAAATGTTGTCTCCATATGGTGCATCTGGTCCATCTTGCTCCCATAGATGCAAAAATCATCCAGAAATACTCTGATGAAGTTGCCAATGTAGGGTTCAAACACCCTATTCATCAAGCACTGGAACGTTGCTGGAGCATTACACAACCCAAAAGGCATAACTCTATAAGCAAACATTTCCCAAGGAGTGGTGAACGTGGTCTTCAGCTGATCTTTCTCTGCTATACAAACTTGGTTGTATCCACTATATCCATCAGCAAAACTATAGCACTCCTAACCAGCTACTTCGTCTAAAATCTGATCTGAGAATGGAAGAGGGTAATGATCCTTCTTTGTTGCCTTATTGAGCTTCGTATAATTAACACAAATGCGTAGCTTCCCATTCTTTTTTATTGAGATCACAATGGGAGAAACCCATTCTGAATTCTCCACAGCAAATATAAATACTGCATCAAGCAACTTATCTATTTCTTCTTTTACAGTCTTGGAAAAATTAGGATTCATTCTATATGGCATTTGCTTTATGGGCTTAGCACCATCTACCAGCTCAATAGAATGTTCTACCTAACTTACTTGACAGAGTTCCTTATAATCAAAAGTGAATATGTGTATGTACCTTTGAAATAGCTTGAGGTAGGATTCCTTCTCACTCTCCATCACAGCATCACTAATCTTTATTTGTTGGAGACGATCATCAATTTCTTCTTCAGATAATTTTATGGGATCATGAGTCAGTGTGACTAGAAGGATATCCATGACCGAAACATCAACCTCACTTTCTTCATATTCAGTGTCCACTTCACTAGTACTCGAGTAATCAGAGGATGTCCAATCATCAGTTTCATCACTTGAATCCACAGGTTCTGCCTTATGATACCGAGGGATCACGTTTACCTTCACCCTCTCTCTACCATGTCCAAGTGTCATGAAACCTTCATTCCAGTAGTTTTTTGCATGAACTCTCCTTAGCCATGGTCTTCTCAACAACATTGGGTACGCAACAGTACCATTTTTCATCACCTAAAAGTCTACCACACATACAACACCCATAACATATATTGCCACATTTGAAACAATACCTTCTGGTTTAGTTTTTCCTTTATTTAATGACCTTAAGATAAGTGTTGAGGGGTGATCAATTTTTAAACCTAACATATTCATTACAGATTCAGTCATTAAATTAACTGCAACACCTCCATCAACTAAGACATCATGAATTGAAATACCATTACATAATACCTCAGCTTGTGGGGTGTAGGGATCCACCTCTGCCTCCAAAACAGGGACCTCAACCTCCTTCCTTCGTTGAGCATTGAGTCCACTTCGTAGCTCCCGCCTCTTCTCAGAAGACATAACCAAGAGTTGACCATATGTAATATTTGTAGGCCTTTTTAGATAGATCATCTAAGATGGAGTATGGTCCTTGTCCCTGTGAAATCAAAAAAATCCTGGACACCCAACTTTCTTCTCCTAGGTTTCTTACTAGTTTCTCCTTTCATCTTCTTAGAATCATTTCCATCTTGGTTATCTTTTTCTTTCTTTCTTTTTGTTACAAACACATCTACTTCGTTATTTATGCTCTTATCTACTACATCAAAAAAATTCACAGGTGCTTTCCCTTTATCATTATATCTTGTACCTAGATGTAGAAGCTCTATCTAGACAATTATACTTATAATGACCCTTTTTATAACAACCATAACATACAACTTCAAAAATATTTCTTTTTGGACCTCTATCTCCTCCCTGAGAACTAAATTATTTTCCTTGAAGAAAATTAATAGTTAACTAACCCATCTTCCTGCGCAGATCTTCATACTCAGTAGATGTACTAGGAGAAAGATTTGTGCTCACCGAGAGTGGTTGTGGATTCTAGACCAAAGGTGCTGGTGTAGGCTCTATTTTAGCAACAATTTCTTTGGGATCCTCTTCCATGCTTTCTTTTTACCTTCTTACAATCTCCTTTGCTTGTTCAATGGTAGTTGGGCGGTCATACTTCACTCATTGTCTGATCTCTGGCTTCATCCCAAGAATGAAGTGCTTACAGAGGAGATTACCCACGTCATTCATTAACCCATCCGCTAATCCTTCCTTCCAGATCTGGTCATCGAGCTTCCTCCTTAGCTTTAGAACACGAGCATAATAATCCATTATCTTCTCCTTCTCTCCTTGGGCTAGCTCTGTGATATCGATCATGAGATCTGCATATTTCTATTGTTCACAAAAATTTTCAAGAAAACTTTCAGTTAATAAATCCCATGAATTTTTAACATTATCACCTAGTGTTTCAAACCAGCTAAGCGCTGAACCATCCAAAAAGGTAGGAAAATTTTTATTCCATTGTTCCCTTCTTATAAGGCCATTACAAATACAAGATCGTTTAAACTCTTGAATGAAAGAGGAAGCATCTTCATTAGATTGGGCTGAAAAAATAGGAATCTTCCCCATTTTCTAAAAGTAACCATAGTGAAATAGCAACCCAAAAGTACAATCAACAAGACTTATGTGCACAAATAATTGGAATCACTATAATAGAAAATAGAAATGGACCACGGTAAACTATGGTAAAACTTAACTTACTGTGGTAAAAAATGACTTTACTGTGGTAAACACTATTCACAGTAAAAAGTGAAGTTACTGCAGTAAAAACTGACTTTACTAGTGGTAAACACTATTCATGGTAAAAAATGAAGTTACTGGGGTAAACACTATTCACGGTAAAAAATGAAGTTACTGGGGTAAACACTATTCACGGTAAAAAGTGACTTTACCATGTTAACTCCTATGCACAGTAAAAACAAGGTTACCCTCCAAATGATTTCTGACTAAATGGGAATATCTCTCCAGAAAATCCACCAACGAGGAATGGTCCTAGCAATGGAAAAAAAATGTCAACACCAATCCGGCACTATGATAATTCTTTCACCAGGAACTCATCGTGCAATGATTATTTACTAATGCACAAATTTTAGTTTGTTGGATGTAATCTGGAAACACACCAACAAACATAACACAAGAATACCATAGACTATGATAAGAAGTAATGCTGATAAATATGAAATATCAATATAAATTATAATATCAACATGAAATTATTACAATCTCACCCATGAGGTACTTTAAGTGTTACTGAATTCACTTGTCTTCAAACAATAACTATGGGAGAAACTTCACAATTACACCTCTTAATGGCTTCTTTAACACACCTTCAAAAATTATGGCTTCTTTTACACACTTACTCATACAATATTTCTCACTTCTTCTCTCTATGCTAAATGAGGGGGGTGTGGTCTCTTTATTTATAGGAATTAAGGCTTATCCACCTTATCTCTAAGATAGGATAGGAAATCTCTTCCAGCCAATCATATTCCATGCCTAAACTCTTGCCTTTACATGCAGGCTTATCTTATAAGATAAGATAAACCTTATCATCTCACATGGGTTCCACCTTTTTAGAATTTTCCACAATATAAAATACACAAAATATTTATGACATCACTCTTTGTCCTTATTACAAATATAATATTTCTAATTCCTAATCATGTAGAACCTACTTCTCTACTTATCCCAACTTTGACATTTTAACATTACCGGACCACTTACGACAAATATTTACTTTTTACAACATTCCTATTGTACTTTGACTGTTACCGTACTCTACATTATTGGTGGCACTGTACTGATGGCGTCATTATCTTCTATTGGATGCCACTACAAATTATACTTAACAACATCCTATTCCTAATACATACATTAATAAAATAGAAATTACGGAGGAAAATTTTAATGTCGACATGTCCCTTATGATATTGCCCAAGTCTTGAGTTAGATCAAGATCTTAGTTCCAATTGTTGAGCTTCTTAGGACTCCCTGAGAACAAGAAGAGGGCATTGGAGTCATTTTGGACTAAAAGAGGAAAAAAATGCCCTAGGCAGAAACATAAACATTATGGAGACCCCACCAAGCATTGAAGCACCAGAAGCACCACCAGCATCAGAAGAGCTAGATGAACCACCTGAGGTCTATCTAGGGACATCCTTGGTAGAACTCTCAGCTGAATTTGGATCCATTCTTCACCACTTTGATCATTAAGGATAGACTACTCCACAATTGCATGTTTGACTCAGGGGCATCATGTAATGTAATGCCTCTAGAAGTCATGAATGAGCTGAATATCAAAGTGATAGTAGTGTATGGAAAGTGCACTACCATGGACTCTAGAGAAGTTCCAGTAGTTGGGATGTGTGAAGGGTTTGGTGGTGCAGCTTGCAACTTACCCATGTAAAAATTTAAAACTTGATGTTGTCATTGTTGACTGCCCAGCCTAACTGGGGCATGCTATTATCTAGAAAATGGGCTACAAGTGTTGGTGGTAGTGTCCAGATGGAGATGTCCTATGCTACTATTCCTAGTTGAGGGTAGCCTTGTTAGGTTATATGGGGAAAGGATAGATATGTTGCACCTTATTGAGGATCCCAACAACGCATCATATGAATTATTGTACATAAACGTGTCGATGTTGATAACTTTGTAGGATTTGTTGATGGAAAGGAGAACAAGATTGAAGAATGCAGTTGTCTTGAACAAAGCGGGGCTCTACTTGGACTCTATTTTTTGATGGAGCTTGCTCCAAGTTTTGGAATGGTGTTGGTGTTGTTCTACTTTCTCCAGGTTAGGAAAAATATGTTTTTTCCTTCAAAATCAACATTGAGTGCACCAAAAACATTGCTGAGTATGAGGAACTATTGTTGTTAGGTTTAAGAATTGCTTGGAAATATGGTGTCAAGGACATTATTGTTAAGGGTGATTCAAAATTAGTATGTCAAACAAATCAGAAAACTATATGCCACAAAAAATCAGCGAATGAAACAATACAAGCATGTAGTTTGGGATTTCATTGAGATGTTTGATTCATTCAACATTGTGCATCACGATAGAAATTTCAATGACTTTACCAGAATAGGACTTGTAGTGTTGTGGTCTCAGTTTTGACAATTTTATGGAATGTCCCCATATTGTGAATATGATGTCGATGTATTGACATGACCCTTTGTCCTTCAAAACATTAAACACTGACAGGTATTTGATGATGATGCTCAGATCAGAATATTTCAGCAGAACAAGGTGAGAATTTGTCTGATCAATAGTATTGATTGGGAGTCAATGGTGTGTGCAACAGAAGGAAAGGAAACCTTTTTTGGCAAAGGTATCATCTAGTTAAAGACCAATACCATTCCTTGAGGGCTGGTTTCTCTTGAATTGAATTTTGATAATGATGATTGCATTATTAACATAGGCATATGGCAGCCTTCGAGGGATGTTGAGGAGTATGATCTTGGTACTAGGGAGAAGCCAAGGAAAATTTGGTTAGGCAAGCAATCTCAGCAAGGAGGAGAAGTAGTCATACATCCAATTGTTGCAGAAAGTACCAAGATTGCATGGCTTGGACCTATTCTGAGCTCAAAGCATACAAAGAGGACTTGTTTCAACATGATATTCCCTTAGAGTCTAATGCACAGTCAATTCAGGTAGAAACAAAATCCCAATCAATCCACTCTTATCTCTTAAAATACAAGAAGAACTGAAGAAGCTAAGAGATGGAGGGATTATTCAGCCCATGAAGATATTCTTCTTGGGTTACAAATTTAGCACCAGTTAGAAAAAATAATGGTGACATCAAGCTATCTGTATATTTTATTAATCTAAATAGTGCATCAATGAAGGATAATTATCCTTTACCAAATATGGAAAACATGCTGTAATTAGTGACTAGTTCTGAATTTCTTTCCACCTTAGATGGTTTCTATGGTTATAACTAAGTTGTGGTGAAGGAATCAGAAATGATCAAGACAACCTTTACTATTCTATGGGGAACCTATGTGTATGTCAAGATGCCCTTTGGTTTGATATATATGTCAAAGAGCAATGGATGTTGTTTTTCCTGGTTACATCAATGAGTTTATTGTAGTTTATCAAGATGATGTAATTGTATTTTCCAGGAAGAGAAGTGATCACCTGCTCCACTTGGAGAAGATGCGGATAAGATGTAGGGAATATGGCATCTCACTCAATCCAAAGAAGTGTCATTTTGGAGTGCAAAAGGAAAATTGCTTGGCCACATTGTGTCACAAGAAGGGGTGATGATTGATCCAGAAAGGATAGAGGCCATCAACAAGGTCCCAATTCCAAGGACCAAGAAAGGGATTCAGTCTTTCTTTGGGCAGATAAACTTCATTAGGAGATTCATTTCAAAATTTGCTAAGTTGACCATACCAATCACTTCCATGCTAAAAAAGGACCAGACCAAAAAATGGGAGGAGGATGCCATCCAATATTTCAATGGGATTAAAGAGGCACTAAAGCATGCACCTGTTCTAGCAAATCTATATTATAAGAAGCCTTTTCAACTATTTTCTTTTACTTCAAAGAACACTATTGCTTCTGTCCTACTACAGAAGGATGATGAAGGGGCTGAGAGGCCAATTTCATTTTTCAATAAGGCATTACAGGGGACTAAGATAAAGTACACTATTATGAAGAAGCAAGAATTTGCCTTAGTAAAAGCAACAAAGGTTTTCAAGCCTTATATTCTAAGTTCTAAAATTGTTGCTTATGTTCCCCACACCATGGTCAAGGACATCTTATCAGAAATGGAAGTCTCAAGCAAGAGGTGCATATGCATAAACAAGTTGTAATAATATGTCATGGATATCCAAACCACTAAGTTGGCGAGAGGTTTGGCCTAGCTAAGCTTATGGCTGAGAGAAACTTGTAAACTATTGAGGTAAATGAGGTAAAAGAAGGTAGGGTAAATGGTTTTCAAATATTGATGAATTCTAAGTGGTACAAAGATATAATTTCTTTATCTCAGACATCTAAACTGCCCTGAGTGTTTATGTAAGAATCATAAGAGAGCCCTTAAGTTGGCTTCCCAGAAATATGTCATTATTGACTATGGGTTTGCTTAAAAGAACCCAGAGGGAGTCCTCTTAAGCTGCATTACTCAAGAAAAATCCCCCAAGATAATTGTTGATCTCCATGGAGGAATTTGAGGGAGGCATTTTGCTGCAAGAGTCACAGCACACAAGATCCTGAGGGCTAGTTATTGGTGGCCAAATCTCTTCAAGGATACAACCTTGTTGGTTAGAATATGTGAGAGTTGCCAAGGCTTCTCTAGAAGATTGAAAGCTTCATGCTCCCTTCCTTTGTAGCATGTATCAATTGAATCCCCATTCAAGCAATGGAGGATGGCTTTCATTGGTGAGATTTTAGACCCTCCAAGTGCTAGCCATAAGTGGATTCTTGTAGCCACTAATTACTTTACAAAATGGGTGGAGGAAATCCCCACAAATAATGCAACACACCAAGTTTTCATGGACTTTATGATAATCAACATCATCTATAGGTTTGGGGTGTCAGTCAAGAT
Organism: Taxus chinensis; assembly: GCA_019776745.2. Taxonomy (NCBI): domain Eukaryota; kingdom Viridiplantae; phylum Streptophyta; class Pinopsida; order Cupressales; family Taxaceae; genus Taxus; species Taxus chinensis. Next base: position 811,151,355 of record CM034151.1, read on the forward strand.
TGTGGTTGATAATGCCATGATCTTCAGAGCTAAACCTTTGGTGGCAATGTGCAAATAATATGGGATCAACTTGACATATGCATATAATTACAACCCCCAAGGAAATGGAAAAGCTGAGTCCAGTAATAAAAACTTGCTAAAGATTATTAGAAGAACCTTGGATCTGAACTAGAGTAAATGGGGTGAATAGTTGATGTTTGTTGTCTGGGCTGATAGAATCACTATTAAAAGAGCCACTGAAAAGAGTCCATTTGAGTTGGTGTATAGAACTTAGGCCCTGTTGCATCTACATATGCAGTTATCCTCATATAATTTCATTCAACAACTAGAGGATCAAGAAGTAAGTCCTTATGACGCTCGCATTAACCAGATTGTTAAACTTGATGAAGAAAGGAGGGCATCCCACTGGAGGTATGTAAAGTTCAGAGAAAAGTTGAAGAAGTTATTTGACAAGAAGGTCACTCCCAGATCTTTCAATGTTGGAGATCTTGTGCTACTATGGGATAGCAGGCATGAGGATGTGGGCAAGCATGGTAAATTTGACTCACTATGGATGGGCCCTTACTCCATTGATATCAGGATTGGTGAACATACCTTCTTCTTAAAGGATTAGGATGGTGAATTGCTTGAGCTACCTATTAATGATAGGTATTTGAAGCATTTCTTGGATTGATCCCCCAGGATCAAGGTAAAAAATATTTTGTACAGTGTATAGTTGGTTTTTTTTTTCTTTCTTTTTGTGTTTCCACTCGCTCTAGTCCTTGGTGACCTATTTTTGTTGGTTTCTCCGTTCATTTTTGGAAGATGGCTCTGTTTTCTCTACTCTGGAAGCTAACTCCTTTGCCCAATGGATATTTTTGGCACTTGGGTCTACCGTTGTTCTTGTGGCACTCACAGGGAGTGCCCATTCCCGAGTCAGAGTCGATGTTGTTGCTCAAAATAGTCTCGCCCCATGTTGTGTCATATTTTATCCCCCCGTATTGTGCCTAAGAAGTCTCTACTTTCCTTTTGTTGTCATAATTAGTCTTTCCTTGAGCCGATGATCACGTATGGGTCCATATTTGTCTCCTTGTTTCTCTGATCCTCTGAGGGGGTCTGTAATTTGGGTCTCCCATTCTCTGTTCATTTGAAAAACTAAGGCTTTCTCATTCCTTCCATTTTCCATAGTTGGGATTTGCTTCCCTTGTCGTTTTTGCCCCAAATACTTGATGAAAAATAAATGGATGTAGTTATGAAGAGCTTATTTGAGCCTTGTAACATATTTTAGTTAATTTAGAAGATATATCATTCTTAATGTACATGTACAATATGTACTTGGAAATTGGGAAAGCAACAAAAAATGGAACAGAAGATGGACACAATTGAAAAACGCTGTGAAAAATAGTATTTGACTGTAACGTGGGAGGATGGTAAGAAAATCAAAACACACAGGTGAAAAACTGAAAAATAATGCATGCATGTTAAATACGTAACAGATTACAAAGCAAAGAAGAAAAAATGCAAACATCTCGTGGAAACGGGAGAAACAATCACATCAAAAATTGGTAAGATGAATCAATCAAGTTTTCATGCTAAACTCATACAGTTCTCTACTTTATTTCATATACTTAAGAAAGGAAGAACAATTTCATATTTCCTTGATTTCAAAGTTTTTTATCAATATAATGGAATACAAAACATTCCTTAGTTTTATTGGTTAGAAATTAGTGCATGGGAAATTGAAAAATGCCCTATAATGAAAGAGAAGGAAGATTTGAAAGATATTTTTAAAAATGCAATGTTTATCTCTCTATAAATTGATGAAGTGACAACAATTGATAACACCGCATGGGTATGTATCCACGTTTATACTTTAGAAAATCATATAAGAAGACCACATCTGTTGGGTGTTATGAAAATGATTGAAAACTGCATTGCCAAAAACCTACATAAAATAGTTTTTTCTCATTTGAAATATATTGTTGGCATGACTGATTATGAAATTACTACAAAGTTGGTATACGTTGGAGAATATGGTGCATCATTCATACAGGGTCACCAAACTGGGTTGTGCATTAGATTGCAAACAACAGTGACCCTTTATATTCTATTAATTCAGTATATGTCTCACATAATGAATTTAGCATATAAAATGGTTAACAACTATCAAAATAGTGCTAAAGCAGAAGACCTTATAAGATAACTTAATGCTTATATGGCAACAAACACAAAGTGGTTTATTGAGTTCCAAAAAAATTCTATTATAATTACAGATGGGAATAAAATTTTGAAGGATGTTAAGACAAGGTGGATTTCTTTGTATGAGCCTCCATGCAGAGTTCATGAGGAATATCCTTTGCACAAATATCTTCATGATATTGATAGGGAAAGGGTCTTGTTTTTCTATTTAATTGATTTGGAGAAATTTCTTACATTAGTTAGCATTATTCCAATTTGAGAGGAGATCAATACATCAAAGAAGTATTCATAGGAGAGATTTATCTATATTTTTGATTTATAAGGATGTGAAAAATGATATGTCGAAATCTTTATGTCTTGTAAATTTCCAAACATAGTTTTTATACACCTGTTTTTTATAATTGGAAAGTTTTTATAGATCTTAATAATCCTAGTAGCTATTTGAGATTTAATATCCATGATCACCTTTGTATAAATGTTAATGGAATGGACATACCACTGCACATTTTACAAAAATGTCAAGATATTATAGGATCGGAAAGAGAAGAAGTTCATGTGAAATGTAATTTTTTTGATTCTGTTACAATTGAAACAAGAATAAAACTTAGTAAAATTTCATATTCCTTATCATGAGAAATTAGAGAACATTTCAGCAAAGATAAATATCTTGAAGCAATGGGTGTGATGATTCCTAATTTTTTGAATACTAAAGGTGCTTGTGAAGATTTTGTAAGAAAGCTTTTCCATAAATCCATGGGTACAATATTGGAACATTTTACCAAGATGTCAGAGGTCAAGGGTATCGAAATCAAAGGTGTATTGAATGTTAAGTTATTAAAGTCTCAATCAACACATTTTTCAATGAAAATGAGGAATCAATATAAATTATTAGACAAAACTTCCAAGAGTGGTGTTGTTATAAGGCTCTGGTGAGGAATCTATTAAAGTACTGTATTACAAGAAGACATCAAATAATATTTCTGATTATATGAGTTTTTCCAAACAATTATTTTGGGATCTATCGAGGACGAAAGGGTTTTCAATTCTTTTTCTTTTATAAAATCAAAACTAAGAAACAGGTTGGATAAAAATATGGAAATTTGCATAAGGTGTTATGTTTCTCGCTACTCTTTGTAAACCTTTCCTTTCAACAGAGAAATTACACATTGGAATTCCCTTTTCGAAAGAAGAAGTGTAAATAATACAACTAAAAGTACAAATGTTATCACCGATTAGACTGGAATTGGTGTGTCATCAAACTTTTTAGAAGCAAATAATGACTTTGAAGAAGCTATTGATAATGGATTGTTTCAGATTTAAATAGTTATGTCCTCGACCTCACTTTGATATTTTTTGACCTTACATTCTAACTGCTATTATTTATTCAATTTCATATTAATAGATTCAAATATAAAATTTTAGAGTTAGACATAACTAAACTGTAATTCTGCAGATGTAAATATTGACTCTGAGGAGGCTTTTTAACATATTTTGTTTCAGCTCTTGTTACCATTGAAGATGTTATAGGTATATATATTTACATTTATTTAAATACAATTATTTATAAAATAAATATGTTTTATTTAATTTCTATTTTAGATTTTTCAAACTGTTTTGATGTTGTGTTTGTGACATGCATTTGTCGAATACTAAATTTCAAGGCCTTCAAAGTTTAGATCTACATATTTTCCCAATATTGGTATCTTCCAGAATTCCAGACTTCCACTGTCCAGACATGCACAAGTTCTCGTTTACTTTAATTTTCTTTAATCTTTCTATTTTTTCCTTTATCTACTCAATCAATATTTCATCTTTTCCTTATCGAAAACGTGGGTTGACATCCATCTGAGGAAGTTCTCACTTATAGAGACTTACATTGTCAAGAAACTCACCCATCTATATACTAATCTATTTTTCGTGTTGATTTTTTTTTAATCAAATGTCTTCTAGCTCACTCCGAAGGATGACTTCTCATTTTCCTTCCATATGCTTTGTCACGCTCATCTAGAAGACAAGAGGTACCTAATTTTTCTTTGATTTTCTTTAATGATAATATTTTTGTTTCTTCATTCATCTGGTCAATCAATATTTCAACTTCTCTCTATCAAAAATGTGGGCTAAAATCCATTCGAGGAACCTCTCACTTCTCGGGAAGGAAATTTTTAGGAAACTCACCCATCTATATACTAATCCATTTTTTGTGTTTATTTCTCTAGAATCAAAGTTTTTCTATCTCGCTACGAAGGATGATTTCTTATTTTCCTTCCATATGCTTTGTCATACCTATCTAGAAGACAAGAGGTACCTGAAACCCTATCTTGGCTTAATTTTTAACAATCAAGTTTAATTTATTTTGGTACTTGAAAAATGATTTGATGTAGTTTTTTATATTTATGGCATGAATATTAAATTACATGTAAAAATTAGTCTTCCCGAAAAAACATTGCATTTATAAGTAGAGAGAAATATAAATTGAGAAGTTTTAAAAGTGAAGAACCTGATACGGAGTTAGAATTTTACGACTAGGGAGAAAAATACTTTACTTTATTAAGATGTCTCTCTCATACCACATTCGAAATTTTCTTACAACATTATCATTTAAATTGCTTATCAACATCCATGATCATACTCCACATTTAATTTCATCATCCATATCATTTCTAATGTCTATTCATCAATATCCATATCTATTCTAATGTCATCATCCACATTTAATGTCATCATCTACATCTATTGTCATCATCATTACAGGTAGAGAGAAGAATATTTAGAGAAGTTTTAAATGTGAATAAACCTGATACAGTGTTCAATTTTACAAATAGAGAGAAGAAGATTTTATTGTACTAAGATTTCTCTGTCATACGAAATTCCAAAATTTATTAAAACATTATCATTTAAATCCATTATCAGCATCAATGATTTTCCTAGAAGCTACATATATGTCTAAATACAATTCATCATCATCCATATGTATTCTAATGTCATCATCCACATCTAATGTCATCATCATTATAAGTAAAGAAAAAAATTTGAGAAGGTTTAAATGTGAAGAAACGTGATACATAGTTCAAATTTTACAAGTAGAGAGAAGAATATTTTACTTCATGAATATGTCTCTATCATACCACATTCTAAATTTTATTAAAACAATTATCCATTATCGTCATCCATGATCGTGCTAGAAGCTACATCTATGTCTAAATACAACTCATCATCATCCATATCTATTCTAATGACATCATCTACATCTAATGTCATCATCATTATAAGTAGAGAGAAGATTTTGAGAATGTTTAAATGTGAAGAAACCTAATACAGAATTTGAATTTTACAAGTAGAGAGAAGAAGATTTTCTCGTATTAAGATGTCTCTGTCATACCACATTCTAAATTTTCTTAAAACAACTATCCATTATCATCTTCCATGATCATGCTTGAAGCTACATCTATGTCCAAATACAATTCATCATCGTCCATATATATTCTAATGTCATCAGCATTGCAAGTAGGGAGAACATTTTTCTGTATTAAGTGGAAGAGAAATAATAATACCTAATGTTTAAATCCATTATTATCATCCATGAATCATGATTATCGGTATCATCATTATCATCTATCATATTATATTCATAAAAATCACATCAATATCAAACATAAACACCATATACAATCTAGAGTTTCTATATAAATATAACAACATATAAAAATCAATTGCATGAAAGGTAAAACCATTAAATTAAATAAATATTCAAGTTTCATTCTTCAATATATAAAATATTTCAAGTTTCAATTTTTCAATTTCCCCACACCCACAATCTACTAGACTAGTCACTATTTTCTCAATCATTAAATTATTCCCGAGACCTACGGGAACTTCCATTTTACGTTTCAGTAGCATCTTTTGTCACTGTGCCACTTTCCCCAATGGACTTCCCTGCTATATAATTTTCTTGAATAATCCCAAAAATAATAAGATACTTTGCAACAATGTCTAGATTCTTTACGATTGCTTCTTCTTAATTTTTAGCATCTCCATGGGATGTCAAAGAAGGATCTGTTATCCAAAATTCACCCCTCGAGGTAATTTTGATAACATACATCAAATTCTTCAGTTTCGAGTAAGTAAAATTGATTCAAGGCCCAAAATCATGTTTTGGGGGTCCCTTTTGCTTCTCTCTAACTCCCCCAGCCAATTGAAAAATCCAAAGAGTAAGAAAAAAATTTTAAAATCCAAAAATTGAAGTCGTACACTTGTTTTAATACATTGCAGGTTCGGAGGCTATGGATCGTACCAGTACGAATCGTACTAAGGTTTGTCATACCAGGTTTGGAGCCGAAATACAAAGGAGTCAGCTAAATCAAGATTCTGTGTCCCAGAACGCACAAGTTCAATAGGGACAAAAGTACACGCGCGACACGCAAAGCTGAAATTGCTGCAGGCAGTAAAAATCAGAAAAATCAAAAGTTTTTGTCCTGTGGCTCCACAGAACATCTAGAACACAGGTACGTGCAAGACACAAAAATCTAATTTTGCCACAAGTCAGTGCATTATGGTGGTGCAGAGAAATGTGTCAGGGACATTCGGGACAAAATTATGCACGGGACCCGCAAACCTGAGAAATAACCGCAAAAGGAACCATACGTTGTAGTAAATGCAAAAGTCAACAGCCCTCACGGCCCGGTTAACAGCAGTTGTGCAAGGACAAAGAAGCCTGAATCAGACTATGCGGATGAAAGTGTCTGAGACAGTAGGGACACATGGACTCGATTTTTCCGAAATAGCCGCAATGAAGAGAAAAGTCAATGTTTGACCTTCCAAACTTCAAACCATAACTTTTGACTCCGAGCTTTGATTTTCATAAAATTGGACTTTCTGGAATGAGCATGATGTCCTGTGCATCAAAACATTAAGCACGACATCATAGTTTGTTACATTAATCATATTTTATTCAAGGTCTCCTTGAAAACTTCATTAGGAAGGATATCTCCATCTCCTCTATAAACAACAGGCTACAAAAGGGTTCTCCTACCTTGGTTGAAAGGCACAACCTAAAATAGTGAGGATAGATCAAATCCTCTTATGGGTTCTATCCATTTCTCTACATCTGAGTGACTAAGGGCCAGTTTGATCCCATCCCCAGCTACAAAAAGACTCATCATGATCTATGTGTCTCTAAGCTTCCTGATAAACATGTGTTGCTGCTCAGACTTTTTGTAGTGCCCACATTTTTATAGCTCCAGTTATCTTTTGGTTCCTTTATGCATAGACATGTTTTGATTGATACTCTGATAGATTTTAGACATTTTGCTATGTTATTTTATCCTCATGAACATTATGGTATTTTGGGCGCGTAGCGTCAATTGGACTAGATTTGTATATTGATATATTTCTTGTGATGTTGATGACACTAACAGGGGTACATGATAGTGAGATTTATTGGTTAGATGTGATTTCTTGTGGTCGATTTGATTAATGATATAGTTTTCTGGATTTAATGCTAGCCTAAGTGCAGGTCGATGTAATTTTATCTATGGATGATTCGTGGCTAATTATGTGTATAATTGTATGCATTGCACTATCAATTGTATAATAATGTTAGGACATTATAAGTTTGATTAAATTTGTGATGTGTAGATGATGTTTATTATATTGGACAGATGCGGTTAATGTGTGCAATGAGTGTGCAGGTGACAGGTATAGGAGAGCATGGGTTTCAAGGAAGCTACGCAATTGTGCAGGAGCGGCCCACGGGCTGAGTCCTAACCATGCTAAATGTTTGAGGCCTTAGAATAAGTGTATTAATTAGACACCATGGGTGAACCCTCAATTGTAATGTATTTATGTCTGGTAAAATTAATTATGTTTATGGTGTGTTTTATTAAGTAAACTAGTTTAGGGGTTTAATGATCTCATCTTAATTTAAGTGATGGTTTTGGGTAACTGTGTGTGTGTTGGTAGAAGGGATTGGGGACCACATGTGAACCTTGGGTGGACCCCACACCCTCTACCCTTGTGCCCAAGCATGCCAAACCCGAAATTGGGTTATTTTAGGCATTTTTGGGCACCCCTTTTGAGTTTGGGAGTTCCCTTAGCATGGAAAATGGGCCCTTGGACCCTACCTAATATGTAGGGGAATCATTTCCAAGGTTTGGAGGGAGTTTCCCTCCCATTTTACCCTCCTTAGTCACCATCCATGTAAGATGGTTGGTTTGTGTGTCATTGTTAAAAGTTGCTCCACTTTGTTTTATTTTTGTTTTTAGTATTTTGGGTGATAAGGGCTAAAAGGTGAGTTTACTTTTACTTATTTGGTTTTTGGAATCTTTGACTCATGGGAGGAGAGGGGGTGACACTTTTCACCTTCCCATTAGTGAGGAAACTTTTGGGTTTCTCTTCTTATTCTTCCTCATGTGGAAGGAAGGGGTCTTCTTGCCTCATTTTTTTTGGGGAGAACTTGGAGATTTTTGGGAGCTCGGAGGTTTGCTTGGACAAAGGGAAAAGCTTAGAGTCTTGGAAAGCATTGTAGAGGTAGGATTCTTAATCCTTTTCCTTCCTAGTTGTGCTTATCTTGTTAACTATGCATTGGTCAATAAAATGATGTGTGTGAAATGATGTGGTGTAAAGTTGTATGGTGAATGTAGCTTGTTGTTTTGTTACTTTGTTGTTTTCTTTTTTTTTCTCTCCACCATCATTTGGATTGATGGTTTTTGGAGAATGTAGGGGAAGAGAGAGGGATTTCCCTCCCAAACCTCATGGTTGTTGGTCAAGCCATGAAGGTCCCTTCTCATCCCCTCATATGGTTTGAGGTGTGAGAAAGGTTCATATGGCTTGAACCTTTCCCTATTCTTGGTGAGGAAACCCTTTTGGGTTTGAAACTCCTCCCATGAAGGATTTCTTTGACATAAAGGAGGAATAAGAAGGATGAATGATTAGGAGGAATAAGGAGTTTTGTAAACATGCTTTTTTTGGTGTTCCTATGGTTGGACACCTTTGATTTGGGCATCATATTTATTCTCTTCCCCCTTTGTGAGGTTGACCTTATTCTCCTCATGTTGTTTTACCATGTGTAGTTTGTCTAAGTGTATTAAATGGTCCTATGTATTTCTTGTTGTGTTTTATCCCCATTATACTTGTGAACATTGTGAAATTTTTTCCCTCTCTCAGATGGGCTTGGGGGAGGCTGGCATGGCTTCCAACCATGGAAAGGCATGTGATGATGCCTATTGGTTGGGTGGTAAACAAGCCTTGTCTCTTATTTCAGCATCCTTGGAAGAACACTCAATTTTGGAGATAGTTGGAGCCTCTTTGCCATCTTGGTCCTCTTGGTCATCTTCATCTTTTGAGGGCATTACTTTCATTTTGGAAATAAATGTGGCTTTGTGAATTTTTACCTTCTTGTAAATACATATTTTTGTACTTGTTGCTACTTCTAAACTTTAGCCATTTTAAGGAAGTTTTTCCTTCATTATTGCAAGAATCTTGTAATATTATCATTTTGAAATCATAATGAAACCATGAGCCCTTTTTATTTCAATGTCTTCATTTGGAGGCCTTGTTGTTTATAAATCTTAAAAAAATGTAGTTATGCATTGTACATTAAATCTGTAATTTTTAGTTGTGTCTGCTTCTCAAGTTTTGAAAATAAAATAAAATAATCTATGAAATGCAATATGTGTATTTTTTGAAAATAAATCTGAACTTTAAAAGTTAAGTACTCTTTTGAATCTACATTTTTTTTATGGCATCACACTTTTAAGGAGAATCAATTTGGGTACCAACAAGAGGTAAAAAATTACAGGTCTCACTAAGCTCAAAAGATTCAACAAACACCATCTTTGCTGCAATATATTTCATTTATTCATAGGAAAAACTGAATAAATTGCTAACATGGGTTATAGAAAGGCCACTGTAAAAAACAAAGCATCATGAGAGAGATATTGTAGTCCAAACAAATAAGATCACTCAAAATTCCAAACAACTACAACTGAGTAATGCAAGCTCCAAGCTTTCAAAAATGGTAACTTCTTGGTGAAAAAGAATATTCACAACAGAGTGCAAAACTTTCACTATGTACCTTATAAAGTCTAACTAGCAGCCTTGAATCATCATTCCAGAAGTATGTTCTTTCAGAACAGAAAAATGAGTGTTCGTTACAGTTACAACAAAAGTGCAATGTTTCAGAATGTAGATCTTCAGACCAAGAATACATTATCAGGTGTAAGAGTGCAGATTTTAAGGAACAAGTACAAAATTTATTATGTATTCGTACCAGGAACAACTACTTTTTTTAGCATATTGAAGGGAAAGTACAAATTTTCAAATATGAAAATCAAATAAATAATATCGATCCATGGGTGGCAGAATACAAAATTCTATGAGTCTCATAGCTCAAAATCAAGTCATGGAAAATAATTTAGATCATGAGTTTTAAATAACAAAAATTCAGTATCAAATTATAGGAAGATGTCTAATATTTGAAACTTAAAGTGCATGATCTAACCTAGTCCAAACAGAGAAATGACAGTTTTGTGAAATAAATCAAACACATATCCTACAATGACAAAACATTTAGAGGAAACCCAAAACACAATAAAGCAGAAAAATTTTGTACCTTCTTTCCTTTGCTGGTAATGGATTTTAATGGAGAAAATCTTGGAAAACAAGTTTTCAAAACCATCCAAGGGTATCTAGGAATGGTTACACACCCATCCTTTTGATCAAACTACACAGATATCACAAAGGAAAAACATAGAATCGACCCAAATAATATAGAAAAGGGGAATACAAAAATAGCAAAGCAGAAGTGTCGAGCCCAGCTCAAGAAAAATGGCTTTAAGAAATTTGTGAGGTTTGAACCCACATCTTGAAATGTTATATAAAAAAAAAATGAGTAACCAATCACTTATAGCCCAACTCAATAATGGAGGTTTGAATCACATATTTAAGAAGCAAACCCAGATTCAAAAAATAGGTAGCCAAGCAAACTCAGTTAAGTCAGATACAAATCAAGATCAACACGACCAAGTAATGGGAAAAAACTATTGAAAATTCAAGATTCTTACCTTTGACCAACACAAATCAATAAAATGGGAGCCACGGAAAGATTCAATAGGGGATGAACACACTCAAAACCTTCCAAGACAATATTGAAATAGGATGAGAGTTCCAAAAGTATCTATGTAAAACGACCAACTTCCCAGATAAAATATCAAACAAATGATGGGACAAGAGTTTGAAAATCCAAACACATATTATCTTGAAAACTTGGTTGTAGAGAAATAACAGGCCAACAATGTAACCCAACTACCTAGTTCAAAATAAAGACATAGTAAAAGAGTTCAAAGATTTACCAGTTTTTTACCAAAGGATGAGCAGTGAAATGTATTACCCAGATTCCAAACTCAAACCATCAAGCATATGCATCCATAGCTGAATGAAGCCTAGAAAAATAGTAAATACAAACCCCAAGTTTTTATTCAATGTGGCCGCAGATTTGAACGAACGTATAAAAAAAACTCAAATATAGATTTTTAAAGGCGTAAAATTCACAGATCAAACAATAATGGAGAACATATGCATAAAGAATCCTCTAACAGAGCTCAAATATCACCTCCAATGGATGCCAAGGAAATTTTTACAAATCTTCGCCATGCCCAAATGGGGCTAATGAATTATGCAAATGATTAAGGTTCCAAAATTTTTTACTTGACCAACGAGTTTACTAACTCAACCTGAGTTAAAAACCATACATGTGTCTTTACCACAAGAAATCTAATTGTGAACGAGTTTAACAATATTACTAACATGATAATGGGTCATGGTCTCATGGAGGAGGGGGAAAAACCTTTATATTAGATCATTATTTCTTGACCTTGGTTTATACTATGGTCTATGCTTTAAAATTACCAAAATAGGCCCAAAGTAGTGATTTAAGGGACTGACCTTAGAAAATCATTAACATATCATTCACGTGTGGGGTTAGAAAAACTTTAATCAACAACATGTCCACATAGGGGTGGAGCTATGTGAAGTTTGAATTATTACATGCAGATAAAATTTGCCATCATACAAGGGTTAGGAGTCAGTTTGATTCATAACCGAGGTAATTAATGCTTTAAAATTACATGCTTTTGCATTTAGAGATCATCTAAAAGGGGAATAAGACAAATTTCAGATGTCACATCAGTGGAATAAGACAAAATTGAACAAGAAGACAAAAGAATTATTTGCATACACCTTGAGAAGTCTTGCACATCAAGTATGGCAAAAAATAGCAATTGTATTCACCCGTACACTTTATGAAGTTAATTAAAAGAGGTCAAATTAGTTTGGTAACACAATGTGTATTTTAGGCCTTATCCATTATTTATTCATTACAAAGGATAAAATTACCATGCAAGCGTAGTTAGTTTGTAGTATATTTTTAGGGGGTTAGGTGAATATTTTTCTATTTATTGTGTGCATTGGCAAAGCACATGAAGGATGATAGGAGGACTTTTATACTGAGAGCTAAATCCATTGACAATATTTTACCTTGAATGATAACCAATTATTACCTTTCTAATTATTTGTAGTCTTGTGTATATTTTATTAAATCTTCCCTCAATTAATTAGCTTACCTTGCTGCAAATTTTGTGTCTTCTACATAGTCTTAGTGTGCATGTTATCTTCTCTGCTATTATGATTAATCCCTCAACACAAAATGTTTTGCCTTAGGATTTAGCTGAAACCCATTGGTTCGTGCTCCTGTAATTTGTTCTCAGTATATTTTACATGTACTCATTCAAAGCCCTCAATAATTTTGGTTTATCACCCCATTTTAAATTTCAATTACACCCATCTTTTTACCCTTAAACCCAATAGTTTTTATTTTAGGATACATAAATAAGGAACCGTTATAGTAATCCTTGAGACTCACCTCAACATAGGGATACCCACATCCCTGAGGTGTTTCCATTATATCTACAAAAGTGAGGGGAAAAAAAACCTAGTACACCTCATGTTATCCCTCAATCATGTTGCACTTCTAAGAGATAACAAGTCCAACTTCAACCCAAAAATTTACGGTAAGCATAAACTTTTATTCTTTACATAGTAGTACTTTGTACAATAGTTTTTCATCATCTAGATATTTTGAAATGCCATTCCTAGTAATTTTTTCCTATGAGTGTGCCACGAAAAAATTGAGAGATTTCAACATATTGTGGTTGTGCTTGTTAACAAGTTAATTTTTAACAAATAAACGTGCAACTATAAATAAAGGAGAAATCTATGAAACTTACAATATTACATACATGCACAACAGAAGTGTTTTCTAGTCATCGACAAGGGGAATTCCATCTATGATATTTAAAAGGAGCCAGTGAAAATAAATTTGAAACTAATCTAAAAGTTATTGGCGGAAGACTGTATTAAGTGAAATAAAAGTAGTGAAGTTATACCACATGTTTGTTCCATATTATTTTCCAACATATAGAGGAATATCCTTGATAGGGGAAAATTCCCAAGGTCACCAAAAAAAAATATGGATCTCTTACCTAAGGCAGAGGAATTATAGTGGGGGATTCCCTTATGCACACGAACATCAATTTTGGTAACGAGTTTTATACCTATAAATCAAATCTCATCAATGAGAATGTTCTGAAAATGCTTGAGAGATTCTTCAAGAGAAGAGAGCACCTATCCCTCTTGTGGCTTGATACCCTTTATAGGTCTCCGCAAGGACACATGAATAATTTATGTTGAAATCTTAAATGTGGTCACTCCAATTGGCACAAGTAGAAGGAGGGGAGATGGATATGTTGGGCTTGTAGAAGACAATATAAAGAGGATAGTATTTATGATGTATGATTTACTTGTACCTGCAGTACCTTGAATTATTATTTTTATTAGAGGAGTATGTATCCCATGCATATAGTGATGAATAATTGTATTAATTTAAGCTTGTTTTGTTTAGGTGAGAAAGGCATTTTAGTGGATATGGAGTTTTATTGCTTGGAAGGTATTTCTGTAGTGGTCTTACAAATTTTAATGAAAGATGAAACAATTTGTTACAAAGAAATTAGAACACCAGGGATTATTTTAGAGGCAAATATTTGTAATTTTGAGAATATTCCATTTGAATAAAATTTTAAAAAAAGAATTTTTCGAAGGAGGTTAGTGTCATGTTCGCCTCAAATTTACAGTATATTTTTTTAGGGGTTGGCTTTGTCTACATTTCAAACCATCTCCTAAAAAAACTAGGTGATTCGTCATGTTGGGGTAGTATACTACTAACTAATAGTTGAGGTATCGACATATCATATTATCAAGTATCTTGAAATTACAAACTCTAAGCACAAATATACATTCTAGATTTTTTCTGAAGTTTGCAGTCGGGTGACAAGGGCTATTTGTTGACGCGTAACTAATGTTTTTAGTTGACATGTGACAAATGATTTCTATTGACACGCGACAAGAAGATATCATTGATGTGTGACAATAAGATATCATTGATGCATGACAAGAAGATACCATTGACGGGTGACAAGGGTTCAGTTGTTGACGCACACCACAATGTTTCTTGACGCATGACACATTAGTTGTTGATGCATTATGCAACATTTTTTTACGCACGATACAATTTTTGTTAATGCATGACATAGAGTTTGTTGGCACACAAACCATCGGTTTCTTGATGCACAACACAGAGGTTATTGACGCATGACAAAAATATTTTTCACACACAATAAAAGTTTTGTTGATGCACGAGAGAGTGTTGTGGATGAACGACATAGTGTTTAGTGATGCAAGAAAAAGGTTCAAATTAGCCATTAAGAAAAGCGGAAGGTGTTATTTCTTAGAAGCCCCAAAAAGTAACAAAAAACATTTGAAGTCCCTATACAATTATTTTGGAAATTCTGCTACTATAGATACCACAACCACCAGCACCCATAAAACTTCCTCTGGAATCAATCAAAATACAAACTATGTGGAAGGTATTATTAAATTGGACATGCATTCTTCATAGTAACAACCAAATAACACCTATGATGATATCATGTCAGAGCTTGAAGATATTCCTAGTGAGATGCCATATCCTGAAGATATTCTTGTTGAGGTGAAACCAGGAGTGTATCAAGATATCACACATACAAATACTCAGCAAAATGGAACACAAAAATCAAATGCAAATTCCAGTTCGCGAAAGAGGAAACTAGATGCTTGTGATAATGCTCAAAATCCTACTCATAAAAGGAAAACCTTGAAAACGAACAAGAATATGTGGACACTTGGGAGGAAATACAATTTTTATTGGGCTACCAAATTTCCATTTATCGAACATGTACATCCTGTTAATTTAGAAGATATCTCATTCTTAATGTACATGTACAATATGTACTTGGAAATTGGGGAAAGCAACAAAAAATGCAAGAGAAGATGGACACAATTGAAAAACGTTGTGAAAAACAGTATTTGACTATGATGGGGGAGGATGGTAAGAAAATCAAAACACACAGGTGGAAAACTGAAAAATAATGCATGCATGTTAAATACGCAACATAGTATGAAGAAGAGAAGAAAAAATGCTGACATCTCGTGGAAACGGGAGGAACAATCACATCAAAAATTGGTAAGATGAATCAATCAAGTTTTCATGCTAAACTCATATTGTTCTCTACTTATTTCACATACTTAAGAAAGGAATAACAATATCAGGTTTCCTTGATTTCAAAGTTTCTTATCAATATAATGGAATACAAAACATTCCTTAGTTTCATTGGTCAAAAAGTAGTGCATGGGAAATGGCCAAATGCCCTGCAATGAAAGAGAAGGAAGATTTGAAAGATATTTTTAAAAAATGAAATGTTTATCTCTCTATAAATTGATGAAGTGACAACAGTTGATAACACTACATGGGTATGTATCCACATTTATACTTTAGAAAATCTTATAAGGACACCACATATGTTGGGTGTTATGAAAATGGTTGAAAAATACATTGCCAAAAACCTACATAAAATAGTTTTTTCTCATTTGAAATATATTGTTGGCATGACTGATTATGAAATTTCTATGAAGTTGGTATACGTTGGAGAAGATGGTGCATCATTCATGCAGGGTCACCAAACTAGGTTGTATGTTAGATTGCAAACAACAGTGACCCCTTATATTCTATTAATTCACTGCATGTCTCACAGAATGAATTTAGCATATAAAATGGTTAACTATGAAAATAGTGCAAAAGTAGAAGACCTTATAAGACAACTTAATGCTTATATGGCAACAAACACAAAGTGGTTTATTGAGTTCCAAAAAATTTCAATTATAATTACAGATGGGAATAAACTTTTGAAGGATATTAAGACAAGGTGGATTTCTTTGTATGAGCCTCCATGCAGAGTTCATGAGGAATATCCTTTGCACAAATATCTTCATGATATTGACAGGGAAACAGTCTTATTTATCTGTTTAATTGATTTGGAGAAATATCTTACATTGGTTAGCATTATTCCAATTTTGGAGGAGATCAATACATCGATGAAGTATTCACAGGGGAGATTAATCTATATTTTTGACTTATAAGGATGTGAAAAATGGTATGTCAAAATATTTGTCTTGTAAATTTCCAAACATAGTTCTTATACACCTATTTTTGATAATTGCAAATTTTTATTAGATCTTAATAATCCCAGTAACTATTTGAGATTTAATATCCATGATCACCTTTATATAAATGTTAATGGAATGGACATACCACTGCACATTTTGCAAAAATGTCAAGATATTATAGGATCAGAAAGAGAAGAGGTTCATGTGAAACGTAATTTTTTTTATTTTGTTACAGTTGAAACAAGAATAAAACTTAGCAAAATTTCATATTCCTGATCATGAGAAATTAGAGAACATTTCAACAAAGATAAATATCTTTAAGCAATGGGTGTGATGATTCCTAATTTTTTGAATACTAAAATTGCTCGTGAAGATTTTGTAAGAAAGATTTTCCATAAATCCATGGGTACAATAATGGAACATTTCACCAAGATGTCAGAGGTCAAGGGTATCGAAGTACAAGGTGTATTGAATGTTGATTTATTAAAGTCTCAATCCACACATTTTGCAATGAAAATGAGGAACCAATATAAATTATTAGACAAACCTTCCGAGAGTAGTGTTTTTCTAAGGCTCTGGCGAGGAATCTATTAAAGTAGTGTATTACAAGAAGACATCAAATAATATTTCTGATTATATGAGTTTTTCCAAACAATTATTTTGGGATCTATGGAGGAAGAAAGGGTTTTCAATTCTTTGTCTTTTATAAAATCAAAACTAAGAAACAGGTTGAATAAAAATATGGAAATTGGCATGAGGTGTTATGTTTCTCGCTACTCTTTGTAAACATTTCCTTTCAACAGAGAAATTACGCATTGGAATTCCCTTGTTGAAAGAAGTGGTCTGAATAACACAACTAAAAGTACAAATGTTCTCAACGATTAGACTGGAATTGGTGCGTCAACAAAATTTTTAGAAGCAAATATCGACTTTGAAGAAGCTATTGATAATGGATTGTTTCAGATTTAAATAGTTATGTCCTCGACCTCACTTTGATTTTTTTACCTTACATTTTAACTGTTGTTATTTATTCAATTTCATATTAATAGATTCAAATATAAAATTTTATAGTTATACATAACTAAACTGCAATTCTGCAGATGTAAATATTGACTTTGAGGAGGCTTTTTAACATATTTTGTTTCAGCTCTTGTTACCATTGAAGATGTTATAGGTATATATATTTACATTTATTTAAATATAATTATTTATAAAATAAATATGTTTTATTTAATTTCTATTTTGGATTTTTCAAACTGTTTTGATGTTTTGTTTGTGACATGCATTTGTCGAATACTAATTTTCAAGGCCTTCAAAGTTTAGATCCACATATTTTTCCAATATTAGTCTCTTCCAGAATTCCAGACTTCCACTGTCTAGACATACACAAGTGTTTGTTTACTTTAATTTTCTTTAATCTTTCTATTTTCTCCTTTATCCACTCAATCAATATTTCATCTTTTCCTTATCAAAAACGTGGGTTGACATCCATCTGAGGAAGTTCTCACTTCTAGAGACTTACATTGTCAAGAAACTCACCCATCTATATACTTATCAATTTTTTGTGTTGATTTCTTTTGAATCAAATGTCGTCTAGCTCACTCCGAAGGATGACTTCTCGTTTTCCTTCCATATGCTTTGTCATGCTCATCTAGAGGACAAGAAGTACCTAATTTTTCTTTGATTTTTTTAATGATAGTATTTTTGTTTCTTCATTCATCTGGTCAATCAATATTTCAACTTCTCTCTATCAAAAATGTGGGCTGAAATCCATTCAAGGAACCTCTCACTTCTCGGGAATGAAATTTTTAGGAAACTCACCCATCTATATACTAATTCATTTTTTGTGTTTATTTCTCTAGAATCAAAATTTTTCTAGCTCACTACGAAGGATGATTTCTTATTTTCCTTCCATATGTTTTGTCACACCTATCTAGAAGACAAGAGGTACCTTAAACCCTATCTTGGCTTAAGTTTTTACAACCAAGTTTAATTTATTTTGGTGTACTTGAAATATGATTTGATGTAGTTTTTTATCTTTATGGCATGAATATCAAATTCCATGTAAAAATTAGTCTTCGCAAAAACACATTGCATTTATAAGTAGAGAGAAAAATAAATTAAGAAGTTTTAAATGTGAAGAAACCTGATACGGAGTTGGAATTTTACGAGTAGCGAGAAAATTATTTTACTGTATTAAGATGTCTCTCTCATACCACATTCAAATTTTTCTTACAACATTATCATTTAAATCGCTTATCAACATCCATGATCATGCTCCACATTTAATGTCATCATCCATATCATTTCTAATGTCTATTCATCATCATCCATATTATTCTAATGTCATCATCCACATTTAATGTCATCAGCTACATCTATTGTCATCATCATTACAGGTAAAGAGAAGAATATTTGGAGAAGGTTTAAATGTGAAGATACCTGATACAGTGTTCAAATTTTACAAATAGAGAGAAGAATATTTTACTGTACTAAGATTTCTCTGTCATACGAAATTCCAAAATTTATTAAAACATTATCATTTAAATCCATTATCAGCATCAATGATTTTTCTAGAAGCTACATATATGTCTAAATACAATTCATCATCATCCATATGTATTCTAATGTCATCATCCACATCTAATGTCATCATCATTATAAGTAAAGAAAAAAAATTGAGAAGGTTTAAATGTGAAGAAACGTGATACATAGTTCGAATTTTACAAGTAGAGAGAAGAATATTTTACTTCATGAATATGTCTCTATCATACCACATTCTAAATTTTATTAAAACAATTATCCATTATCGTCCTCCATGATCGTGCTAGAAGCTACATCTATGTCTAAATACAACTCATCATCATCCATATCTATTCTAATGACATCATCTACATCTAATGTTATCATCATTATAAGTAGAGAGAAGATTTTGAGAATGTTTAAATGTGAAGAAACCTAATACAGAATTTGAATTTTACAAGTAGAGAGAAGAAGATTTTCCCATATTAAGATGTCTCTATCATACCACATTCTAAATTTTCTTAAAACAACTATCCATTATCATCTTCCATGATCATGCTTGAAGCTACATCTATGTCCAAATACAATTCATCATCATCCATATATATTCTAATGTCATCATCATTGCAAGTAGGGAGAACATTTTTCTGTATTAAGTGGAAGAGAAATAATAGTACCTAATGTTTAAATCCGTTATTATCATCCATGAATCATGATTATCGGTATCATCATTATCATCTATCATATTATATTCATAAAAATCACATCAATATCAAACATAAACACCATATACAATCTAGAGTTTCTATATAAATATATTAACATATAAAAATCCATTGCATGAAAGGTAAAACTATTAAATTAAATAAATATTCAAGTTTCATTCTTCAATTTTAAATATTTCAAGTTTCAATTTTTTAAGTTCCCCACACCCACAATCCACTAGACTAGTCACTAGTTTCTCAATCATTAAATTATTCCAGACACCTACGGGAACTTTCATTTTGCGTTTCAGTAGCGTCTTTTGTCATTGTGCCGCTTTCCCCAATGGATATCCTTGCTATATAATTTTCTTGAATAATCCAAAAAATAATAAGATACTTCACAACAATGTCTAGATTCTTTACGATTGCTTCTTCTTAATTTTTAGCATCTCCATGGGATGTCAAAGAAGGATCTGTTATCCAAAATTCACCCCTCGAGTTAATTTTAATAGCATACATCAAATTCTTCATTCCCGAGCAAGTAGAATTGATTCAAGGCCCAAAATCATGTTTTGGGGGTCTCTTTTGCTTCTCTCTAACTCCCCATCCAAGGGAAAAATCTAAAAAGTAAAAAAAAAATTAAAAAAATCTAAAAATTGAAGTCGTAGGCTTGTTTTAATGCATTACGGGTTTGGAGGCTACAGATCATACCAAGGTTTTTCGTACCAGGTTTGGAGTCAAAATAAAAAGGAGTCAAATAAATCAACTTTCTGTGTCCCAGAACGCACAAGTTCAGTAGGGACAAAAGTATGTGCAGGATGCGCAAAGCCAAAATTGCCGCAGGCAGTAAAAATCTGAAAAAGCGGAAGTTTTTGTCCCGCGCGGTCTGCAGGAAATATGAAACACAGGTACGTGCGGGACGCAAAAATCTAATTTTTCCAGAAGTAAGTACATAACATGTGGTGCAGAGAAATGTTTCTAGGACTGTCGGGACAAAAGTACGCGTGGGACCCGCAAAGGTGAAAAAGCCGCAAAAGGAACCATACGTTGCAGCAAATGCGGAAGTCAACGACCCTCATGGACCAGTCAACGGTAGATGTGTGGGGATAAGGAAGCCTGAATCAAATGATGTGGATGAAAGTGTCTAAGACAGCACGGACACGTGGACCCAATTTTGCCGAAATAGCTACACTGAAGAGAAAAGTCAATGTTTGACCTCCTGAACTTCAAACGGCCATAACTTTTGACTCCGAGCTCTGATTTTCATAAAATTGGACTTTCTATAACGAACACGACATCCTATATATCACAAAAACAAGCACGATGTCATATTTTTTTGCATTGATCATATTTTCTTCAAGGTCTCCTTGACAACTTCATTAGGAAGGATATCTCCATCTCCTCCATCAACAACAAGCTACAAAAGGGTTCTCTTAAATTGGTTGAAAGGAAAAACCTAAAATAGTGAGGATAGATCAAATCCTCTTAAGGGTGCTATCCATTTCTCCACATCTAATTGACTAAGGGCCAATTAGATCCCATCCCCGGCTATAAAAAGACTCATCATGGTCTATCTGTCTATAAGCTTCCTGATAAACTTGTGTTGCTGCTCATACTTTGAAGGAGAATCAATTTGGGTACCAATGAGAGGTAAAAAATTACAGGTCTCACTAAGCTCAAAAGATTCAACAAACACCATCTTTGTTGCACAATATTTCATTTATTCATAGGAAAAACTGAATAAATTGCTAACATGGGTTATAGAAAGGCCACTGTCAAAAACAAAGCATCATGAGAGAGATATTGCAGTCTAAAAAAATAAGCTAACTCAAAATTCCAAACAACTACAATTGAGTAATGTAAGCTCTAAGCTTTCGAAAATGGTAACTTCCTGGTGAAAAAGAATATTCACAACAGAGTGCAAAACTTTCACTATGTACCTTATAAAGTCTAACTAGCAGCCTTGAATCATTATTCGAGGAGTATGTTCTTTTAGAACAGTGAAATGATTATTCTTTACAGTTACAAAAAAATTGTAATGTTTCAAAATGTATATCTTCAGACCAAGAATACATTATCAGGTGTAAGAGTGCAGATTTTAAGGAACAAGTACAAAATTTATTATGTATTCGTACCAGGAACAACTACATTTTTCAGCAAATTGAAGGGAAAGTACAAATTTTCAAATATGCAAATCAAATAAATAATATCGATCCATGGGTGGCAGAATACAAAATTCTATGAGTCTCATAGCTCAAAATCAGGTCATGGAAAATAATTTAGAGCATGAGTTTTAAATAACAAAAATTCAGTATCAAATTATAGGCAGATGTCCATTCTTTGAAAGTTAGTGCATGATCTAACCTAGCTCCAAACAAAGAAATGATAGTTGTGTGAAATAAATCAAATGCATATCCTGTAACGACAAAGCATTTAGAGGAAACCCAAAACACAATAAAGCAGAAAAAATTTGTAACTTCTTTCCTTTGCTGGCAGTGGATTTTAATGGAGGAAAGCTTGGAAAACAAGTTTTCAAAACCATCCAAGGGTATCTGGGAATGGTTACACACCTATCCTTTTGATCAAACTACACAGATATCACAAAGGACAAACATAGAATCGACCCAACTAATATAGAAAAGGGGAATACAAAAATAGCAAAGCAGAGGTGTCGAGCCCAGCTCAAGAAAAATGGCTTTAAGAAATTTTTGAGGTTTGAACCCACATCTTGAAATGTTATATAAAACAAAGAAAAATGAGTAATTAGTCACTTATAGCCCAACTCAGTAATGGAGGTTTGAATCGCACATTTAAGAAGCAAACCCAGATTCAAAAAATAGGTAGCTAAGCAAACTCAGTTAAGTCAGATACAAATCAAGATCAACATGACCAAGTAATGGGAAAAAGCTATTGAAAATTCAAGATTCTTGCCTTCGACCAACACAACTCAACAGAATGGGAGCCATGAAAAGATCCAATAGGGTACGAACACACTCAAAACCTTCCAAGACAGTATTGAAATAGGATGAGAGTTCAAGCAGTATTGATGTAAAACTACCAACTTCCCAGATAAAATATCAAACAAATGATGGGACAAGAGTTTACAAATCCAAACACATATTACCTTGAAAACCTGGCTGTAGAGAAATAGCAGGCCAACAATGTAACACAACTACCTAGTTCAAAATAAAGACATAGTAAAAGGGTTCAAAGATTTACCAGTTTTTTACCAAAGGACGAGTAGTGAAATGTATTACCCAGATTCCAAACTCAAACCATCAAGCATATGCATCCATAGCAAATGAATCCCAGAAAAATAGTAAATACAAACCCCATGTTTTTATTCAAGGTTGCCGCAGATTTGAATGAACGTATAAAAAAAACTCGAATATAGATTTTTAAAGGCGGAAAATTCACAGATCAAATAGTAATGGAGAACATATGCACAAAGAAGCCTCTAATAGAGCTCAAATATCACCTCCAATGGCTGCCAAGGAAATTTTTGTAGAGCTTCGCCATTCCCAAATGGGGCTGATGAATTATGCAAATGATTAAGGTTCAAAAAAATTTTACTTGACCAACGAGTTTACTAACTCAACCCGAGTTAAAAACCATACATGTGTCTTTACCGCAAGAAATCTAATTATGACCAGGTTTAACAATATTACTAACATGATAATGGGTCATGGTCTCGTGGAGGAGGGGATAAACCTTTATATTAAATCATTATTTCTTGACCTTGGTTCATACTATGGTTTGTGCTTTAAAATTACCAAAAAGGGCCCAAAGTAGTAATTTAAGGGACTAACCTTAGAAAATCATTAACATATCATTCACATGTGGGGTTAGAAAAACTGTAATCAACAACATGTCCAAGTAGGGGTGGAGCTATGTGAAGTTTGAATTATTAGTCACGAGTCATTTTGATTCACGACCGAGGTAATTAATGCTTTCAAATTACATGCTTTTGCACATAGAGATCATCCAAAAGGGGAATAAGACAAATTTCAGATGTCACATAAGTGGAATAAGACAAAATTGAACAAGAAGACAAAAGAAGTGTTTGCATACACAGGTTGAGAAGACTTGCACATCGAGTATGGATAAAAATAGCAATTGTATTCACCCGTACACTTCATGAAGTTAATTAAAATAGGTCAAATCAGTTTGGTAACACAATCTGTATTTTAGGCCTTATCCATTATTTATTCATTAAAAAGGATATAACTACCATGCAAGCATAGTTAGACAGTAGTCTATTTTTAGGGGGTTGGGTGGATATTTTTCTATTTATTGTGTGCATTTGCAAAGCATATGAAGGATGACAAGAGGACTTTTATACTGACAACTGAAGCCATTGACAATATTTTCCCTTGAATGATAACCAGTTATTGCCTTCCAATTATTTACAGTCTTGTGTATATTTTATTAAATCTTCCCTCAATTAATTAGCTTACCTTGGTGCAAATTTTGTGTTTTCTACATAGTCTTAGTATGCATGTTATCTTCTCTGCTATTGTGATTAATCCCTCAACACAAAACGTTTTGCCTTAGGATTTAGCTAAAACCCATTGGTTCGTGCTCCTGTAATTTTTTCTCAATATATTGTGCATGTACTCATTCAAAGCCCTCAATAATTTTGGTTTATCACCCCATTTTAAATTTCAGTTACACCCATCTTTTTACCCTTAAACCCAATAGTTCTTATTTTAGGATACATAAATAAGGAACCGGCATAGTAATCCTAAAGACTCACCTCAACATACGGATACCCACATCCCTGAGGTGTTTCCATTGTATCTACATAAGTTAGGGAAAAACAAACCTAATACACCTCATGTTATCCCTCAATCACGTTGCACTTCTAAAAGATAAAAAGTCCAACTTCAACCCAAAAATTTGCAGTAAGCATAACCTTTTATTCTTTACATAGTAGTACTTTGTACAATAGTTTTTCGTCATCTAGATCTTTTGAAATGCCATTCCTGGTAATTTTTTCTTATGAGTCTGGCACGAAAAAATTGAGAGATTTCAACATGTTGTGGTTGTGTTTGTCAACAAGTTATTTTTTAACAAACAAATGTGCAACTATAAAGAAAGGAGAAATCTTTGAAACTTTCATTACTACATACATGCACAACAAAAGTGTTTTCTAGTCATCGACAAGGGGTATTCCATCTATGATATTTTAAAGGAGCCAGTGAAAATAAATTTGAAAATAAAGTTATTAGCGGAAGACTATCTTAAGTGAAATAAAAGTAGTGAAGCTATTCCACAAGTATGTTCCATATTATTTTCCAACATATAGAGGAATATCCTTGATAGGGGAAAATTCCCAAGGTCACCAAAAAAAATATGGATATCTTACCTAAGGCAGAGGAATTATAGTGGGGGATTCCCTTACGCACACGAACATCAATTTTGGTAACGAGTTTTATACCTATAAATCAAATCTCATCAATGAGAATGTTCTGAACATGCTTGAGAGATTCTTCAAGAGAAGAGAACACCTATCCCTCTTGTGGCTTGATACCCTTTATAGGTCTCCGCAAGGACACATGAATAATTTATGTTGAAATCTTGAATGTGGTCACTCCAGTTGGCACAAGTAGAAGGAGGGGAGATGGATATGTTGGGCTTGTAGAAGACAATATAAAGAGGATAGTATTTATGATGTATGATTTACCTGTACCTGCAGTACCTTGAATTATTATTTTTATTGGAGGAGTATGTATCCCGTGCATATAGTGATGAATAATTGTATTAATTTAAGCTTGTTTTGTTTAGGTGAGAAAGGCATTTTAGTGGATGTGGAGTTTTATTGCTTGGAAGGTATTTTTGTAGTGGTCTTACAAATTTTAATGAAAGATGAAACAATTTGTTACAAAGAAATTGGATAAGCAAGGATTATTTTAGAGGCAAATATTTGTAATTTGGAGAATATTTCATTTGAGTAAAATTTTAAAAGAAGAATTTTTCAAAGGAGGTTAGTGTCATGTTCGCCTAAAATTTACAATATATTTTTTTTTACGGGTCGGCTTCGCCTACATTTAAAACCATCTCCTATAAAAAACTAGGTGATTCATCGGGTTGGGGTAGTATACTACTAACTACTAGTTGAGGTATCGACATATCATATTATCAAGTATCGTGAAATTGCAAACTCTAAGCACAAATATGCAGTGTAGATTTGTTTTGAAGTTTGCAGTCGGGTAACAAGGTCTATTTATTGACACGTAACTAAGGTTATTAGTTGACATGCGACAAATGATTTCTATTGACACGCGACAAGAAGATATCATTGATGCGTGATAATAAGATATCATTGACACACGAAAAGAAGATACCATTGACGGGTGACAAGGGTTCAGTTGTTGACGCACACCACAATGTTTCTTGATGCATGACACATTGGTTGTTGATGCATTATGCAACAATTTTTGACACACGACACAATTTTTGTTAATGCATAGCATAGAGGTTGTTGGAACAAGAATCATCGGTTTCTTGATGCACAACACAGAGGTTATTGATGCATGACACAGAGATTTTTCACACACGACACAACTTTTGTTGACGCGCGAGAGAGTGTTGCTGATGAACAACTTAGTGTTTAGTGACGCATGCAAAAGGTTCAAATTAGCCATGAAGAAAAGTGGAAGGTGTTATTTCTCAGAAGCCGAAAAAAGTAACAAAAAAATATTTTAATTCCCTATACAATTATTTTGGAAACTCTGCTACTATAGATACCGCAACCACCAGCGCCCATTAAACTTCCTCTCGAATCAGTCAGAATACAAACTGTGTGGAAGGTATTATGAATTAAACATGCATTCTTCACAGTATCAACCAAATAACACCTATGATGATATCATGTCAAAGCTTGAAGATATTCCTAGTGAGATGCCATATCCTGAAGATATTATTGTTGAGGTGAAACCAAGACTGCATCAAGATATCACACATACAAATACTCAGGAAAATGGAACACAATAATCAAATGCAAATTTCAGTTCACGAAAGAGGAAACTAGATGCTTGTGATAATGCTCAAAATCCTACTCATAAAAGGAAAACATTGAAAACAAACAAGAATATGTGGACACTTGGGAGGAAATACAATTTTTATTGGGCTACCAAATTTTCATTTATCGAACCTGTACAGCCTACTAATTTAGAAGATATCCCATTCTTAATAAACATGTACAATATTTACTTGGAAATTGGGAAAGCAACAAAAAATGCAAGAGAAGATGGACACAATTGAAAAACGTTGTGAAAAACAGTATTTGACTGTAACGGGGGAGGATGGTAATAAAATCAAAACACACAAGTGGAAAACTCAAAAATAATGCATGCATGTTAAATACGCAACATAGTATGAAGCAAAGAAGAAAAAATGCAGACATCTCGTGGAAACGGGAGGAACAATCACATCAAAAATTGGTAAGATGAATCAATCAAGTTTTCATGCTAAACTCATATTGTTCTCTACTTTATTTCACATACTTATGAAAGGAATAACAATATCATATTTCCTTGATTTCAAATTTTTTTATCAATAGAATGGAATACAAAACATTCCTTAGTTTCATTGGTCAGAAAGTAGTGCATGGGAAATGGCCAAATGCCTTGCAATGAAAGAGAAGGAAGATTTGAAAGATATTTTTAAAAAATGCAATGTTTATCTCTCTATAAATTGATGAAGTGACAACAGTTGATAACATTGCATGTGTATGTATCCACGTTTATACTTTAGAAAATCTTATAAGGACACCACATCTGTTGGTGTTATGAAAATGATTGAAAACTGCATTGCCAAAAAACCTACATAAAATAGTTTTTTCTCATTTGAAATATATTATTGGCATGATTAATTATTAAATTGCTACGAAGTTGGTATACGTTGGAGAAGATGGTGCATCATTCATGCATGGTCACCAAACTAGGTTGTATGTTAGATTGAAAACAACAATGACCCCTTATATTCTATTAATTCACTGTATGTCTCACATAATGAATTTAGCATATAAAATGGTTAACTATGAAAATAGTGCTAAAGTAGAAGACATTATAAGATAACTTAATGCTTATTTGGCAACAAACAAAAAGTGGTTTATTGAGTTCCAAAAATTTTCAATTATAATTATAGATGGGAAAAAACTTTCGAAGGATGTTAAGACGAGGTGAATTTCTTTGTATGAGCCTCCATGCAGAGTTCATGAGGAATATCCTTTGCACAAATATCTTCATGATATTGATAGGGAAAGGGTCTTGTTTTTTTGTTTAATTGATTTGGAGAAATATCTTACATTGGTTAGCATTATTCCAATTTTGGAGGAGATCAATACATCGATGAAGTATTCACATGGGAGATTAATCTATATTTTTTATTTATAAGAATGTGAAAAATAGTGTGTTGAAATCTTTGTCTTGTAAATTTCCAAACATAGTTTTTATACACATGTTTTTTATAATTGGAAAGTTTTATTAGATCTTAATAATCCCAGTAACTATTTGAGATTTAATATGCATGATCACCTTTGTATAAATATTAATGGAACAGACATACCATTGCACATTTTGTAAAAATGTCAAGATATTATAGGATCGGAAAGAGAAGAAGTTCATGTGAAATGTAATTTTTTTTATTCTATTACAATTGAAACAAGAATAAAACTTAGTAAAATTTCATATTCTTTATCATGAGAAATTAGAGAACATTTCAGCAAAGATAAATATCTTTAAGCAATGGGTGTGATGATTCCTAATTTTTTGAATACTAAAAGTGCTCGTGAAGATTTTGTAAAAAGGTTTTTCCATAAATCCATGGGTACAATAATGGAACATTTCACCAAGATGTCAGAGGTCAAGGGTATCGAAATACAAAGTGTATTGAATGTTAATTTATTAAAGTCTCAATCAACACATTTTGCAACGAAAATGAGGAACCAATATAAATTATTAGACAAACCTTCCGAGAGTGGTGTTGTTATAAGGCTCTGGTGAGGAATCTATTAAAGTACTGTATTACAAGAAGACATCAAATAATATTTCTGATTATATGAGTTTTTCCAAACAATTATTTTGGGATCTATGGAGGAAGAAAGGGTTTTCGATTTTTTGTCTTTTATAAAATCAAAACTAAGAAACAGGGTGGATAAAAATATGGAAATTTGCATGAAGTGTTATGTTTCTCGCTACTCTTTGTAAACATTTCCTTTCAACAGAGAAATTACGCATTGGAATTCCCTTTTCAAAAGAAAAGGTGTAAATAATATAGCTAAAAGTACAAATGTTCTCAACAATTAGACTGGAATTGGTGCGTCATCAAACTTTTTAGAAGCGAATATCAACATTGAAGAAGCTATTGATAATGGATTGTTTCAAATTTAAATAGTTAATGTCCTCGACCTCACATTGATTTTTTTACCTTACATTTTAACTGTTGTTATTTATTCAATTTTAATTTAATAGATTCAAATATAAAATTTCGCAGTTAGAATAACTAAACTGTAATTCTACAGATGTAAATATTGACTCTGAGGAGGCTTTTTAACATATTTTGTTTCAGTTTTTGTTACCATTGAAGATGTTATAGGTATATATATTTACATTTATTTAAATATAATTATTTATAAAATAAATATGTTTTATTTAATTTCTATTTTAGATTTTTCAAACTGCTTTGATGTTGTGTTTGTGACATGCATTTGTCAAATACTAATTTGCAAGGCCTTCAATGTTTAGATCTACATATTTTTTAGTCTCTTCCAAAATTCCAGACTTCCACTGTCCAAGCATGCACAAGTTATCGTTTACTTTAATTTTCTTTAATCTTTTTATTTTTTCCTTTATCTACTCAATCAATATTTCATCTTTTCCTTATCGAAAATGTGGGTGTACATCCATCTGAGGAAGTTCTCACTTCTAGAGACTTACATTGTCAGGAAACTCACCCATCTATATACTAATCTATTTTTCGTGTTGATTTATTTTGAATCAAATGTCTTCTAGCTCACTCCGAAGGATGACTTCTCATTTTCCTTCCATATGCTTTGTCACACTCATCTAGAAGACAAGAGGTATCTAATTTTTCTTTGATTTTTTTTAATGATAATATTTTTGTTTCTTCATTCATCTGGGCAATCAATATTTCAACTTTTCTCTATCAAAAATGTGGGCTAAAATCCATTCGAGGAACCTCTCACTTTTCGGGAAGGAAATTTTTAGGAAACTCACCCATCTATATACTAATCCATTTTTTGTGTTTATTTCTCTAAAATCAAAGTTTTTCTATCTTGCCACGAAGGATGATTTCTTATTTTCCTTCCATATGCTTTGTCATACCTATCTAGAAGACAAGAGGTTCCTGAAACCCTATCTTGGCTTAATTTTTAACAATCAAGTTTAATTTATTTTGGTACTTGAAAAATGATTTGATGTAGTTTTTTATATTTATGGCATGAATATCAAATTACATGTAAAAATTAGTCTTCCCGAAAAAACATTGCATTTATAAGTAGAGAGAAATATAAATTGAGAAGTTTTAAAAGTGAAGACCCTGATACGGAGTTAGAATTTTACGACTAGGGAGAAAAATACTTTACTGTATTAAGATGTCTCTCTCATACCACATTCGAAATTTTCTTACAACATTATCATTTAAATCACTTATCAACATCCATGATAATGCTCCACATTTAATGTCATCATCCATATAATTTCTAATGTCTATTCATCATCATCCATATTATTCTAATGTCATCATCCACACTCAATGTCACCATCTACATCTATTTTTATCATCATTAGAAGTAGAGAGAAGAATATTTGGAGAAGGTTTAAATGTGAAGAACCCTGATAAAGTGTTCAAATTTTACAAATACAGAGAAGAAGATTTTACTGTACTAAGATTTCTCTATTATACAACATTCCAAATTTTATTAAAACATTATCATTTAAATCCATTATCACCATCCATGATCGTGCTAGAAGCTACATATATGTCTAAATACAATTCATCATCATCCATATGTATTATAATGTCATCATCCACATCTAATGTCATCATTATTATAAGTAGAGAAGATTTTGAGAAGGTTTAAATGTGAATAAACCTGATACAGAGTTCAAATTTTACAAGTAGAGAGAAGAATATTTTACTGTATTAATATGTCTCTATCATACCACATTCTAAATTTTATTAAAACAATTATCCATTATCATCATCCATGATCGTGCTAGAACCTACATTTATGTCTAAATACAACTCATCATCATCCATATACATTCTAATGACATCATCTACATCTAATGTTATCATCATTATAATTAGAGAAGATTTTGAGAACGTTTAAATGCGAAGAAACCTGATATAGAGTTTGAATTTTACAAGTAGAGAGAAGAAGATTTTACTATATTAAGATGTATCTGTCATACCACATTCTAAATTTTTCTTTAAAACTATCCATTATCATCTTCCATGATCATGTTTGAAGCTACATCTATGTCCAAATACAATTCATCATCATCCATATATATTCTAATGTCATCAGCATTGCAAGTAGGGAGAACATTTTTCTGTATTAACTGGAAGAGAAATAATAATGCCTAATGTTTAAATCCATTATTATCATCCATGAATCATAATTATCGGTATCATCATTATCATCTATCATATTATATTCATAAAAATCACATCAATATCAAACATAAACACCATATACAATCTAGAGTTTCTATATAAATATAACAACATATAAAAATCCATTGCATGAAAGGTAAAACCATTAAATTAAATAAATATTCAAGTTTCATTCTTCAATATATAAAATATTTCAAGTTTCAATTTTTCAAGTTCCCCACACCCACAATCCACTAGACTAGTCACTAGTTTCTCAATCATTAAATTATTCCCGAGACCTACGGGAACTTTCATTTTGCATTTTAGTAGCGTCTTTTGTCACTGTGCCGCTTTCCCCAATGGATTTCCCTGCTGTATAATTTTCTTGAATAATCCCAAAAATATTAAGATACTTCACAACAATGTCTAGATTCTTTACGTTTGCTTCTTAATTTGTAACATCTCCATGGGATGTCAAAGAAGGATTTGTTATCCAATATTCACCCCTCGAGGTAATTTTGATAACATACATCAAATTCTTCAGTCCCGAATAAGTAGAATTGATTCAAGGCTCAAAATCATGTTTTGGGAGTCCCTTTTGCTTCTCTCTAACTCCCCCATCCAAGGGAAAAATCGAAAAAGTAAAAAAAATTTGAAAAAATCTAAAAATTGAATTCATATGCTTGTTTTAATGCATTGCGGGTCTGGTGGTTACGGATCGTACCAAGATTTGTCGTCCCAGGTTTGGACCCGAAATACAATGGAGTCAGCTAAATTGGCTTTCTGTGTCCCAGAACGCACAAGTTCAGTAGGGATAGAAGAACGTGCAGGACGTGCAAAGCCAAAAATTTTGTAGGCAGTAAAAATTAGAAAATGCAGAAGTTATTGTCCTGCACGGTCCGCAGGACATCTGGAACCCAGGTACGCACAGGCCGCGAAAAATACAATTTTTCCGCAAGTGCATTACGGGTGGTGCAGAGAAATGTGTCAGGGACAGTAGGGACAAAAGTAAGCGCGGGACCTGTAAATGTGAAAAAGCCGCAAAAGGAACCATACGTTGCAGCAAATGCGGAAGTCAACGGCACTCCCGGCTCGGTAAACGACATATGCACGGGGACATGGAAACCTGAATCAGACGATGCGGATGGAAGTGTCCGAGACAGCAAGGACACACAGACCCGATTTTGCCGAAATAGTCGCAATGAAGAGAAAAGTCAATGTTTGACCTCCTGATCTTCAAAACGGCCATAACATTTGACTCCAAGCTCCGATTTTCATAAAATTAGACTCTAGAATGAGCACGATGTCCTCTTCATCAAAAAAATGAGCACGACGTCCTATTTTGTTGAATTGATCATATTTTCTTCAAGGTATCATTGACAACTTCATTAGGAAGGATATCTCTATGTCCTCCATAAACAACATGCTACAAAAGGGTTCTCTTACCTTGGTTGAAAGGCACAACCTAAAATAGTGAAGATAGATCAAATCCTCTTGAGGATGCTATCCATTTCTCCACATCTGAGTGACTAAGGGCCAGTTAGATCCCATCCCTAGCTACAAAAAGACTCATCATGATCTCTCTGTCTCTATGTTTCTTGATAAACCTATGTTGTTGCTGAGACTTTTAAGGAGAATCAATTTGGGTACCAACAAGAGGTCATGTGCATCACAAAAACGAGCACAACATCCTATTTTGTTGCATTGATCATATTTTCTTCAAGGTATCCTTGACAACTTCATTAGGAAGGATATCTCCATATCCTCCATGAACAACAGGATACAAAAGGTTTCTCTTATGTCTTGTGCATAAAATTAGACTTTCTGGAACGAGCACGATGTCCTGTGCATCACATAAACAAGCACAACGTCCTATTTTGTTGCATTGAACATATTTTCTTCAAGGTCTCCTTCAAAAGGCCATAAAAAACTGGATTTCTTTATTTTGATGAGGGTAGATATATTAAAATACAAGTAACATATGTAGCTCTGGTAAATTAAAAGCTCAGCGCCGTCAAATGACAAAAAATGCCTAGTAGACCCAAAATAGCTACCCGCACTCAGAAGGTCATAACTTTTACATTTCTCAACGAAATCGCACGAAATTGGTACTGTTGGAATCGTGCTTTCGATACCAACGTAAAAAAATCAATAAATATGGGATTTGATGAGAAATAGATGGAGATTTTACAGAAAACGTGGTCAGGTTCATTACAGTGTTTTATTTAGTAGTTGGGAGTGCAATTAAGAGGCATGGTCATCATTTTTTCTCTGCTGCAGCACCTGGGACAGTATGGGGAGCCTTTTCCAAGTAACATACAATCATTTCACTCCATTTAATTCCTCTTACAATTGGTTAAAGGACAGATTTCGAAATTTCCATTCTCCCCTTCTTTCTCACTTATCATTCTTTTATAAATTGGAGTGTTATGCTCATTGTAAAAAAGAGGTAGTCTTTTTGTAGCAAGGCTCTGTCAAAATTGCTTTGTGAATCTAATGTGCTGCAAGCCCTTGTAGTGGACTCCTTGCATGATAATCCAGGCCCTTATCTTGTAATCCTGACCTAATGTAATATTAAGTATAAATATAAAGTAGCAAGTGTTTCATCTACAGTGGCAAAGGAATAGGTATACATTTGCCACTCTCCTTTTAAGTACACATCTGTAGGAGCTTATAACCTCTAAAAGGTTTACATTCTCGAACATTTAAATGCACGACTTCAATAAACCAATATCTTTAAGGGTGCAGAAAGGACCATATGAGAGATTTTCTTTGACAACTGATAAAGGCAATGTTGGTGAAGACAAACGTAAATTGAATCAATCCTTTGGAGAATCATGTCTCCCCAATAGGTTCCTCTTCTTTTGCCAGACAGATGGTCAAAATAAAAAATGCTATCGTTCAAGTAAAAGCTTGATTTTTCAACAAGACTAAAACAGCAAGAAACAAGATTCACACATCCAACATCTAAAATTGCTAAGTAGCCAATCCTGGTACTAGTATTGGGGCTCGTATGGCAATTGTTTTTGGCCCAACAACAACATAGGTACAGCCATACAAGATATTTATTAAGTATTAGAACTAGTACAAGTATCTTAAATAAATAACAATAGATATAAATGTCAATGCTTTTGTCTTGAATTTTATGTATACCACGTTGATGAATAACTCCATTACTTTCTCCAAAAAAAATCCTTTTGACTGATGACAAATGACATTAATCTAACTGCACCAAAGTGTCGAGCTCGAAAAATATTTCCTACCAAAGATAAAATGGCCTCAAAACTCTACTATATGGCCAAGATACTGTGATTTTTCTGTTGACTTTTCAAAACCAAAAAGAAAAAACTTCTTAGTGATTCAATAAAAAGTTAATTGATCATAACTTTTCTATTAACTAAAATAAAATATTATATCATCAATGCCTATGCAGATACAGGCCCAAGCAGAGAAACTTGCACTTAAATTTGAAAATTTGTGGGTGCTTCTCTACCATTGGACGAGCACTCCTTGCACAATGACTTGTTCACAAGGCTCCCCACCAACACCACCTAGACATTGTTGCAGCCACTCGCACAATCGTGTCCCCATTCTGCAGGGGGGGTGGCTGGGCGGGGGTGTGGGGTTTTCACCCCCACTGCCACATAGGAAGTCTATTATGGGCCCATCTCAATGATCCTCCCCAATGCAGAGCAATGTTCAAATGGCACCTCCACCACTCAAGTGGGGGGTTACTGTTCCCTTGCCTCCTGTTGGTGAAACTCAAAATTCTTTGTGGAAACTTGTGGGTGGCTCCCAATCCTCCTTTGAAGGAACCTCCTACTTGGGGCCCTCCCAAGGACAAACCACCTCCACCTCCTACACGTGTTGCAGCAACATCTCGTGCTTGACTTTCTCCTCTATTGTGTTTTTCAACACTTGGATAGCCACGTTTTGTAAGCAGTCTGTTTAGTCATGATCTCTCTAATATTCTCTTGTTTTCCGGACCACATGTGCCAACCAGCCACTTTTTGTTGTAACTTAATATTTGTTTTAAAAAATTGATGTATCAATGAGTTACCAATAAATA
This sequence comes from Taxus chinensis, assembly GCA_019776745.2. NCBI lineage: Eukaryota > Viridiplantae > Streptophyta > Pinopsida > Cupressales > Taxaceae > Taxus > Taxus chinensis. The sequence continues at coordinate 811,187,043 of CM034151.1, forward strand.
AATGGATGTCACATGTAAGGTTGAAATTACCATATGTAAAAATATATAAAATGTTAAAAATATAACCAAACAAGTAAAACAGCCACATGCTACGCATGATAATTAATTAACTAAATTAGTTAAATAACCACAAAACAGTTGAAAACACTACTAATAATTCAAAGCCGATTGTCATGACACAAATAGTCACTGATCAAACTTATAACTCCAAGAACTAAAAAGTGTGTTGTTGGCTTTTCACAAACTAAATGTAGAGTACCTTTCGGATTTTCCCTATACTTTTTATCAATTTTTTTTTAATTACTTTTCACAAATTGGATGTAGAGTGCCTCCCAGGTTTTCCCCATACTTTTTATTAGTTTTTTAATTTTTGAAGTCCCATGTTTAAGTTTTTTAAGTTGAGAGTAACAAAATACAAAAAATTAAAAAATAGCTAATTTCCCACTTTAGACTGTGAGTTCTGCGTAAGATACCGCAGTAGTAAAGTCCCGGATATGGGTTTGTCCAAGGTTGAACCTGGACATGGTCATACCCAACCCTACCATGGTGTACCCGTGCAGTAACCACAAGCAAATTGGACCAGGACGAGTCCTCATGGGGAAAGGACCAAGACTGTTGGTTTCATTTGGTTTTAAGTTTTGACAAAACGAATGTGAGAGTGTAATTTAGGATTTTCTCCATACTTTTTGTTAGTATTTGATTGTTTTTTTAAGTTGAAGTTTAACTTTTTCAAGTCATAAAAAAATTTAAAAAATAAAAAACCCATCTTTTCTCACTTTAGACAATGGGTTCTACATGTGTACTGCCCAGCAAGTGCAGACGGAATTGGGTACATATGGACTCATCCTTGTATAAAACGTACCCCTCCCTGACAGGACCAGTAACCAATACACGATCTTTAAGATGATGAGACATTCAGTTACACAAACAACCCAATTTTCCATGGAGCTGGAACGTTTTGACCTATTAAACGCTGTAACAGCTACTCTATGCAAACAGTCTCTATGTAATGAGAGGGATTCAAGTATCTGAAAGCATGTAATGTGTCTTTTAAAGTCTTGAGAGACCTGCGTTCATAATTCACTTGTTACAAGAATGGTAAGATGAGCATTTTTGCTTTGAATTGTTTGCAAACTTGCAAAGGTTATTTCTTGAATAACAATCATCTTCAAAAGCAAAATGCAATACAGAATGAGAAAACTCATTAAAGAATACAAGGTGTTCCCAAAGCACAAGCCAACATTGAGACTGACTTATATTTGCGTTCAAAATTTTGTTTGCATGACAGATATATAATAATCTGAAAGTCTAATATCCCCCATAGAAATCAAGAAGTTTCACATTCGAAATAATGACACACATAAGCTGTTGTGCAAACTGCTTTTGAGATAGCACAGATGTTTCATTCCAAGGGTATACTATAAGATCCTAATACTTGATTCGATAAGCTTCTACTGGAAATCCCATCTGTCGATGTCAATCTCTTTTAAACCTGCACTAACCTACCTAGCAGCTTTCAGTTTTACAAGCTACTGTAAGAACATCGTGAGAATCCAAGAGATGTAAAATTTCTCTGAAAAGTTGATCCATCGAGCTATAGCTATATCCTTCCTAAATCTCATTCTATAGAATAAAATTTACACGGCAATTTCCATTTTTTGATTATCCTCCGGGAATGGAAAAGGTACCTTTGGTTCATTCTTTGGCTTCTCTTCACCAGACACATTCTGTCCCTGTAGTTTGATACGAGCCACAAGTTCCTCGCTCAGTTTGATCCTCTCCACAAGTTTCTGAAAATAGTCTTTTATCTCCTCAGCTCTCCCTTCTCTGCTAAATGCCTCTGTTAATATATCATATGTCGCAACATCAGGGAGCTTCCCCCCATCCACCATCCCCAGGAAAATCCTATTAGCTTCATCAAGCTTTCCTTCACTGCACAAGTGACCGAACAATTTGTTGTAGGAACCAATATCTGGCTTAAATCCAGCTTCTGTCATTCTCTTAAAATATTTTAATGACTCGTCCAGCTTGCCCACTTTGACAAATCCATCAATCAGCATACCATAGGTTACTGAATCTGGCTCAATCCGCAGGTCTACCATCTCCTGCACCAGTTTCTCTATCTCCACATTCATTCCTTGTTTGATATATGCATCCAAAAGAGTATTGTACGCCACAGCCGCTGGAGTACAACCTTTCTCATTCATCGACCTGAAGCATGGAAACCATTAATCCAAAGGATGGTAAACTGTTTCTTAGTTTTACTGTAGTAAGTAGTAACAGTTCCATTGCTTTCATAAAACATTAGATATAAATGAATCACTTCAATAACCGATAAAATAGACAGAATCCACTAGCACTTGCAAATATGGGCTGATATTATCGATTTAGACATTTTGCTACATGTTTTGAGTTTTGAATTGATTTTTTTGCTTAATGTGTTCCAAGGATTCCAAACAAAATTAGAACATAGTGAATCTATTTTTGAAAACATACAAATATTAGTGAAAATTTTGAGAAATTATAACTTTGCTACTGCTTTTCAAACAAATTACGAACAATTAAGAAGTTCAACTCCAGGGAAGTTAAAAAAGAAAGGCTTTTTAGGACTCGGGATTTGAAGTCAATACTTTATACACAGATGTAGTAGTTGGAAAATCTTCGATTGAGTAACACATGAAATAAAAATATTGTATTCTAATAACTGATTAAAAAGGGATACTATATCAACACTTGCATAGCAACGCATAACATTGAACCTTAAAAAATAATGTGAGAATTTGTAAAGAGCTGCACAGAATACTCTTAAATCTGGAAAAGATTAGCTTTTAAATTTTAATTTTAAAAAAAATTACTAAATTGAAAATCTAGAAATTAAAACCATATAGAACATATCCTGGATCATTTGGTAAATTTTCAACAATTACGTTTCTATTCTTTTCAAATGAAAATCCCTATAATTGAACTTGTCCCCAGAAAATAGACTGTAAAGGAAATGTTAGTAAAGAAAAGCAAAAAGAAGACACGGTTTCCATGTGTGTTTAGAAAATGAGAAGCCACACAAAAAGTCTCAGAACTATAAAAATATGATCAAGTCGCCTAAACTCTAGAGAAGCTACCCTAAATATGATATGGACCAACGGCTGATTAGCCACAATTTGAGCATTTTGAAAATGAAATATATAATCTTATATTTTTTACAAAGGTAATTTAGATAAAGTCTATCATTTGGCAGAATCTAAGAATAGGAGGCACAAAACATCTCAGAAACTGATAAATAGAAACACCAAACCAGTAAAAGAAAAATAAATTGAAATCGCCAAAATCAGAAATCTAAAACTTAAAACCTATAGAAGCTTACCTAAAATTTGTTGTAAAATTTTGGGTATTTTCCTAAATAATTTTAAAACTCACACAATAGTAGTGAGAGTTTTCTACTTTGTTAGAAACCGAGTAAAATTCCCATTACTTGTGAGCCAAGTAACAAGCTCGGACTCGCAAGTAATGGTGAGTAATTAGTTGCGATTACTCAGCAATTACTAAGCATTACTCAAGTGATCCCTGCTTGTCTATGAGCATTGTAGTTTGTACTTTGGTTTGGTCTACAACTGAACATTGTACTTTTTTTGGTCAACAATTAACCCAAAAAAAACTTATAAACTATCTACATTTATTTTTTTGTGTCATTTAACAGTGTTCTACATGTTATTTATGTTGTTTTATGAATTATAAATTAGCGATTAAATTGCCAAGTACAAGTCAAAAAAATTGGTAGCAGAGTAACTGCTAAATGCTAACCTCTTCATCCCTAGCCAAAATAAACTTTGAGCAGCTGACCTTACTCTTAAAGCCAGCTCAAAGGTCAAAAATTTAAAACATGCAGAAGCGCACCTGAAATCTTCTGTGAAATTTCGAGTAGGTACTTATCTGTTCTACTCTAGGCAAAATAAACCTTGATCAGCTGACCTGACACTAAACCCTCGACCAGTTAACCAAAAAAAATAGTATTCTTCGTTAACCAAAGTTAACCTTTGATCAGCTGATCTAACACTCTTAAAATTTTAAGAAATCTAGGGTAAAGTTTACCAAAAAAAAAATCTGACTTTCTACATTTAAACAAAATCACTGCAGCTGTCCCAGATGTCTTGGTGACAAGAGGACTCCCCCTAAAAGTACCAAGTATGCACAGCAAAAGGGTACTTCGGGAATGGAGGGCCCTTTTTAGAAAACATCTTGACATCACCAAAGAAAAAGGGAAAAAAAATGGTTTACATATCAGTACTGATATCTAAAATATATCTATTTGAAAAACAAAATGTATCAATTTCAGAGCAGGTTGAAAAAGATATTTCCAAGTGACAAAAAATGGACTTAAAACTCCGCCATATGCCCAAGATACAGCGATTTTTGGATCACCTTCTCCAAGCAAGAAGGAAAACTTCAAACTTACCCACAGTCAATGGACATCACAATTAAGGTCAGCCATTTTTGATATCACACCAGTGTCTTAATACCAGGTACAATAAAACACTGGTATTAAGACACCTAAGATCAGCCATTTTTGATATCACGATTAAGGTCATTCAATGGACATCACGATTAAGACACTAGCATTTTTGATATCACAATTAAGGTCATTCAATGGAGCTAAATTGATGGAAACATTGCACCCTGAATTATCACTGCAACCCTTGAATGGAATTGTCAAGCTCAAATGTGAGGGTTTTTGTCCTCGGACGTGTATGCAAATGAGGGATTTCATCCTCTATTGCAACTGCAGAAGCTGAAGCTACCTGCAGACAAAGAAAATAATTGATGAATTTCCAAGATGAATGTACAATAAACCCCAAATCTGTCTTTATAACCTCTAACCCTTCTCCAAAGTGGGTGCCCCCTTATAGGAATACATGCATGCCCCATAAACAGATAAAATAATACTTTATTCTCTTCAAGTTAGCACCCCATCCTAATATTAGGAGCATGCAATATTAAAAAGCTCTATCTTCACTTTATCCTAAAAATAGGATCTGTTTTCTCATACAGCCCACTCTATCCTTGGCGCCCCTCTATCCTTGGCGCCCCCATTATAGACTTCTTTATTTTATTATTATCCAACTTTGGTGTGATAATAGAAGTACATTCTAATTTTATTTTATTTCATTTTTTTGGATTAAAATTGCAAGTGTCTTTTGCATACCAGAATCCCAAACTCTCATGTTTTCACAATTTGGAACTTGTATGAACAGATCTATGTGCCCTTTGACACTCAAAGTGTTCTTCACTCTATTACCATTTCCATTATGTTGTCCATGATGACCACACATCTGACATGACTTAATAGGAAGCAACAAATCCACAACACTTTTATACCTTTGGTTGTCATCAACTTGTTCACCTTCCTTTGCCAAATGAAGTTTGGTTGAGATATCTTCAGCATCCCCAACCTTGTGAGTTGGAACTTTTGGGTTAGGATCGGCATTCCTCATCACCTTGAACTCTTCACATTCAACAAGTGAATCTTGTTGATGCATGCAAAAATTAGAAGTCAATAAAACATCTTCATGATTTTTGCTAAAGTCGTGAACACAGACAATTTGCTTCCCACAAGTTGTTCTGAAAATTCCAGCAAACTGAAAATCAAAATTAGCAACTGGTAAAGCCCTGTTTTCCTTTTCTTGCCTCTCAACATGGTCTTCTTGGAACTCCACCCCGAAACCTTCCTACAAATCTGATTTTTCTTTCTTCGATTCATGGCCCACAATTTCTTCCTCTCTCCTCATCACTAAGGGAGAACTCTTATTAGAACCATCAAAAGTGGGCAGTGACAACTTCCCTAAACCTTGTTGCAAGTCTCTCTAATTAGTTTGTGGCCTAGGTTCAACTTTTGGTCCACCCCTACTTTCCTTCAGATTAATAAAACTGGTGAGTGGTATGGCATCTCTAATTTCATCGAGATGTACCTTGTACTCCTCATAGCTAGCAGCAATATCATCTATTATGGTAAGATGAGTTTCTGCCTCCTGAATTGCTTCCTCTCTACGAAGGCAGTTAGGCTAGAATTGGTGACTATCCTCTGAGTGTGTTGGTTAAGGTCACTCCTAAAAAGCTTCCCTCACTGTTTGGAGCCCTTTGCACATTTGACTTTTGCATGGTGTGGACTAACTGAGCCATCATGTCAACTAACCATTCATGTCCCTGCACAAGCCCATCGAAACATACATCGGTTTGGGTCTCTCTTACCCATGACTTTTGGCTGTTTGGTAGCTTTCTTTTTCTCATTTTGTTGGTACCTAACTTCTCTATCACTACCCTGCATGAAGTTCAAACTTGCAATTTTTTTTCTTTTTTTCTTTTCCTCCGTTTTTTAATTCCCTTCCACGGGCTGGGAGGAAATTGACTCTTATACCACCATAATATCCCTAACAATAATTTCTAACATATCTGAATATTTTGTTAAACCCTAGGGCTGCAGTATTAAAAATATAACTTTTATTATAGCAACAATAATCTGATTTTATATAAAAACAGCGAACCATAATGCGTAAAAAACAGTCTTTTATTTATTGAATATGAACCAGGTATAATAAAATACCAGTGTCTTAATACAATTGTTTGGAGTTGAACTGGCAAAACACTTGCACCCTGAATTGTTACTACAACCCTGTAAGGGAATTGCCAAGCTCAGATGTGAGGGTTTTCGTCCCTAGACTTGTATGCAAATGAGGGATTTCGTCCTCTATTGCTATTGCAGAAGCTGAAACTAATTGCAAAATGGTGTCATGCTAAATGTCTAGCATGCAAAATTTAAAATTTTAGTCATGACAACCAAGCCCCCACTTGATAACCTTCTCTCTCGGTCATTGTAAACTCTTCCTCTAGCCAACCTGTCCACTACTGTCATCCTCATTCTGTTTGATAGGAACATGCTAACATGATTTTCAAGTGTGTTTCATGTGCAGGGAAGTATGCTTAGGTGGATTGAGGAAGTTACTAAGACTCAAGCTAGAACAGCTCTCCCAAGAGGCATAAAAAGGGCTATTTTAGCCACTTTGCAACTAAGGAATATCCTAGAGAAGGTGATTGCAAGGGCACAACCCATCTGGAGGTTGTACGGAGGAGTATTGAATATATCCAAGGCATTTTTCAAGGAATTTTGCAAAGCCATATGACGTCGAGAGTCAATCAAGCAAAACAAGGTCATTGCGAGTGCAAGGAATGTCATGCCTCAACAGAGAAAGTAGACTTGTCCTGAAGGTTCTGGGAGTTTCCGAGAGTTGGAAGCTAAGCAAATAGGCAATGGAAAGCTCTTGGAATTCTTCACATGGTAGACACATCAATTTTGCTCTAAGACTTCAAAATCTTCCATGATAACCTAAGTTGCTGCAACTATCCCTTTGAGCCAAAAGAGTGATTGGGACTAAAATTCAAATTACATGAAGAATTATCTCTTGGAAATGGTTGGGATGGTCTCAACTAGTGGTTTGGAGTCAAAAATATATAAGGTTTGGCCCCTAAACTCCATGTCACACTCCCGAGGCAGAAAAATCACTTCCGGTGTTCTAATTTCAACTTCAAGTTGGCGAGATGACATCAGCAAAGGAAATAAGCTTGAGCATCACTTTTGGAGGTTGATATATCTCTTGTCCCTTGTCCCTTGGTGCAAGGGGACATGAGGAACAAGAATGTGCACCCCCTATCAAGCCAACATGTTTCATCACTTAAAAACTTGTGACTTGGGTTCTTAGGGAAACATAACTTCAAATCTGGCCACTCTCCTCCTGATGTGGACCCCTTTGGCGCATTTTTGAGCTTGTGTCCCTTGTCCCTTGTCCCTTGGTGCAAGGGGAAAATAGGGACAAACAAGTATGCTCCCCCTATGCATTGATATGTTTCGTCACTTAAATGACAACTTATGTTGTTAGGGAAGTTGTAAGTGTTTGTTTTACTCAAATTTGGCCCTCTCCTCATGAAGACTGGACCCTTAGCACACTTTTGGAGGTTGCAGTTTCCCTTGTCCCTTGGTGCAAAGGGACAAGAGGGACAAAAAAGTGCACTCCCATGCTATGCTTGGGCCTTTTTCGTCACTTAACACTTGCAAACATGAGTCCTAGGCATCCTACAAACTTGCTCTAACTTAATCTTGTTCCCCCTCCCCAAATCGCATGCACCCGTAACGCATTTTTTAGTTGTTGATGTACCTTTGTTTTGTCCCAACAGTCAAGAGGGACAAGAAAATACACTACCCCTCTCCCAGTCAACCCCTAGTCACATGCAAGACCCTATTGTTAGCTCCTGAGAGCTTGTTTCTAACCCCCCTCATCTCATCCTCATGTCACCACATGCTCCCGCAAGTCAAGATCTGGTGTAAAGTGCACTTTTGTGTCCCTCTTGTCCCTTTGTCCCCTTGTCCCCCTATTTTTAGAATGCAACCCCACTTCAACCTCTATCTGACCCTGGTTTAGCTTGGTGAGTTAAAAATGAGTTAGAATGTGCAAATATAATTAAATAGCTTTGTAACTAAAACACTTAGAATATTTTCATATTTGAATGCTCTATTTTCCCCCCCAACTCCATTTTTGCACAAGCATGTTGCTGAGATTTTCCTGGAACTTCAAGCTTAAAAACAGTTTTTTTGCTCATAGCTCCATAACCGTGCACCCAATCTCCATGAAACTTCATTGTTGCATTCCTTCTGAAAACGCCTTTACATTAACTATAAACTTATCTCCATTAATGATTTGTATAATTTGCAGCAATCTGAAGAAATTTGCAGCCCCTGCACCTTCCTTTTCAAATCTATGGAGTTCTAACAATTAAAAAATCTCTGAAAATTAGAGCAGAAGACCCTAAGAAAAAACCTAAACTTTTGAGACTGGTTTCGTTCCATTCTAAAACCCAATGGCCCTCTCTCTAAAAATAGTAAGTTGTGACAGGTCCTATTTGTCTAAAAATAGTAAGTTTTAGAAACAGGAAACCTTCAGTACCCACGTCACTCCTTGCAAGTCACAAACATAAAAAGTGACCATTTTGGGAAACTTATTAAAAATAGGAAGTGTTGGAATTGGGGTCAAACTTTTCATATCTATTCATTTTCCATTTGTCTCATTGCTTCCCGCATCATGAAGATCAAATACTAAAGTCCTGGAACCAATTTCCACTTTGAACATTGAGTATCCCAATGTGGGGGACAGTGATGTAACCCACATGGCCCTGGAAGATTTAAAGGCAAGAATGTTGAATGAACCACGTGAACCAGTGGATGAGAAGATCTTCTTGAGCAGACCTTTCAGAGCAAGTGGTCACCCTTTGTCTGTTCAAAGCATTGAACTAGTTCTAGTTTGCACACAACACTATGATTCTGAATTCAAAACAATTCGGACAGATGATAATTCAATCCTTGCAATCCTCACACCAAAAGACATTTCTCGATGCTTGCAAATTCCCACCAGTAATAACATGGTTATCATCGCTAGGGAGTTTGTTTCACAGGAATGGGGGAGGACATACTCATACTTGCAGGGCCTGACAATTGGTTTGTGGCTTAAACATGGAAGGAAGCCCTCTCGAATACCAATTTGTCTCTTAGAGTGAGTTTCAAGAAGCATACTTTGATGTTATTGTTCTACTGAATAGAGTGATAGGAGAAGAAACAACAAAGGACTTCCAAGATTATATGACTCAGTTCATTCTGGTAGTTACGGAAGGAGACCAAATGTTGGACTGAGCGCAAATCATAAGTAACAATCTTCATCGAAAACTATTGTAAGTTTGCCCAACTCTAAGAACTTCATAATGACTTCTTATCTGGTGTACACCCTTTCTTTCACAAGACCTTCTCGAGGCCTATCTACTGCTCCTAATGTGTCACAGAAGTCAACGGCCTACAAGAAATATCCACAACTCACACGTCGAGAGAGTAACTCTCACTATTCTAAAGTGAATGATGCATTCACCATGTGCATCATAAGGTTACTCGAACGGAGATCCCGAGCAGAGAATTTGATCCCAAATAGTTGCATTGATTGAGAAGTATGGAAGTCACTTCATTTAATTCCCCACCTTCACCTACATAAGGGTCGGAAGATTTGATCTTGCTCCGCACAAGTTACCTAGGTACCCAAGCAATAAGATCGTCATGTTTGAATTATAGACAGTTGTCCCATGTCCCTACCAGGTACAAGAATGCTAAGAAGAAAGGATTGTCATCTACTATCTCTCTCGGAATCTACTCGTGCAAGAGTATCATGGATGCAAAAACGAACATCCTTTGTTAATCTCAATTTGTATTCCCATATATCTCAGTCCAACTTTGATATTAGGAAGAATCTAAAAAGTTTCATTTTTCCAGGATTGCATCTTGTTCCACAAATTGAGGATTATTGGATTAACAGCACAGATGACTTCGATGTCAGGAAACGAGATTATATGCAAATGATAGTGGATCAAATGAGAGACTTCAAGTTTGACTAGTTTGTGGATGGAATAAAAGATGACAGGTCAGACCTATTTAATCCTGAATATCAAGCGGTACAACCTTCCCCTCTTCCACACCATGGAACATCTGAGAGCCAAGTGATATCAAAGAAAGAACCATGGCAATAATTCAAAGGTCAAAAGATTGGTTCAAACAAAAGAGGGCTTCTTTCATTGAGCATGGTGGTCTTATGTCTCCGATTAGACAAGTGTCTCACACTTCTTCTCTCAAGGCATCTAAGAAAGCCACGGGATCTACTCATTCAAAGGAAACTTGTGGAAACAGAGTACATTAAATTTTTCTCCCCTAGGAGGCTTCACAAGAGGGCAAAGATCATTGAAAATCTCATCAAGCCCCTTGAATTAGGAGAAATCGATCCATCACAGTCCCTATCTCTCCATCCCCGCAATCCAAGTGTGTCCTCCTCGGCAACTAAATCACCTCATCTTGGGCAGGTTGTGATTCCTTATCAAGCACCTGAAAATTCTCCTATGCCTAACTTTGTGTCCACGTCGGCGGAAACCTTCCCATGGGTACAAGAGTTGCTTGGAGGTGAATCAAGAACAATACAACAAGCCACAGCACCCAATTTTGAGGCCATCTCAAAATACATCAAGACCAAGTGAACCAAGAAAGCACAGATAACTTCTCGTTTCTTCACTCAAGTTTTTGGATCTCATTATGTGAAAGTTGTGACAAAAGTTGTAAAACCCCATGGGAGAAATGACACAAGATGACTATGAGTTAACTAGGGTTTCCTTGGGACAAGCTACACACAAGGAAGATGTGCACCTATTCAAAGAGTTTGTAGCTTGCTTGTTTGCCAGAAACGAAAGGTACCACTTCCTGGAACCCAATGCAGTACCACTTCCTCTAGCAGAGGCTATCTCTTCCATCAACAATTTTGATCCTCAAGTGATCAAAAGAGCTCAAGGGTACACCATGCAAGGGAGACCTAATGACAAATGGGTGGAGAAGATTCTGGAAAATGGAAAGGTACTACTACCCGATGTTCTATCTTTATTCAAATTTACCCTTGTCACTATTTCTAAGGTGAAAATGACCAAGGAGGAGATTGAGAAAGAAAAGGCCCACTGGGATATTGTGTTCCTGTTGGTATCCGAGATGAGTTGTCTTGATTCTCACTCCTTAGTGAGCAAGAATGTATTCACTTTTATTTCAGATAATTTGTCTCCCATATGGTCTCGCACAATGAGTGTTAAGATATGATATGATAAACGATGTTATCTCGAGCCTTGAATCTTATAGAGAACATGCATCTGAGATCTTAAAAAATGTCAATAACAGTGTGCAGAAGCTCGAATCACCTCCACTCAGGAGAATCTTGCAAAGGAACCCCTACTCAAATTTGAATTTGATGATGTTGGGAATGTATTCTTCAACTTCATGAAGTCACTTGGGTTACTCATTTGGAGAAAATAGACGTAATGGTTGCATATTTGAGCTTACAGGCAAAAAGAGCTTGTTTTGAGAAGCTAGTGAAGGAGAATGAAGGTAATCATGTTGACTTGCATTGTATTGATGTTGTTTCTTGCCTTGATCATTCTTGTTATGTGTCATATGATGTGTGGAAGTGCATAGTTCAGTTTGGAAAGGTAATTTCTTGCTTAAAGGGAATTGAGCCAAAATTGCCCTATCAAGCCTATTGAGAAGCATGCCTGAATGGGTATGAAGGTGAGTGTTTCTCTATGTGACCTATGGTTATAAGTGCTTGAACAAGTTATATACATCTCATTTGAAGTGTCCAAGATGATAGGAATCCATGAGAAGTGTTTTGAGGGTGTTTGGACATGTTGCATAGAAGACTAGTTTTTGAACTCTCAAGATCAACTAGACCAATCTCTGAGTTTCAAGTTTTTGAAGGCATTATGACATGAATTGGAGCATGAAAATGATTTGGTGACTTAGAAGACTTCAAGAGCTTTCCATTGATAGATTGCTTGCCCCATGAGGTGAAGTTTTGAGGTGTGAATCAACTCAAGTTTGGTAAACCAAAATTCTGAGACCTCGGAACCAGTCAAGCAAGTTTTGGGAAAAGGTGTTTTTGGATGACTTATGCTTTGAATTAGCTCTTACTGCTTTGATTTAATGAAAGTAGAATTCTCAAGCTTCAATTTGTTATATTGGTTGTTTTCTGAAGGTGAGTGGAAGCACTTCAATTAGCATGTTCTTCAGGACTGTCTTTTATGGATGCTGACTTGAGGACGCTTAAGAATATTATTGCTAATTTTTTATGATATGTCAAATCTCATGACATGTTTATGAGTTGGTTGGACTTGTGGGACCCCGTGCTACGTGCACACCAAGTTGGAACTTGCTTGGACACATTTCCGACCTAAAAACAAAAGGTGAGCTCATTTGTGCACTAGAGGACAAAACTGACATGGCAGTTACAAGTCAGTTTGCAGAGGTCAGTTGTGTAAGATATTCCAAGTTTTGCAGGCGGTTAAGATGTCATTTTAAGTCAGGAATATCAAAGGATTCTTCATGATCAAAGGAGAAGTCAAAAGTTACATGCTAAAGGCCAAGAATGGAAGAGAGTTCATAAATGAAAATGTCAGCAGTGTAATGATTACTCTTTGGCAGTTTTGTTTTTGATTTTCTCTCCTTAATGTGAACAAATTTTTGAAAGGTAAGGTGTTGCATGAGCATGTGAGAATGTGAAGAGAAAAGTGAGAATAGGTCCACACGTGTAGGTTGGAAGATTGCAGAGCAAAAATTGAAAATTCAGAGATAGGAGCAGCCATGGAAGAAGAAGGTACAGCAGAGAGCAAGCTTGATTTGTGGTGATTCTTTGAGAGTGTTTTGTGTGCAAAAATAATGTTTGTATATTCTGATAGTGTCAATCTGAGGCAAAATGAGCGAGCATTATATGTGTGAGAATTTCCTTGTTTAGAGGGGTGAGAGAGAGAAAGAGAGAAGAGCCGATATATTGACCATATTTGTTGAGTTAAGCAACTTGTGTTTGTAAATGGTCAAATTATTATAAATCAAGTGGTTGTTTGGTATTTCTAGGGAGTTGTAGCTTCCTTGCAAGTGGTAACTTGCTAAATGGGTCTAAGTTGTAGCTTGGGCCAACAAGGGTTGTAGTTCCTTGTCTAGTGGCAGCTAGGCTAAACCAGCGGTTGTAGCTCCTTGTTGAGTGGTGGCTCAACTAAAGTGATCATTGTAATCTAGGGAAGTTATACCAAATAGTGCTCTGATTTCAGTGGGTTTTCTCCCATCTTTATGGGTTTCCCACTTACATGAAGTGTCCTTGTTGTGTGTGTGCTTCTTTCTATCTCTTGTGTTTCATTGCTCTCATTTTAGTTGTGTTGAACTCATAGAATACACTATTGGATAATCTTGTAACAAGAGTTTAAAATTTTGAGGAAGGACTGACTCGCCCCCCTCTCAGTCCTAAAGATTCTAACAAGAAAAGGGTACAGAAACAAAAACAACTCCAAAGCGCAATAACAATGATTTTCAAAAAAAAAAAACTTGGGCATGAAACGGCGGGAAATGTCCATACAATATATTATAAAAAAGTATAAATATCTGTAAAAAATGCATATTACTCGTTTTCAATCCATAAAAGATAACACACTTTAAAAAAATAGTATTCTAAATCCAAGTCACAAGAGTTAGCCAAATTTCAAAATAAAAAATTGAAATGTGGCAAATTAAAATCAAACCCTACAAATTTGTTCAAATTCGCCGAGTAAAATTTGTACTGTTGAAACAAGATCCATTAGAGTCAATCAATGAGGGTGATTTGCAGATTAAACGGTGACAATTTTGTCCTTTACATATGACAGCGATTTGCAGAATAAACTATGACAGATTTGCCCTTTAAATGTCACACGATATTTGCAAAATAAAAACTTATGGCTTTCCCCTTCGAATGTCGCAGGATTTGCAGAAGATTTGAGGATAATACTTGCCTTCAAAATGTTATGAAATTAATGCTAACTTGTGGGGCCGACATTGCACTGTCATTTGGCACACATTTTAGAAATGTCTCAGCAATGGATTTGCCCTGAAACTGTGACAAATTTAGCATTGACTCATTGGGCCAACTTCACACTATCATTTGGCATTCGTTTTATGAAAATCATCCAGCATCGTGAACAATATTGTGTGTGTAATATTTTTCTGTTTTGCATGAACTTTATGTACATTTCATATAATTGAGTTAGGTTTTTTATGTCATTAGTTTTTATTTAAGGCTTTTAGATTTATTTTAGGTTGATAATTTATAATATTTATTTCAAATTTTAGGTGATTAAAATTTATTTTATTTTCTTTCAAGTTGTACGAAGTAGTTGTATTAGGTTATTTAAGATTTATTATTTTTACTTTAATTTAAAAAAATTTATTAAAGTAATGATATGAATTTAGAAAAATTAATATTTTTATTTTTATATTTCTTAAAATCTTCTGGGCCATTTACTTATTTATTTAGTCATATTTATCTATTTTGACCTTTGTGTGCATTTATTTTTTATTTTAAAAATAAATATAAAAAAAAATTATATTCACCAAACTTTATCTTGATTTTTTTTATCCTTTCCAAACATGAACACGAACTCACTCTGAATGTTTACAAACATTCGCCATGCTTAAAATTTTCACATGTACATGATTCTAATTTAGAATATAGACTAAATCATCTAGATTTTCCTCAAAATCAACTTTTAGGAAGCACGTTTGGCAAGTTTAGGGAATGCAAACTAGATTTTTTTTTTAAAAAATTCACTTTTCTGGCAACTTGTGCTGCCAGAAGCAGCACAGAAATGTCCAGGATTCGTACCAGAAATGGTATGGAAACAGCAACACACTCAAAGGGCTGTTTCAAGAGCAATTCCAGTTCCTTTTCCATACTGGAAACATCCCTATGCGGGTGCATAGAGTGATGCACGAGCATCCTTTGCATGAGAGAGAAAACCTGTTAGGTGATCATGTGGGTTAAGAGTGATGGAGAATTGTTCTCCCTCCATTATCTCAATGTTCAAATCCAAATGTGTTTGTAAACTGTAATAGTAAAAGTGAAAAGTCTTGTAATGAGTTGTCAATTGTCAAATTGACTAAGTAAAGGAGTTAAAGGCTAAATAAGGTCATGAAGACCATGTAACCGGGTGAAAGTTGTGTGTAGATGATTTAATGAGTTGTTTCAGGATGATATTTATCATCTTTAAAAGTTTAGTAGGTTGTTGAGTCAAAGTAGGTATGGTTTAGCAATTTTAGGAGCTAGCTGAGCAACTCTAAGACTTAGAATAGGAGGTTGATTTGGTCAAATGATCCATTCTTGGATCAAAAATTCTTGATGAAGAGGCTTTGTTATATGCATTATCTAATGTAAATTGAACGAGGTATGAAGTTTAGAAATAAGAATATATCTCTGTGGTTGTGAATTTTGCATGTATTTTCTTGCATGACTGTAACATGAGGGTTTCCAGTTCAGGGCAGCATGCACAGAAAACCCTATAATCTATCAAAAACCACATAATAAGTCTCTAATGTCACAACGAAAAGGAGGAGGTAAAATTTCAAGCTCAACACAATTTTTTAGAGCTCTTGAAATTCGATTCTAAAGGTTTTTATAGCTGATTTTCTCTCCTCGGGCCTGAACTAGGGAAAACCTCTAAAAATTTTTTTACTTGATGGAATTTCTCTAAAAATTTCAGGACATATCTGCCCCAATGTAGAAGAACAAGATATACAAAATTTTAATTCGTGAAAGATCATGTACTAAAAAAAGTTATCGCTGACAGAATTTTCCAGAACTTGGAAGTAAAAACAGTGAGCAGCGGATGAGTATAAATGATGCAAACTTGAGGTAATGAATGTTCCAAAGTCTAAGAATAGTTGTGAGGATGTTTTAAAGCATTAGTAAAGAGTTCATAAGGGTTTCATGAGGATATTTGAAATTCATTTGTGAATTAATTCTCACTTATAGCTCCTAACTAGGCCCTATGACAAGGTTGTCAAATCCTTGTTTCCTCAAGTGTTGGTTCAAATTAAACTCTAAACAGAGTTTACATATGTTTTAAGTACCAATAACATGGCAGTTTGTAGCAGCATGGTTAGAAGAATATTGAACATTGCTCTAGTTGGAGGAAGAATCTTAATAGCCATTGAGGAGGTCTACAAGCTTATAAGCTACCAATAAGACAAGTTGTGTCATAAGGATCACACAGTTTCTCTCATCCATAGAAGAAGTTGATATAGGGAAGTTGATTGTGTTTAATGTTCTTCTATCAGGTATAACCTTTATAAATCTTCAAGACATGGGGTTGGTCTTGCTTTAAGCCTAAGTTGAAGCTAAGGGAAGTTAGTGAGAACTTTAAGAGCCTTAGTTACGGTATGAGCATATTGAGTGTAGATCATATGATCTAGTGGTGATAGATGAGAGATAAGTTTCTATGCCAAGTACAAGTTGTAACAAGTAGCAAAGAAGGGTCGTATTGAGTCAAGATCAAGTTGCCATAAGGGTGAACTGTGCTAAGGATGGCATCAATTTTTGGTATCAGAGCCTGCTGCTCTTAGACTAATATTTTGTAAATGTTATTATGGAGAATGTTTATGATTATAAGCTTGTGAAGTTTTGCAGGGTAGCAGCAAATGAAGAAGGCAGGAAGAAAGAGTTAAGTCAAGAAAACAAAGGAAGGTTCTTGGATGAATTTGTGACAAGAAGAAGCCATGAAAGCCATTGAAGGCTTGAAAGAAGTTCTTGAGAAAGATCATCCAATGTGTAACAGACTTGGTGAAGATAGGCCCTACACAAAGTACAAGGTGAGAATCTAATGTATCTTGTTGAGTTCGTTAAAGAAAAGGTGATTGCAGGTGAAGCTCATTGAAACATTGAGCAAGGAGATCAAGAGACTAGGGTGCAATAGACCTAGGTGAAGATCTAAGATTGTTAATAGACCAAGCAAGGAGAGAGCTTGGGTGAGATAATTATAGAGGTAACAAAAGACTAAGAAGAAGGCTTCGGTGAGGTATCCAGTTGGGAAGTGACAGAGTACTTGCTGAGAAGAAGAAAAAACATATAGAGGCCTACAAGAGAGAGAGGTAAGAGCATATTAAGCTCAGATGAAGAGTGAAAGTCTAAAGGTAGACATGAAGAGAGAGATGAAGGTCTTGGCAGAAGAAAGTTGTCATAAGAAGATGATCAAAGATGTCCAAAAGTGTAAGATGGATATGGAGAGAGAAACAAAGAAGATAAGAGAAAGGTTAGACTACCTGATGAAGCTGCTACAAAACCAAGGAAATGGTTGGAAGATGAAAAAGAATGTCAAATGGCCTTTAGAGCAATTGATTGCAAGAAGAATGAGGTATAGCATGATTGCCTTCATAAAGGAAGAAGAAAAGAAACTCAGATCTCAGAGAGAAGTGAAGAAAGAAGAGGCTAGAAGCAGAAAGAGGTACGAAAATCAGTCTTTAGAAGCAGAGGAAGAAGTCTTCATATGTGAACCTGAAGAAGGACCAATGCTTGGTGAAGAGGAAATGGATCATAGACAAAATGAAAGTCTCATGGAAGACTTAGGCAGTGATGACAAGCATGAAGGAGAGATACAAAGTTTTGAGGCATCAGGAGAGACAAACAAGCCTCTACTTTTTCAATCTAACTATGCTTATGAGTGTCTGTTTGCAGGTCTTGGGGAACATGGAGGTGAACATGATGAGAAAGAGGAAGGGACAGATTTGTCTCTTGTGAACAAAGGCAAAACAAATTGGAATCAAGGATCTCAAGAAGAAGAGATGGAGGACAAACACAAGAAGGAATTCAAGATTCTCCAAGATAGAGAAGAGGACAGTCAAGAAATCAGTCCTATACCAGGTCCAAGAAAGACAAAAACCAGTCCACAAGATGTAAGAGTGAAGATTTCAAATGATGCTTACACATTGCTCATGGTAACACTTCAAGAATATGAAGTTGCAGGTGTTAAAGGAGCAAGAACTCAAGGACAAACAACGTATTCTAAGCAAGGGAATGATCTACATGGAGGAGATAGCAAGAAGAACTTGAAAATCCAGTTTTCTAAACCTACATGAGAGAAAATTGGTGAGAATAAGATAGAAGACAAGCATGGAGTACTGATGGAGATGATGAAGAACCTCTTAAAGGACAAGATAAATGATGAGATTGACAAGAATATGAGCAGAATTCTATGATTATTGACCATGCAAGGGAGAAGGGTTGGAAAGAAACACAAGGACAAGATGGAATTTTCAGAGTTAGGACAGCATATGTACAGTTTTGAACAAAATAGAGGTGCAATGAACTTTCCAATGATCATATGTCAGTTTGACGGGGCTTGGAAGATCCACCAAAGAGAAGAACATCAGCTCAAGGATGAAGAAGACTTGGAACAAAGAAACAAGGTTCCAAAAGGAGTTATACAAATTCAAGTTTTTATCGTAACATACTATGAAAATGGTAAATATGCAGGTATGGAGCTTGAATACCAAGAAGATCCAGATGAAGATGATGTAAAAGGAAAGAGAAGATCATCTCAGAAGTGGAGCAAGGAAGACTTTCAAGATCCCATGAGCTATAGCAACAAAACTAAAGCAATGGTGGTCAATGAGCAAATTTTAGTTGATCTTCATTCCACAACAGTCATGATGAAGTACAGCCCACAAGCATTTGGGTCATGTCATCAACTTAAAGGTAAGGCATGTTTATCATATGTTTTCTCATTCAATTCCCATGAGAAACAAGTGGTTTATGAGGAGAAAAGAGTCTCAAATCACTATGCATTAAAAGTAGTTGGTAAAGAAATGAGTCCAAGAAAACAAAGAGACCTTGAAACCAAGTTGGAAGTTTGGAAATGAAGGTTGTAGGTACAGATCTCAAGAAGTCATGGGAGACAGTACGAGAAAGATAAAAGGTTCTCAACACTTTCACAATGCAAACAAACTAGTATAATAGTAACAAAGGAATGGAAATAAAGCCTAGAACAAGTAAGGGATGAGTTGTTGAATTATGGGCCAAAGGTAAATGAGAAAGATTGATTATGATTTCAGTTTTCAACAAATGAATGATGGGTTTAACTTAAGAAGGCCTGTAGGAAGAAGAAAACTTATAAGAAGTCAAGAAGTTTATCAAGGAACAAAGGATGAGTATAATGGAGTTGAATACAAGAACAAGTATATGGAACCCAGTTCAACTAAGGAAAACCAAGTTTTGGTCATTGTAAGGCAGATTTCAGTTCAAGTACAAGCCTCTAGGGTCAAGAGAGAAGACATTACAGACAAGAAACAAGTTCTTAGGAACAAAGACCATGAAAAAAACACAGATTTGAGCAAGCATGTTGAGAGAGCTCAAAGGCAATTCAAAGAAGATGAGCAAAATAGGGAGGATGCAAGAGAAATTCTTGTAAAAACACCTTTAGAAGCTGGAATTCAAGAAGGAACCAAGGCATTTAGTGATGAAATCAAGAATGGATCAAGAAGACAAATGCCAAAACAGGGGCATATTGAAGAGACAAAGGAAAACCTTAGCATGAGGAATAGAAACCAAGATGTTCTTAGAATGGAGATGTTTGAAGATGGCAAGAGGTCAAGAATTGGTCTTGACATAGATAAAGAAAGAGGAAATGGTGTTTTGAAAGCAACCAAAGATGAAGAAGGAAGAGCAAATCAAGTAGAGGAAGAGAGTGATAATGGAGTTTATGATAACATAAAGGAAGAAAGTCATGCAAAAGAGTGGAGCAAAGGAGAAGGAGAAGAAGTGTTTTCTTCTAATATGTTTGTTCCATGTGCAGGTACAGCTCAAGAAAGGATGAAGACTAAACAAAAGAAAGGATTTTGCTCACTTGAAGAGCATGACAAATCAAGAAAAAATTTATCATTCAATGAAACCATGGAATTTACACCAACATTGAGATCAGGAATTTTTGAATATACAAGTGACAAAGATGGAGGAGTCATGAGCAGAAGCAACAAGATCAAGAAACAAGAAATGATGAAGACTCGTGAGCATGAGCTGATGGAAAATTTCAAGCTAGGTAATCTGATTCAGGAGCATCCTTTGCATGAGAGAGAAAGCCTATTAGGTGATCATGTGGGTTAAGATTGATGGAGAATTGTTTTCCCTCCATTATCTCAGTGTTCAAATCCAAATGTGTGTGTAAATTGTAATAGTAAAAGTGAAAAGTCTTGTAATGAGTTGTCAATTGTCAAATTGGCTAAGTAAAGGAGTTAAAGGCTAAATAAGGTCATGAAGACCATGTAAGCGGGTGAAAGTTGTTGTAGATGATTTAATGAGTTGTTTTAGGATGATATTTATCATTTTTAAAAGTTTAGTAGGTTGTTGAGTCAAAGTAGGTATGGTTTAGCAACTTTAGGAGCTAGTTGAGCAACTCTAGGACTTAGAATAGGAGGCTGTTTGGTCAAAGATTCATTCTTGGATCAAAAAAGCATGGGAAGAGGCTTTGTAATATGCATTCTAATGTGATTGAACGAGGTATGAAGTTTAAAAATGAGAATATACCTCTTTGGTTGTGAATTTTGCTTGTTTTCCATGACTGTACATGAAGGTTTAGTTCAGGGCAGCAAGCACAAAACCCTCAATCTATCTTAAACCACATCTAAGTCTCTAATGTCACAATGAAAAGGAGGAGGTGATTTCAAGCTCAACACAATTTTTCAGAGCTCTTGAAAGTCATTCTAAAGGTTTTTGTAGCTGATTTTCTCTCCTCGGGCCTGAACTAGGGCAAGCCACAGAAATTTTTCTACCCGACCAAATTGCTTGAAATTTTCAGGACATCTCTGCCCCAACAAGAAGAACAAGCCTACAAACTACAAAATTTCAATTCGTGAAAGCTCCTGCAAAACAAAGTTATCACTGACAGAATTTTCCAGGTCTTGGAAGTAAAAACAATGAGCAGGGGATGAGTATAAATGATGCAAACTTGATGTAATGAATGTTCCAAAGTCTAAGAATAGTTGTGAGGATGTTTTAAAGCCTTAGTAAAGTGTTCATAAGGTTTCATGGGACTTTGAAATTCATTTTGAGTTAATTCTCACTTATTAGCTCCTAACTAGGCCTACAACAAGGTTGTCAAATCTTGTTTCCTCAAATGTTGGTTCAAAGGAACTCTAAACAGAGTTTACATGTGTTTTAAGGCCCAATAAAAGCAGTTTGTATCAGTGTTTAGAAGAATATTAACATTGCTCTAGTTGAATGAAGAAGGGAATAGCCATTGAGGAGGTCTACAAGCTTATAAGCTACCGATAAGACAAGTTGTGTCATATGGATCACACAGTTTCTCTCATCCATAGAAGAAGTTGATATAGGGAAGTTGATCATGTTAAATGTTCTTCTATCAAGCAGTGTTTTAAAAACCGGTCAAACCGGAACCGGAACCGGCCGGTTTGACCGGTTTAACATTTTAAAGCACGAACCGTTTAGTAAACCGGACCGGTTGACCGGTCCGGTTTCATCCTGAACCGGCCGAGTCAGCATTTCTTTCCTTTTTTGGCATTTCTTTCCTTTTTTGGATTTTTGGTGAAAAAAACACAAGTAGAGAATAAAATTTGTCATTTTTGGAAAGGGTCCGGGAAGATGTAGCAACAAAAAACTTTCATGTGCCATAACTTTCATTCTGTGGCTCCGTTTCAAGTGTCGTTTTCTCTAAAAGTGCATATTTTCTCGAGCTCTACGCATTGATGGCAATATTTTTCTTATTTTCATAAAATCTATTTTTGCACCTTTTTGGACCAAGCAACTTTTTGCAATCTTCTGAAAGAATCATGAGCTTTGATTGCTTGTAGACAGATTAGTAATTAAAAATACTGGATAGCTTTCCAAAACTCGACGAGTATTCTCCCGTGCTCGGACTAATCGTCCCACCTACCAACTTGGTCGCGACTTGCTTATTCAAATGTTGACTTCACATATCAAGTTATCAACAGATGCATAGGTTTTTTTTTTCTATTTTAAGAGTCTTTTTTGTGTTTAAACTCCAATTTGTGCATCCTCAAACACAAGACTGAAGGCTATCGTAAAGGTCCCAACAAAAAGAAAGCATTAATAGCAATGAAAGAAAACGCTGCAAATACATGGCTTTGGCTGCAATTTTATGTTTTTTTAAAGAAATTTGAGTATTTTTTAAGTTGCCCGAGTATTCCCGAGTATTGGCCGAGTATTCCCGAGTATTGGCCGAATATTGCCGAGTTTTTTTTTTGGGGGTCTGCCGAGTATTTGCCGAGTGCGAGTATTCCAACTATCACTATATACATGAGCAAACTTTGCGTATTTTGTGTGTAATTGTTGGCATCATGGTTTCTAATTTTTCAAATATATTTCTTTCTTTAAAAATGTAATTTTTATGTGTTTTTTATTAAACCGGTTCATAGAGTTTGAACCGGTCCGATTCCGGTTCCGGTCCGGTCCAACCCTCGACCGGTTCCGAGTCCGGTTCCGATTTTTAAAACATTGCTATCAAGTATAACCTTTATAAATCTTCAAGACATAGGTTTGGTCTTGCTTTAAGCCTAAGTTGAAGCTAAGGGTAGTTAGTGAGAATTTAAGAGACATAGTTAAGGTATGAGCATACTGAGTTTCGATCATATGATCTAGTGGTGACAGATGAAAGATAATCTATGCCAAGACAAGTTGTAACAAGAAGCAAAGAAGGGTCGTATTGAGTCAAGATCAAGTTGCCATAAGGGTGAACTGAGCTAGGATGGCATCATAGAGTCCGGCGCATTTCCCTGCAACAAAGTGTCGGGGTTTGTAAGTTTGTTTAATCTTATTTTTATTTCATTTCTCTTTGAGGTTCAGAGAATCACAACATCATCCACTTACAGCAATTCACCTCTTCAGCTCTTCGAGATTCAATACTTCAGCGTACAGCCTCTTCCGCTCCTCTTGATTCAATACTTCTGCTTACAGCATCTTCCTCACAATCTTCTATAATTTTCTGCACATTCTTCTATATTTACATCGTTATGCATAAGGTCAACTTCAATTACTAAAATTTGAAGTATTTGTCAACGTTAGTGGTTTTTTGATGTGACAAGTCTTTCCAAGTTTTGGCCAAATCTTATTGCCGAGTCCAAGTCTGTAAAAAAAAAAGGAGCTAGTTAGCTTCTGGATGCCTTTCTAGGAAGCTTTTACAATGCCTGTCTAGGAACTTTTTAAATTGAAAGATAGATCACGTAGCAATTTTATAGCCTGTCATTTCGGAACATCCTAAATGATCCATCATCGCGATGAAAATCAGTGTTGGACTATGTACGCTGTTTAAAAACTGTCATGTAAACACTTCTTACGCAGGTCTATACAAAAGCTTTCTGCTTAGCTACTACACATGTCTTCCACAACAACTTTGGTGAAAATTTCAGTATTTGTGAGAATTGTTAAAGATGTTTTGGTTCATATTTCTAGCACTTTTGAGAATTATGAAAATAACTGAAAACAAACCAGCTGACCTGAAGATCTTTTCAGCCTCCTGCAAATTGCCCTGCTCGATATACCAGTCCATCAAAAGAGCAACAGACAACGCATCGCGCTTCAGATCCTTCTCCACGAGTTTCTCGAAAAAATCCACTGCATCCTGTATCCGCCCAGCGTTGCAGAACCCTTCTATAACAGCATTCCCAGACATCGCAGTCCGCTCAACCTTCTCCGGCACAAACTCGAAAACGTCCAGGGCCTCCTGAGTCCTCCCAGCAGCAATATAACCCCTGATCAAATTACAAAAGACCGGCTCGCTAAAAATAGAACCTCTTTTTTTCATTTCCATGTACAGCTCCGTGGCCTGGTCCATCGCCCCGCCCTTCACAAATCCCTCAATCGTGTTCGCATATGTCGGCGGATCCGCCCCGTAGCACTTCTCGAGCATTTCCCTGAAGAGCCTCATGACATCCTCGTATTTCTCCAGCCTGAAATGCAACCTCATCAGATGATTGAAGGTGACCGTACTGGGCGACATTTTGGCGTCGTAAATCATCTGCAACATACCGAAAGCCTTTTCCATGTCGAGAAGCTCGACATAGCTACCGAGGACTATGTTGTACGTGACCACATTAGGTATGACCCCGACCTGGCGCATGAAAGCGAACAGATTGAAAGCATGTTCGTACTTTGCGGCGCGGTGGCAATGCCCTAGAAGACAGTTGTAGGTGAAAATGGTGGGGCGGACGCGGGAGTACTGCGCCTCGCGAGCGGCGACGAGGGCATCGTCGAGCTTGCCGGAGCGGCTGAGCGCCTGAAGGCGGTTGTGGAGGCTGAGGCGGTCGCCGACGAGGACGTTAATGGGCTCCGGCAAGTTGGGGTCGTGGGGTTTCGGGGGGCCGTAGCGGTTGCGCTGCAGGGCGCTCATGGGGGGATCTACTCGGAGCTTACGCTTCCGCGCGCGCCGCTCCGCCGCTGCGTCCAACGCCGCCTGTGACATGTACACCTCGCGCATGCCCCGCCGGAATATCGTCCATGGCTCGCGAGCTCTTAAGGTGGAGGAGGATGAAGGTACTGAGGAGGCTGCTGTGGCGGCATGGCTCGCTAATATTGAGATCAGTCTCTTGTAAATCCCCATGACTGCTACTGCAGCGAAAACAGAGCTTAAACCCTGGGGTGTAACAATCCTCGCCTGCTTTTGGTCGCTAATGGTATTGATTTGGACGGGGTTTGGGATTGTGCTAAAACCCCACGAAGCGAAAGAAGGGGTCCATGGAGAAACGAATAAAACAAATAATTTTTTACGGGAAAAAAATCCACTAAACCCCACGAGATGAAAGAAGGGGCCGACGCCGATGGAGGACAGATAAAACAAACAACTTTTTAAAAAAAAACAAAAGGCAGTGGTTTAAGGTCATTTGAGGGATTCTATTTGGCCCTCATCCACGGTGGATAAAATATAAATATGTATAATATATATAAGTAAGAGAAGAAATGTGGGGAGAAAGAAATTTGTGAGATGGAAGACGAGAAATAGTTACATGGTGGAGAAGAATTTATGTTAAAAAGCATGTAAAGTATATAAATAAATAAATAAAAACCACCTTATTTATTATTATAGTTAAATTGAATTTGACTCTTCCACCTTTACATTTCAAGTTGGTGTAAGTGGCGGTGGTGTATATTTGTTGAAGAGTTCTTTCTTACATACCAAAAAAATAAGAAAGTTGCCCCTAACACCTAGTGTAAAAGTCATTTCATGCACAAAACCAGCAAACATACCAAGATCAAGAAGCTCTTGCATAGAGAGCATCGACCCTATAAGGATAGCTTTGGCATACATATCATCCTTCTTGTTTGTGATCCATTCATAGCTTATAAGCTCGCTAATAAAGTAAGGCTTTTTGCCTTTAGGACAAACGGCCCATGTTTATGGATTGTCCACCTCTGAAATCCCCATATCCATACCGGTGATGCAGGAACATCTGCACTTTCTCCCATACTATGAGGACCTCGGTACATGTTCGTCCAATGTAGTGACTCGTTGAGCAAGAGCCACAATTGACGATTGCTTCTCTAACACAATCAATGATGACTGCACAAGGAGTCATCTCAAAATAGTTTCTATTAATCCCTTTTTTAAGGAAAAGGGGAGGTTTTTATTCAACACATGCACGTTGAGTTGGGACCTAAAAATCTTCCACATAATTTTTAGTTCCTCCTCTAAGGGCATTTGGGATGGCAGAAAGATATAGTGGACAATAAGCTAAAACATATAAAATGTTAGGCGAACCAAGGTTGTGGGTGTCAGGAAAGTTTGGTGGATTGCCTCCATAGTCATTTCTTCCTTTTTGAATTGGTTAATATAATCGAGCGGGGCTGACTGTGCCAAGGACACGGTGTATGAAGTCGTTGTTCATCCCATCAACACGAAAGCAAGATTTGAGAAGTAACAGATGGATATCATAGATATGTTTATATTACATATAGAATATAGGAGGAAGGTTATTGGTTATCATTTATTAGTTGGGTTGGGTGCTTAGATAAGGTGCATCATGAATGTGAGGAGAAGGAACCACTGAAGCGGTAAGGGGGTGGAAACATTAACAACAAAAGTTGTTAAAAGGTACAAACTATTTGCATAGCAAATAAAATAATCTTCCTTCGTATATTTCTCTCATATACATTTCAATATATAGGAAAATAGTTTTCTTATGAAATAGGAGATCTAACTATCTCTAAAACAACCCACAAACAAACAATTATATTCGTGAGTTGTTATAACTCACTCAACCCTATTTATGTGGGTTATTAACAACTCGCCCACATATTCATATCACAATAATAATTACATTTTACCACTCTATAAAATAATGTGAGCACTAGAATAATGAATTCCTAGCATTCTCCCCCTTAGTGTGAACATGGGAGAAAAACAATTGCACTTCATATGCAGTTTGTCGCCCATGCGTGCTCATGATCTAGATGGTTTTACAGGAGATCCAATAACCTTTAAGGATGGTTTTTCAGGACATCCAACAACCTCAACAAGGATTGTTTTCCAAGGATAGCCAACAACTTGCAAGGATGGTTTTATACGATAACCAGCAACCCCAAACATACAGATGGTTTTACAGGACAACCAACAACCTAAAACATACAGATGGTTTTACAGGACAACCAACAACCCAAAACATATAGATAGTTTTACAGGAAAACCAACAACCCAGATATCAAGATGTTGATTTTCCTCGTGCTTTCATCTATCCACTATGTTTTTCCTTCGGGGAATTATGTACGAAATATTGCTCACTGAATACAAATATGAAAAATGAAGAAAAGGAAATGGAACATTGAGACCATGTCTTACCCTCAATGTGAACTTTCCACTTATTCATGCAAAATAGGAACTCTGAAATCATATTGCACACAACTAAAAGTAAACTCACACCACAAAATTCCACCACAGCTTCATACAGCCCCGTCGTTGGTGACTGACGAGAGGTCGTTGATTGACCTCTAACCTCTTGTGCCTCCATCCTTCAGTGTACGTGTTGCTAACTCAGGGGCCAATTTTGTTGATGGAGTTGGTAACAAATACATATATAGTTATGGTACTAGGGATGGATAGATAAATAAATAGGGATTTTAAGGTTGTGTAACATACCAAATTAGTATATGGAACTCTAAGAATAAAAAAAAGTGTCAAGGTTTTTATTACTTTCAAGGGTGGTACGGTAATCCCCTTCATTAAATAATTACAATTTAACATTCAATTAAATTTATATTAGAATATTATTTAATATTTAAGAAATTATACATAAAACACGAGAGGGGAAGATAAGTGTGGATCGAAGATGAGAATATGTGAAGTGGATAGAGAATATACGAAGGGTTGCGAAGATGCACATGTTGTTAAAAGCGTGGCAAGTCAATGTGACGCGACAAATGGTTTACATGTGGCAGATCATGGTGAGGAAGATGAACTTGACCATGCAGATTGAATCTAGGATGACTCTCTTGGCGAGGATAAGGTAGATATATCGAGTAAGTTGAAGAGGAGGTATCTATCTTTAGACCATGCAAAATACAATAAAAGAGGAAAATTAAAACACAAGCAAATGCAAACCTTCTTTTGTAAATCCAAAGCAACCTCATATTAAATTTGACTAAAAGAGCAGGGTTTAGTGATGCTCTTTGTTGGATCCTTTAGATTTGTGAGCTATGGTTGATTTGTGGATGCTCTAAGTACTTTGAATGAAAGATAGCATAGCCATGAGTATGAGGATGTGATTTTGACGTGATTTAGGAAGCATAACAGTATGAAAGATTGATTTAATTCACCAAATAACTGCACAAATAACAACATGAACTCTCAAAGCTTTTGGTGGATAATTTTCAAAGGAATGATCATTGATTTATAGTTGAGGAAAGTGAATCCACAAGTTAAGTTATGATTGATTTGATTTGGAGATAACTAAACATTACTGAGCTATTTAGTTGAGTTTTCAAATTGATTAGAGAGTTAGACTATTGTTCTAGATTTGCATGAGTAAGTCAAGGTTGATGGCAAGGGGTTGCACATGTTTTTGATTTTTAATTACATATCTGCTATTTTATTCACCTAAAAAAGTGTCATGAATAGTTAGCTCTTGGAATAGTTTGAATTGATTTTGGATTGCCATGACTTGGAAGATAGCTTCAGTTAACTCAAATGCATGATTTGAGTCAATTTGAACACATCCTCTTGATTAAAAAAATGGGTTTTAGCTTTAGTCAACTCGAGTTGAGTAGGTGGATAGGATATGAGGATTATTTAATTTATTTAAATATAGAAGTGGACATGTGGATTTATTTATTTATTTTGATATTAAATTATCTAATAAAATTAGCTAAGGGAGGTGATAGGGTGTAAATAGAATTAATTAATTTAATTCTATATAGGAACAATAGGTGTAATGGGATTTTGAAAATGTATAATTCGTAGCAGTAATTTGGGGATGTCTACATTTTTCCCTTTTTAAAGTGTTATTACGAAGTAATAGCGCTTTAAAGATAGTTGACACTAGTAAAATGGTGAATAAATGATAATGAAGTGGTAAGGACTGTCTGATTTTCTCTAATGAAGCATTTGGATGCCCTAGCGAGTCTAGATGAGTTGAATGGATTCCCCCTCGAGTGGGTGGGTGACGCGACGAAACAACGGACAACCGTGTGATTGGAGATAGAATAGAAGTCATGGACAAGAAATGGAAGAAATGATGGAGTAACTTAGTGAATGGATCACGGAGGCCAAAAGGGAACAATAAGGGTTATTATGAGGGTATAATTAGATGGGTGGGAGGGGTTATAGATATCATAGTTCATTTTTGCTATTAGAGTTCATTTGCCCCTGGAGTGAGATTTTTGCTCTAAGTTTGGAGAGAAATTGTTCATCATTCTCAACATAGACATCATGTGGATCGCGTCCGAGAGTATGGACAAGTGGCAAATGAGGGCGGCGCGGTATGTAAACCAAAAAATATACTTTTGATTGCATTTATTGTTTTTTAGACAGAAGAAAAATAGGAAATGATATTAGCGCACAGGCTTAGGTGCGTTAGCATAACCCGTGATGTGTGCTAACGTACTAGTGTACACACTAATGTACATGTAAAAGCATGACCGTGATGTTAGAAGTGTGTTAGCATGTTAAATGTGCTAATGTAGAAGTAAAAGCATGAGTGTAACATAGTAAACGTGCTAGTGTGCAAGTGAATGTGTTAGCGTACAACTAGACATGTTAATGCATGGGTAGGGGAACTAGTGTAGGTAAAAAGACGTAGAAGAAAGGTACAAATCAAAATTGAAGAAATTAGATCTAATAATGTTGTTTTGAAGTATTTCATAAGAGATTATTTGCATTAGACATACGAGAGCACCATGGACGACTGTGGTTATTTGAGAGACGTTTGACACGTAGGGAGAGTAGATAGTTATGCACGTTGTTGGAGGCGATAAGACTTACATACATAGCTCAGTTTTCAGACATTATACTAGATCACTCCTTAATGATCGCAGTAGCCTAGAGATGGCATAGCAAGAGCCAAACTTTTCAACGACTGACAGGGGAGATGACAGTGACACTAGAGGATGTGTATCAAATTCTGTGAGTTCTGATACAGAAGAGATTAGTACATTGAGATAGGAGTACAACACGAATTTTAGGACACATTTGGTCACTATTTGGATTAGAGGACATACACAAGGAGGAGATGACTGTGCACTTATACGAGTACATGAATGATGTGACAGTGATGTGAATGTCAATTTTCTTGATGGTTCTTATCAGCGGCTACATGTTGCTTGATAAGATGGGCAGTCATTTCTAGTTGGGTTTGATTGGCGTAGTTGTAGAGTTAATGGAGGCCATAGTTTTTGCATGGGGGTCATGTATCCTAGCTCATTTATATAAAGATTTACATTTAATTGTTTACATAGAGCAAATGAGCTTGGGTTCGACTACATTACTTCAGATCTGGTCATGGGATCACATTACTATTTGTTGACCACTAGGAATATTGAGGGATAGACAGCCAGAGGAGCCTTTGAATTTCATATGGGAGACATTAGGTGGTAGAAACAGAGGTCGTTATGGTGAAATTGATTTTTATAGATGTGCCTTTAATGATCTACAACTATACATGGTAATATGGGTGCATGATCTACATGGTTATTAGGTACACATCTCTTATATACTTTATGTTATCGAGTATTCATTGAACATAAAGTGGGAGAAAATGTAGACACAAAATTATGTGCTTGGGTATATTTCTAGGTCCATAAACACATGCTAGCATTCATATGATTCCTAAGCGAGAAAACTAGTAATTGACAACTATCTTTGGCCTCTTTTTTGTCTTTCTTATTTTATATTCAGTCTTACACACCCTACAACCTAGTCAATACTTTACTTGCCTATCTTTTATGACTTTAGACACATGTGCCCAGCGTGGACGCCAGTGACCAGGCACCCTCGTCCCCTCTAGGCACCTCTGACCTGTGTCCACCTTACTCACTCTTTTTGGGCCTCTTTTATCTTTTGGGCATCTTATTTTCTTATGGGTCAGCGTTCGAGTTGTCAATTACGAAATTCAAACAAGGGAATCATACAAATACATAGCTATATGACCTAAATAAAGGACCAAGCTCGAAGCATACTTACTATCACCTAAGCTTACATCCAAAGGCATCCAAAGCACTTCAAAGCATCCATCTGACATTCAATCAAGGGATAAGGGACTGCATTTTTTGTATACACAACATAGGAAGGGGAAGTTCCTTTATTCCATCCACGCATCTATCTACATTGCTACATCTAGCTAGCCCATTATCAAGTGCACTCGCATAAGGGCATCATAGGGCACATTTATTTCACACACTCACAAGAACTATATGAAGTCTGAGATGTAGTACAATGCTCGGTCATAAGTTCACTCTTGGGGTTAAATTGAATTTGACTCTTCCACCTTTACATTTCAAGTTGGTGTAAGTGGCGGTGGTGTATATTTGTTGAAGAGTTCTTTCTTACATACCAGAAAAATAAGAAAGTTGTCCCTAACACCTAGTGTAAAAGTCATTTCATGCACAAAACCAGCAAACATACCAAGGTCAAGAAGCTCTTGCATAGAGAGCATCGACCCTATAAGGATAGCTTTGGCATACATATCATCCTTCTTGTTTGTGATCCATTCATAGCTTATAAACTCGCTAATAAAGTAAGGCTTTTTGCCTTTAGGACAAACAGCCCACATTTATGGATTGTCCACCTCTGAAATCCCCATATCCATACCGGTGATGCAGGAACATCTGCACTTTCTCCCATACTATGAGGACCTTGGTACATGTTCGTCCAATGTAGTGACTCGTTGAGCAAGAGCCACAATTGGCGATTGCTTCTCTAACACAATCAATGATGACTGCACAAGGAGTCATCTCGAAATAGTTTCTATTAATCCCTTTTATAAGGAAAAGGGGAGATTTTTATTCAACACATGCTCGTTGAGTTGGGACCTAAAAATCTTCCACATAATTTTTAATTCCTCCTCTAAGGGCATTTGGGATGGTGGAAAGATATAGTGGACAATAAGCTAAAACATATAAAATGTTAGGCGAACCAAGGTTGTGGGTGTCAGGAAAGTTTAGTGGATTGCCTCCATAGTCATTTCTTCCTTTTTGAATTGGTCAATACAATCGACTGGGCTGACTGTGCCAAGGACATGGTGTATGAAGTCATTGTTCATCCCATCAACACGAAAGCATGATTTGAGAAGTAACAAATGGATATCATAGATATGTTTATATTACATATAGAATATAGGACGAAGGTTATTGGTTATCATTTATTAGTTGGGTTGGGTGCTTAGATAAGGTGCATCATGAATGTGAGGAGAAGGAACCACTGAAGTGGTAAGGGGGTGGAAACATTGACAACAAAAGTTGTTAAAAGGTACAAACTATTTGCACAACAACTAAAATAATCTTCCTTCATATATTTCTCTCATATACATTTCAATATATAGGAAATAGTTTTCTTATGAAATAGGAGATCTAACTATCTTCGAAACAACCCACAAACAAACAATTATATTTGTGAGTTGTTATAACTCACTCAACCCTATTTATGTGGGTTATTAACAACTCGCCCACATAGTCATATCACAATAATAATTACATTTTACCACTCCGTAAAATAATGTGAGCACTAGAATAATGAATTCCTAGCATTCTCCCCCTTAGTGTGAACATGGGAGAAAAACAATTGCACTTCATATGCAGTTTGTCGCCCATGCGTGCTCATGATCTAGATGGTTTTACAGGAGATCCAATAACCTTTAAGGATGGTTTTTCAGGACATCCAACAACCTCAACAAGGATTGTTTTCCAAGGATAGCCAACAACTTGCAAGGATGGTTTTATACGATAACCAGCAACCCCAAACATACAGATGGTTTTACAGGACAACCAACAACCTAAAACATACAGATGGTTTTACAGGACAACCAACAACCCAAAACATATAGATAGTTTTACAGGAAAACCAACAACCCAGATATCATGATGTTGATTTTCCTCGTGCTTTCATCTATCCACTATGTTTTTCCTTCAGGGAATTATGTCCGAAATATTGCTCACTGAATACAAATATGAAAAGTGAAGAAAAGGAAATGGAACATTGAGACCATGTCTTCCCTTAATGTGAACTTTCCACTTATTCACGCAATATAGGAACTCTGAAATCATACTGCACACAACTGAAAGTAAACTCGCACCACAAAATGCCACCACAGCTTCATGCAGCCACATCGTTGGTGACTGACGAGAGGTCATTGATTGACCTCTAACCTCTTGTGCCTCCATCCTCTGGTGTACGTGTTGCTAACTCAGGGGCCAATTTTGTTGATGGAGTTGGTAACAAATACATATACAGTTATGGTACTAGGGATGGATAGATAAATAGATAGGGATTTTAAGGTTGTGTGACATACCAAATTAGTATATTGAACTCTAAAAATAAAAAAAGTGTTAAGGTTTTTATTACTTTCAAGGGTGGTACGATAATCCCCTTCATTAAATAATTACAATTTAACATTCAATTAAATTTATATTAGAATATTATTTAATATTTAAGAAATTATACGTAAAACACAAGAGGGGAAGATAAGTGTGGATCAAAGATGTGAATATGTGAAGTGGGTCGAGAATATACGAAGGGTTGCAAAGATGCACATGTTGGTAAAAGCGTGGCAAGTCAATGTGACACGACAAATGGTTTAAACATGTGGCAAATCATGGTGAGGAAGATGAACTTGACCATGCAGATTGAATCTAGGATGACTCTCTTGGCGAGGATAAGGTAGATATATCGAGTAAGTTGAAGAGGAGGTATTTATCTGTAGACCATGCAAAATACAATAAAAGAGGAAAATTAAAACACAAGCAAATGCAAACCTTCTGTTGTAAATCCAAAGCAACCTCATATTAAATTTGACTAAAAGAGCAGGGTTTAGTGATGCTCTTTGTTGGATCCTTTAGATTTGTGAGCTATGGTTGATTTGTGGATGCTCTAAGTACTCTGAATGGAAGATAGCATAGCCATGAGCATGACGATGTGATTTTGACATGATTTAGGAAGCATAACCATATGAAAGATTGATTTGATTCGCCAAATAACTGCACAAATAACAACATGAACTCTCAAAGCTTTTGGTGGATAATTTTCAAAGGAATGATCATTGATTTATAGTTGAGGAAAGTGAATCCACAAGTTAAGTTATGATTGATTTGATTTGGAGATAACTAAACATTACTGAGCTATTTAGTTGAGTTTTTAGATTGATTGGAGAGTTAGACTATTATTCTAGATTTGCATGAGTAAGTCAAGGTTGATGGCAAGGGGTTGCACATGTTTTTGAATTTTAATTACATATCTGTTATTTTATTCACCTAAAAAAGTGTCATGAATAGTTGGCTCTTGGAATAATTTGAATTGATTTTGGATTGCCATGACTTGGAAGATAGCTTCAGTTAACTCAAATGCATGATTTGAGTCAATTTGAACACATCCTCTTGAATAAAATAATGGTTTTTAGCTTTAGTCAACTTGAGTTGAGTAGGTGGATAGGATATGAGGATTATTTAATTTATTTAAATATAGAATTGGACATGTGGATTTATTTATTTAATTTGATATTAAATTATGTAATAAAATTAGCTAAGGGAGGTGATAGGGTGTAAATAGAATTAATTAATTTAATTCTATATAAGAACAATAGGTGTAATGGGATTTTAAAAATTTATAATTCGTAGCAGTAATTTGGGGATGTCTACATTTTTCCCTTTTTAAAGTGTTATTACGGAGTAATAGCGCTTTAAAGATAGTTGACACTAGTAAAATGGTGAATAAATGACAATGAAGTGACAAGGACTGTCTGATTTGCTCTAATGAAGCATTTGGATGCCCCAATGACTCTAGATGAGTTGAATGGATTCCCCCTCGAGTAGGTGGGTGATGCTACGAAACAGTGGACAATCGTGTGATAGGAGATAAAATAGAAGATGTGGACAAGAAATGGAAGAAATGATGGAGAAACTTAGTGAATTGGTCGCGGAGGCCAAAAGGGAACAATTAGGGTTATTATGAGGGTATAATTAGATGGGTGGGAGGGGTTGTAGATATCACAGTTCATTTTTGCTATTAGAGCTCATTTGCCCCTGGAGTGAGATTTTTGCTCTAAGTTTGGAGAGAAATCGTTCGTCGTTCTCAACATAGACATCGTGTGAATCAGGTCCGAGAGTATGGACAAGTGGCAAATGAGGGCGGCGCGGTATGTAACCTAAAAAATATACTTTGGATTACATTTATTGTTTTTTAGACAGAGGAAAAATAGGAAATGATATTAGCGCACATGCTTAGGTGCGTTAGCGTAACCCGTGATGTGTGCTAGCATACCAATGTACACACTAATGTACATGTAAAAGCATGACCGTGATGTTAGAAGTGTGTTAGCATGTTAAATGTGCTAATGTAGAAGTAAATGCATGAGTGTAGCATAGTAGACGTGTTAGTGTGCAAGTGAATGTGTTAGCGTACAACTAGACATGCTAATGCATGGATAGGGGAACTAGTCTAGGTAAAAAGATGTAGAAGAAAGGTACAAATCGAAATTGAAGAAATTAGATCTAACAATGTTGTTTTGAAGTATTTCATAAGAGATTATTTCCATCAGACATACAAGATCACCATGGACGACTATGGTTATTTGAGAGACGTTTGACACATAAGGAGAGTAGACAGTTATACACGTTGTTGGAGGCGATAGGACTTACATACATAGCTCAGCTTTCAGACATTATACTAGATCACTCCTTAATGATCGCAGTAGCCTAGAGATGGCATAGTGAGAGCCAAACTTTTCAACTACCGACATGGGAGATGACAGTGACACTAGAGGATGTGTATCAAATTCTGCGAGTTCTGATACAGAAGAAATTAGTACAGTGAGATAGGAGTACAACACGAATTTTAGGACACATTTGGTCACTATTTGGATTAGAGGACATACATAAGGAGGGGACGATTGTGCACTTATATGAGTGCATGAATGATGTGATAGTGGTGTGAATGTCGATTTTATTGATGGCTCTTATCAGCGACTACATGTTGCCTGATAAGATGGGTAGTCATTTCCAGTTGGGTTTGATTGGCATAGTTGTAGAGTTAATGGAGGCCATAGTTTTTGCATGGGGGTCATGTATCCTAGCTCATTTATATAAAGATTTACATTTAATTGTTTACATAGAGCAAATGAGCTTGGGTCCAACTACGTTACTTCAGATCTGGTCATGGGATCACATTGTTATCTATTAACCACTAGGGATATTGAGGGATAGGCAGCCAAAGGAGCCTTCGACTTTCATATGGGAGACATTAGGTGGTAGAAACAGAGGTCGCTATCGTGAAATTGATTTTTATAGATGTGCCTTTAATGATCTACAACTATGCATGGTAACATGGGCACATGATCTACATGGTTATTAGGTACACATCTCTTATATACTTTATGTTATCGAGTATTCATTGAACATAAAGTGGGGGAAAATGTAGACACAAAATTATGCGCTTGGGTACATTTCTAGGTCCATAAACACATACTAGCATTCGTATGATTCCTAAGCGAGAAAAATAGTAATTGACAACTATCTTTGACCTATTTTCTGTCTTTCTTATTTTATATTCAGTCTTACACACCCTACAACCTAGTTAGTACTTTACTTGCCTATCTTTTATGACTTCAGACACATGCGCCCAACGTGGATGTCAACGACCAAGCGCCCTCGTCCCCTCTAGGCACCCCTGACCTATGTCGACCTTACTCACTCTTTTTGGGCCTCTTTTATCTTTTGGGCATCTTATTTTCTTATGCGTCGGCCTTTGAGTTGTCAATTATGAAATTCAAACAAGGGAATCATACAAATACATAGCTATATGACCTAAATAAAGGACCAAGTTCTAAGCATACTTACTATCACCTAAGCTTGCATCCAAAGGCATCCAAAACACTTCAAAGCATCCATCTGACATTCAATCAAGGGACAAGGGACTGTATTTTTTGTCTACACACCATAGGAAGGGGAAGTTTCTTTATTCCATCCACACATCTATCTACATTGCTACATCTAGCTAGCCTATTATCAAGTGCACTCGCACAAGGGCATCATAGGGCACCTTTATTTCACACACTCACAAGAACTATATGAAGTCTGAGATGTAGTGTAGCACTTGGTCATAAGTTCACTCTCGAGGTGACCGCCAGGGTTAGTTTGAATCCCCGGATTGCATCTTTCTTTTTTTGTATTTGATGTGGTATTGTGGTTTTTGCATGTGAAGCTTTGTTTTGTACGTTACAGGTACCTCACAAATCATATTGCAACACACTGGTGATCAAAAGTGAATACTTATGAAACTTTTGCGACACTCAAAAAATTAGGTTCTGACCATTTTTGCAGTCATAAACGACCAGTAGAGGTTGTTAGCGCCTAGGCACCCTTGTCCATCCATGGGCACTCGTATCTAGCCATATTCTAGCAGTCTGTAATTTATTAAGAGCAATAACAACACATATCACTTCATGTTCAATAGTTTTCCCAGCTCATACCAATCCCAGACAGTGTGTGAATCAACTAAGTCCATTCCTATCTCTCTCTTGCACGTAGGGTTTTATATTATATTGGCTTATTGCTTGTGTCAAATTTGTATTTTAGAATTTATTTATCATATGTGACTCTACAATTAGGATTTAACACAAAATTATATTTTTGTTAAATCACATACAACATGAAGATATAAATCCTTTACTAATCTCACACCAAACTCCCATGCCCAGCTTGTTGGCTAGATTTTTTGCACAACTGAAAACCTAGGCAGTCATGAGATAAATCTCCCTCATTTACCGGCGAGGCTCCCATGTAAGATTTTGTCAGTTATATGTCCTAATATCTATTTGTTGGTATTACTTTAACTATGTAGCTCATGAACCATGGCTAGACAATTCTGTAGCAAGTAAGCAACTGTAAAAGAAAGGAAAAATCTGCATAAGAGAAAAATAATAGGAAACGGGGGAAAGGAGAGAGGATGTGCATCCCAATCAATAGTTTACATAGTTGATCGCATGCACATAGATTAAAACAAATAGATCATTAAACACAGAATTCAAATCAAAGGAAACTTTTAGATCTAGATCTAGAATAACACAGTTTATGAATAGATCTAGAAATAAATACAAGACGAATGCACCGTCGATACAAAGTTCTCCGGAAATCTCCTCTCTATTCATTTGTTTGCAGAAAGTTATCAAGGGTTTCAGCTCAAAGTTTGGAACACAATAATGTTGATTACAAATTCTGATCCTTTAGCCCGTAGGTTCTTCCTCTATTTATAGTGTATAAAGGGCAATTACAAATAGGAAGCATTTAAATGAATTCCGGCATGCAAAAGCTATGAAAAGGGAAATAACTGGAAATCGTCCTCCTGGGAATTCCTCTTTGCATGACATGCATGATTTATAACTGAAAAATAGAACCTTCTATTTTGCATGTGTGCCACCTATTTCCAAGTAATTGAATTCTTCAAGTAAAGGCTTTTAAACCAATCACTTAAGTTTTATAATTTAATTGATTGCTCAATTACTTTATTGGAGAAAATAAAAGAAAGAGGAAAAGAAATAAGAAGAAAGTTGCAACCCTCTCAATCTTGTTCTTCTTCCATATCCTGCATGCGGTTGACTCTTTTGCTTTTGATTCTCACCAAACTAGATCTGGAAACTATGCATGACTTTGATTTGCTTGCAGGTATTGCCTTTGACCTGTCTTCCCTTCTATCCTTGAAGCTTTTGTAATTCTTCTTCAGTACATGCACCAGTGCAATGTTTGTCATAAATAATTCAGACAAAACTCATAATCTTTTATTTAAAATTGCATATGAGCAATTTTAAATTCTGGAAAGTACTCTGGGTGAATGCAAACTCAAGTAAATTCAATGAAGGCTTTAGCTAGAAGATTAGGAGCACATGCACAAGCTTTGAAAGGAATTCTCCATGCATTGACTTCTACACGGGCTGCATTAGAAATAAGAGGATGATTTTTTGTCGGAAGCCTTTGCAATTATAAGATCTGGATCTGTCAATTAAATCGGTGATAGGTTCGGGGCCTATATTTGTATCATTGACTTCAGCAAATCTGGAAGCTATGCATGATTCTGTTGATCTTTCTCTTTCATCATGCTTCAACATGGCTGGAACAATCTTTGTCTGAGCTCTTTTTCTTTTAATTCTGTCGGAATCCCTTGCAATCGGATTGATTTGTGCAGATCTGGAAACTTCTTCACATTCAGAAGATATATTCAATGTACTTGACATTGATTTGAGCACCTATGATGAATACTTGTAATTAATTCAGACAAAGATGAAGTCCAGAGCATGAATACTTGATTTTAGTCACCAAAAATCTACATATAAAGGTTGTTGCCTTAATATGTGAGGTTTTGCTTGCATGCAAACCAAGTAAAAATATTAGTTAATTCACCCGGGCACATATAACAACATGCAGATGCTCAGAATGACCAAAATTAGGCTATTCCAACCCTAGGCGCCAAAACTGGAAGCTTCTTGGCAGTGGAAAATAAACTTTAATGTAAAATCCTCCTTCTTTTGGCACCAAAAACTGTCTGGGCTACAATTCTCATAAAAAAAGAATTAACTGCTTCTCCTTTATGGCATCCCATGCTTATATAACCTCCAACATGCTATTTTTAATAATTGCCCTTCCTATTTCTAGCAATTTAATTAATAAACAATCATGTTGATTCACCCAAATTGGGCGCCCAATTATGCATGTTGTTGGTTGTTTTTAAATAAATTTATTTTATTTATTTTTAGCATGCATCCTTGACTTCTCCTAGCTCTTCCACTTGCATTGGCTTTCCTTCTATTTATGGCACCAAAATTGGGTGAATAAACCATTAATAAATATTTATTAAATGCATTGTCATTCACCCAAGGTGGGTCGCATTTTTTAGCAAGGGTAATTTCCAAAAATAGGAAGTCAACTTCGATGGAAATTTCCACCCTGCACTGCAACTCCAAAAAGCCCCTCTTCCACTTAAGTGATTTGACTTTCATAATGAGAATTTTTACCCTACAAGGCAGTTAAGAAATTCTCGATGGTGCTTTAAGTGATTTTCTTTTATAATGGGAATTTTTACCCCTGCAAGGCAGGTAAGAAATTCCTGCTTACCTGTTACCTCTAATATTCCCATTGCAGCTTAAGTGACTTTGACTTCATGGGAAAAATTACCCTGCAAGGCAGGTAAGAAATT
This sequence comes from Taxus chinensis, assembly GCA_019776745.2. Lineage (NCBI taxonomy): Eukaryota > Viridiplantae > Streptophyta > Pinopsida > Cupressales > Taxaceae > Taxus > Taxus chinensis. The sequence continues at coordinate 811,227,342 of CM034151.1, forward strand.
CCCGCCTGCCTGCCATTGCCAAAATTCCCACTGGCAGCTTAAAGTCTTCCTTCCAAAAAGTGTGACTTGCATTAAAATTGGTCTTCTTTGATAAAGTGTGACTTGTATGGGTGAATAAATCTATTTGATGGGAAAAGTTAGCATGTTAGGCAGGCAGAAAATTCCCATCGGTGCTTTAAGTGATTTTTCTTTATTTTATAATAGGAATTTTTACCCTGCAAGGTAGGTAAGAAATTCATGTCTGCCTGCCGCCTCTAATTTTCCCATCGCAGCTTAAGTGACTTTGACTTCATGGGAAAAAGTACACTACAAGGCAGGTAAGAAATTCTCGTCTGCCTGCCACTACCAAAAATCCCATTGCAGTTTACACTCATTAATTCCAAAAAATGTGACTTGCCTGGGAGAGGCTTTTTGTGCATGTCTTCATCTTTTTTGGTTAGAAATTTGCATTCTGAGGTTGATTCTTTCTGGTGTTGCATCGGTAAATGATCTCCAGATGCTTTAGGTGATTAAAAAGACTATACTGGCGAAGGAATTGACCTAGGGGAATTTCAGTTGAGTTATTAAGGTACTGGAATCTTCAGCTGGTTTGAATCTTTTCAAGAATGCATCTCACATAGTAGCCCAGTTGGTTATGGTGCTAAGAGCTAGCCGATAGAACCATTCTCCAGCCAAGTCATGTAGAGTCTCTATGAAGAGTCTGATAGACACATCTTCATGTTCGACTGCAAGCACTCCACAAGATATAAAAAATGCAGCCAAGTGGTTATTTGAATTTTGTTTGCCATCTCCAATTTTTTTTGGAAAATTTTTGCTCGTCCCTTTAGGTAAATCATGCATAGGAGGAGTTAGATTCAGAGGTCCAAAGGCTGCACCTCATGAAACAAGTGCTGCAGGGGCAAGTGGCTGATTTTGCATCATGATGAACGGAGCGCGTCTTCTTTGAGAATAGACTTGGTGAATAATTCTAGCTGTCAGATTATGTTGAAGATGATTCGGATCTGGATGAGTTTGCACTCTTCTTCCTGGTGAAAGACTGGATCTGCAGCTTCTAACTTGAGGAGGATGATTGAAATTGAATTGTTCTTATAATCTATAAAACTGATCAGTCCTCCCTTGTTCCTTAACAAATCGGGTGAATGGGCGTTCAGTCAGGTTGAGAGTTCAATGGGAACTAACAAGATAAGCTCTGATTTGTAAAAGATTATTGTTCCCCAGCGGAGCCAACTAGTGTCCCCAGATTTTTCCCTGAAATCTGGGACTACCCATTTGAAAAAAATTCTTTCTTTTTAAAATAATGGGTCTTTTCGTGTTTTTAATGCCAGAAGATGTATGTATTACGTTAAGATATTCCCAATGGATCATATGAGCCAATTTCGACAAATACCCAGATGCTCAAACTCATTTTATCCCTCCGCCAAGTTTTGTCTGCGAGAAATTTTTATTTAATTATTTATTGAATAAATAATGCCCTGTTTGAAGTAGATTGTGCTCTGGTTAAATCCTGCTAAAGTTTTGCATGTCAGTATTCACTCATCTCATTAGGGTTTTCACTATGAATGAATTCAGGGCATTATCTTGAAGAATTCAATTACTTGGAAATAGATGGCACACATGCAAAATAGAAGGTTCTATTTTTCAGTTGTAAATCATGCATGTCATGCAAAGAGGAATTCCAGGAGGAAAATTTTCAGTTGTTTCCCTTTTATAGCTTTCGCATGCGGGAATTCATTTAAATGCTTCCTATTTGTAATTACCCTTTATACACTATAAATAGAGGAAGGACCTAGGGGTTAAATGATCGGAATTTGTAATCAGGCATTTCTTACCTGCCTTCACTTTTGAGCATAAAGTCTTGTGTTCCAAAGCTTTGAGGAAACCCTTGATAGCTTTCTGCAAGCAAAGGAATAGAGAGGATATTTCTAGAGAACTTTGTGTCAATGGTGCATTCGTCTTGTATTTATTTCTAGATCAAAGATATTTATTCATAAACTTTGTGTTATTCTAGATCTAGATCTGAAAGTTTCCTTTGCTTTGAATTTTGTGTTTAGTGATCTATTTGTTTGCAGGGTAATCTATGTGCATGTGATTCAACTCACTGTAAACTATTGATTAGAGGTTGCACATCCTCTCCCCTTTCCTCCGTTTCATATTATTTTCCTCTTATGCAGATTTTTCCTTTCTTTACAGCTGCTTACTTGTAATGGTTCTCATAGTTAAAGTTACCATAAAATGATATTAGCATAATGACAAAATCTTAGCTATGGTTCATGGCTACATAGAGTAATACCATAAAATAGATATTAGGGTGACAAAATCTTGCACGGGAGCCTCACCGGGAGGGAGATTTATCTCATGACTGCTTAGGGTTTCAGCTGTGCAGAAAATCTAGCCAACATAGTTGCATGAAAATGTTGTAGTACATGTTAGAAGAATCAAGGCTTGTATGATTATCCCAAATCAATGTGTGTGCTTCACCCATCAAGTCAAGGATGAATGCTCAATCTAAGCAACTATATGTAATCAAAATATTACTAATATATCATTCTTTAGGAACATAACACTTGGAAATAATTCAAATTAGAAATCTACACTTGGAAAATTTAGGATGTGTATAGCCTTTATGCATAGCGTATCTTTATGGTCCTCATGGTATGTAGTTTTTTATTCAATTTCATGGATTTTATAAAGTTAACATACTGCCGAAGCTTCTATGGATATTGTTGGTGTATATAAGAACCTTTGTTCAATTCTCGCACACATTGACTTGAAATTTTTGTATGGGTTGAATTAATGAAAGTGTTTGAATTGAAAAATTTACCCATATAAAAGAGTAAAATAGGTTTGGTGGTGGGAGGATATGCTCATGGTTGAACCTTTTCTTGTGTCACTTAATTTGTCATGTGCCACTAAACCTGACATATAGGTGCTAAAATTAGGAAACATAAAATGGAGGGGTTTTGATGATGTGCATTATGAGTCTTAAGAAAGCTAGAAATAAAATTGAATGTGATTAACAAGGTAGATGAAGTGAACAAAGTGATGCAGAAGTAATCATAAGAAGGAAATGTGTGTTTAAAAATTCAAATATGTTTTATTGATCGAAATGTCCTAAAAGGTGCCAAAATTTATGTTGCAAAGTATCTTGTGTAGTAGACCACCCCAAAATCACTCACTTGTTCCCAATATTATCCCAGTTCACTTCCTAGTTCACACCCTTTTACGATTGATTAATTAAATTAATTAATCATTACACCCATTTGGATTAAATAAATTAATCCTTAGTGCCCCTTTAACTAGTTTAATTATCATTTATTAAATAAATTGATTAATTAATTAGTGTGCACATTATAACTAATTACATTAGTTATTTAAATGGTAAAGTACACCTATTCCCCTAGTCAAACAACCACGTGGACTCCACTTCCTCATCCTAGTCAACTCCACATGGACTCCACTTCATCAGTCTAGTCAACTACACTTCTAGAATCCTAGAAAGGTGGGGGCAAATCAATTCCACATACAACCACCTTTCCGAATGCAACTTTTGCAACTAAATTCATTTATTGCCCCTCAATGACATTTATCAACCCGGGAAGGATTGTTAAAACTTCCTCAAATATTATTTTTAGCACATGCATTCAACTACCTGTAACCAACTTCCAGCCACTACTTAGCCTCATAAAACACAGGTTTATCCTATCTCAAATCCTCTTGGATTTCCTGTACAAAAATTATGTCAATTTTGCTCCAATATCTACATATTAGAAGCTCTATCCAAGACCACAATCTCTGCTCGTAGCAATCTACATCCCCATTTTGGCGGTCATTCAAGAGCACCCATAAATCTACATTTCACAATATTTCACAAACTAAGTTTCTACAATCTTACATCAAGGTTTACAAGGAGAAGCTACATGAAAGTTTGCATACTTGTTTGTTTATATTCCATTTTAGTTGTTTTTCACTATTCACATTCTGGCACGCTCAATGGGGCCGCACCCATATTCATTCATTTTTGTTTCATCTATTATTCAATTGTTTCATGTGTTTCATAATAATTTTCTGATTAGTGCAACTTTTACAAGTGATTGCAGGGGTTTTGGGGAAGCAGAATCAATTTTAAAATTCAAAAACAACAAATAATTGCTTCTTTACTATCTTTCTGTTATTTTTGTGACCCTTTTCCAAATATTTGCAAGTGTTTTTTTAGTAGCCATAAATTAGTTTAAAACAATCCGATTCAAATTGCAACTAGATTTAGCAGTATGTGTTAACTTTAAGGAGGGTTTGTTGTATTCAATTTCATGGATATAAATAACATCTATGGATATTGTTTGTATATAGGAACCTTTGTTCAATTCTCGCACACATTGACTTGAAATTTATTGTATGGGTTGAATTAATGAAAGTGTTTGAAACTTGACAAAATTTACCCATATAAAAGAGTAAATTAGGTTTGGTGGTGGGAGGATATGCTCATGGTTGAACCTAATCCTAGTGTCACTTAATTTCCCCCTGTGCCCCTAAACCTGACCTCTAGGTCCACAGCTAGGACGCCTAAAGCTCAGCCGATTTGATGCTGTGCCCTATGAGTCTTAAGAAACCTAGAAATCAAACTGAATGTGTTAACAAGGTAGCTGAAGTGAACAAAGTCATGCAGAAGGTAATCATAACATGAGCTATGTGTCTTAAAAAAATTCAAATATGTTTTATTGACCGAAATGTCCTAAAAGGTGCCAAAATTTATGTTGCAAAGTATCTTGTGTACCCCCCACCCCTGCAACTCAGTAAGCTACCTCACCGAATATGGTATCCCAGCTTCCCCCCACCTAGCTCACACCCTTTTACGATTGATTCATTAAATGAATTAATCATTACACCCATTTGGATTAAATAAATTAATCCTTAGTGCCCCTTCCCCCCGTTTAATGATCATTTATTAAACCCATGATTAATTAATTAGTGTGCACATTATAACTAATTACATTAGTTATTTAAATGGTAAAGTACACCTATTCCCCTAGTCAAGCAACCACGAGGACTCCACTTCCTCATCCTAGTCAACTCCACATGGACTCCACTTCATCAGTCTAGTCAACTACACTTCTAGAATCCTAGAAAGGTGGGGGCAAATCAATTCCACATACAACCACCTTTCCTACATGCAACTTTTGCAACTAAATTCATTATTGCCCCTCAATGACATTTATCAACCCGGAAACCTTAGTCAAAACTTAACCTCAAATATTATTTTTAGCACATGCATTCAACTACCTGTAACCAACTTCCAAGATCCACTACCCTTAGCCTCATAAAACACAGGTTTATCCTATCTCAAATCCTCTTGGATTTCCGTACAAAAATTATGTCAATTTTGTAACCTCCAATATCTACATATTAGAAGCTCTATCCAAGACCAACAATCTCTTCTCGTAGCATTTACATCCACATTTTGGCGGTCATTCAAGAGCACCTATAAATCACTCATGTTCACAATATTTTACAAACTTAAGTTTCTACAATCTTACATCAAGGTTTACAACCTTAGAAGCTTACATTTGAAAGTTTGCATTATTATGTATTGTCTTATAAATTCCATAGTTTAGTTAGATTTTCACTAATTCACATTCTGGCACTAGCTCAATGGGACCGCACCCATATTCAATTCATTTTTGTTTCATCTATTATTTGTTTCATTTGTTTCATAATTAATTTTCTGATTTGTTAATTTTAAGTGATTGCAGGGGTTTTGGGGAAGCAGAATTAATTTAAAAATTCAAAAACAACAAATAATTGCTTCTTTACTTTTTGTTATTTTTGTGACCCTTTTCCAAGTTATTTGCAAGTGTTTTTTGGTAGCATAATTCTCCGATTAGAATTTAAAAAACAATCCGATTCATATTTGTTGCAACTAGATTTAGCAGTATGTGTTAACTTTAAGGAGGGTTTGTTGTCTAATTTTTGTTTTTACAATTTTTTTTAGGCCATTTTTGTCCAATTTATGTGTTTTTTCTAGTTTTCAAACTTACAAAATCAAAAAATACATTAGATTAAAAAAATGTTAAAAATCCTAGCGGTAAAATTTCCCCCTTCCCCTATCTACCCACAGTCGTTTTTTTCAGCCGATTTGTGCTAAGTTAGTCACCTATCAAACTACCTCACCCGTAGCTAATGACTCTCATTTGTTACATAACATGAGAAATCCTAGAAACCACCCCACCGTGCTACCCTATCATTGGTACCACCCACCCCTGTCAACTCAGGGAAAACTACCTCACTTAGTTTGTACTCCCACTCCCCCCACCTGCTCACGAAGTCACCCTGAATCCCAACTACCAGTTGTTGCCTACCCCCTCAACCGTGTGAGCTACCCAGAATCAAACTAGCCAACATCCTCCCCTAATTCGTGCACTACTCTACCCAAAGCCAATCCCGAGCTCCAATCAAACCCAACCCTCACTAACTCCACACACATACTAGACTACCCTGCCCACTGAGTTAACCCTGAATTGACCCCTCCAACATGCATTATAACCCTCAGTTCTTTGGCATAAGCCCTTATCATCACAACCACGAAACCTTGAGTCATCCCTTAACCCTAGATCCCCTCCCCGCCTCAATCTCCATTGAGGGAACTCCCTATGAAACGGGTACCCCCATACCACTGATCTAGTGCACCAACCTTACACGAGCATTAGAGTCATGGATATCCTTAGTTCCGCACCACTGTCATCCACCCACATTGCCACTATGATAATTCTTGTAACCAAATTTTTGAACTACACTCGTGCCTTCCATACCATTATGTTAGAATGCTTAGGTTTTAGTTTTGGTTTATAGATTTTCGTTTATACAATTAGATTTTTTAACTTTACATAACTCAAGTTTAATATTTTTATTTACTTATTCTTTTCTTATTAGAATTAGGTTTAAATCTTAGATAATATTTTTTAATTGTGTAAATTATTATATTATCATTAAATTTAGTTAATTAGATTACCCTAGTTAATTCAATGTAATTAGTTCATTTTTGCCTTTAATTAATTATTTTAGTTAATTATTGTTCTGTTTGTTTACAATTAGTTGGCCTTTGTTAATATTAAGTGGCTTGTTTTAATTAATTAGTCTAATTAAAAATTTGGTCTTTTAACTTCATACATAGGACCCTTTCTAACTACCTTCTATCGTAATTGAGGGGATTGGCACTAATTATGAAATTTGAACATAGAAGGTTATTGGACATTTTTGTCCAATTTTTGTCGTTTTTAAGTCATTTCATCAATGTTTAATCATTTTACATGATCAACTAATGTTTTGCGGCGGTTCTTAACTCTCAAATATTTACTTGTCAGCTTTTTTCATTTTTGTGAAGTTAGTCAAACACATTTCACATATGCTCCACATTCTCTCGTGTTTGTTACAAGTGATCTTGAGAATTAGAAACATGATTGTGTTGTTTTTCACTTGTTTTCTCTTTGTCTACCAATAGGACTGGAAAACTACTAATTCACTAATCATGTAGACCCTATTCTGACTTACCCATTCAAAACTTTACTAACTTGTTAACATTACTCACCCCCCCTTTAAGACAAACTACTAATACTTTGTGTGCAAGGAATCCTATTTTAATCAAGATAAAATGAAACCGTACACTCTACATTATTGGCGGCGTTGACTAGCTATTTCCCGTTATCTATAACTATGGGAAGTTCTTTGGCATAATCCATAAAACTCACTTGAGTACATTTCACATGAACTCCAAAGTATTCAATATAAAACATTACTTTGGGAACTACTTTTTACAAAATGGTTACCCCCATAGCGCCAATTGACTAGTGAAACTTTGTGAGATTAGAGTAGAAATTACAGGAAAATTTTAGTGTCGACAGAACCCATTGTGATTCATTTGAGAAAGATCTTTTCTCATTGTTTCAAAGGGGGGTAAAGTAAAGTTGGCAGCTAACAATAGCACCACGCTCACTCGAGTATATTGCTGACACCTAGTTGAGAGAACCAACTAGGAAGCCACACCTTATTTAACCCAATCTAAGAAAGAGGTTAACTTTCACTACATCATTTTTCATTTTTCTTAAGTGTCACACACGTGTGTTTAACTCTTGTCATCCATGTTTTCTCTCTCATCCACATTGTTACTTTATAAACGAGTCTAAGTCTTGTGTTACATACATCCATATCCGAACTTGAGCACTTTCATCATTTTCATTTAAGGCTTGATATCGTGATACTCGTTTTATCACGGTAAAGCACCCTCTTGATCACCTTCATATTTCATTTAGATAAGTCTTATGTTTGACATTCACCTTTGTTGAATGCTAAGCATTCCATACTCTTACGTTGTCACATTTCACAATCAATTTGTTGGATTGTCAACATATTCAATATCTTTCTCCCATCCTCTTACGTTATCATACTTCGCAATCACTTTGTTACAATATCAACATCCTCAACATTTATTCACTTCTCTCTTTAAAAAATTCACTTTGCTTTAATTTGATAGTGTTAATCGATCATTTTCCCCTTGTCTCTTATCTCCACTTTCGTGAGATTCAGACCGTTTCTTCATTTCTTCACTTCTTGTGATGACATTCACTTTTTCATTCTTTAAGTGTTCCCATTTCTTCGTTATGTCTCTTCTTTTAACACACTTTTGTTAAGAGTTTCCATCCACCATCGTCTTCCTAAGTCTCCTCTTTTAAACATCCATCTTGTTAAAAGTTGAGAACACTCATTGCATTTCCCAAGTCTCTTCCCTTGACACATTTTTGTTAAGAGTTGAGCATCTTTCATCGTGTTTAAAGTCTCCTCTTGTTGCACTCATTTTTTCATAAGTTGGGAAAACTAACTTCTTTCACCTATTCCCTCTTTACATTCACTTTGTAAAGGGTTGTGAAGCCTTTCAAACCTCTTCACCTCTCTTACCACTCATTTTGCTAAAAATCCTCTAAACTAACATTTCAATCCATCTTCCACCTTAACATTATCCATTTTGTCAAGTTTTGCGAAGTCACCCTCTTTTTGTTCCTCTTAACACCCATCTTGTTAAGAGTTAACCTCTTCGCACCTTTTGGTCTCTCTTCACAAAGTTAAGAGTTGATCACATTCATCTTGTTAAGCCTCTTCCACCTTAACACCAGTCATTTTTTAAAGTGTTGAAAAGTCTTCCCCTTTTTCATTCCTCTTAACGCTCATCTTGTTAAGAGTTAACATTTTTGCTGATGAACCCTCATTTATCCTATGTAAACCCCTATTTTTTCATGTCATCATTTTTCTCTAAGTATGGTATTGCCATTTTGTAATTAATACTTTACTATATTTTTAAAGGAAATATTGTGCTTAACCTTTATATTTGCATCTTGTGTTTACTTCTTTAAATATGGGTTAAATGAATCTTTATGTGTATTAACAATTTATTTAAAGAGTATATCTTAAGCCATCGCAGGAACCAATTATGCACTAGAAAAAGATTCTCTTTGGAGTGCAGGAATCTCTCGTGCATTAGCACATGACTCACTATGGAGTGCAAGAATCTCCCAAAGCACTAATGCAAATTCACTTGGAATGAAGAGCTCACGTAAAAGAGGCAGATGGCTCAGATGGACTAGTACACTAGTCGACACAATGGAAGGAGCATGAAATGTGAACTACCATCTCAACTATCATGTGAATTATGAGGACCATGTAATCTCAACTTAACACCAGTTGATTGAAGATGTGGAACAGACAACCATAACAACTCATAGACTTATAATCATCATGATTATAGAGATCTAATGCAAAATATTTGATATCCTATTGAGTTGATTTACTATCTTAACTAAGATTCAATTATGAACCTCATCTGTACTTAAAAATGACATGAACTAATCCTTCCACAATTTTAACTCCTCAAACAGTTCATTGTTGTTATGCATATCTTCTAGTTAAGTAGTTATAATTAATTTCAACTAACTAGTCCTCTTTTAGAGTGACTAATACTGCTCTGAGTATAAAAGAGCATCAATAGTAATATTTAAAAAATTAGTTCGTTGATTATTGTAAAAGAAATTATTCCATTCAATAAAGTGATGATTCAGGGTCAAATTTGAGTTGTGTGATTTACAACTTTGAACCGGATCAAAGGGGAGGGACAAGGGCCAATCCTTCCCAACATGAATGGAACATTTCTTGTTCATTTTATCTCTATTATTTAGCATCAATTTGATTTAACATAATTTCATTCTTTAGTACTTTTAATTCTAAGTTCAGTAATCCTCTATTTATCAATCTATTTCACTTCTTCATGGCATTTAGCATAACATTTGGTTAAGTTTGTTAGAAAATAAGTACTGAGCATGGTTTTAACTATTTCCTTTATTGTAAATAGCCATGGACATTGCCCTAGACTGACAATCATAAGATAACTAAAGTACGAGTGCCAAGGACACTTGTCACTTTTTGGCGTCATTATTGGGGAATTCTCAAGGTGTTAGCAAAGATTAAGGTACTAACTTGAAGTGTTACCTAATTTCCTGGTAAGTTTCCATCTAGAAATTTTATTTTCATAACTCTTTCTTTTGAAGTAAGAAGACCTTGTAGTGACAACAAGATTCCTTTGTGCTTTGGAGTATGTGGAACACAAGCATTCAATTAAGTATTGGTAATTAAGGAATTGTACCCTCGAGTATGATAGGATTTTATGTTTAGACCTAGATACTATAGAGATAGATTTATTATAAATAATTTAGTAAAACCCCCCCTTAAAATTGACCAACATGTGGAATAATTTTGTTTAACTAAGAAAAGATGGTTAATGCAATGTACATAACCCCAATGGTACAAATAAGGGTAACCCTCCAATTAGAAGTACATTCATATATCCCATATAATTAGACCTCTAATGGTGCAATCCACCGTGAATAATATATTCCCCTTCAATTTCTTCCAAAATTTAAGAGATTTGTCTCTTAGAAGATCATGATCAAGTCCTATTTTAATTCAAAGGCATGTACATCAGACCTATCACTATAACTTAGATACCGAGAAGTTCAAACTTATTTCCCTCGACCTTTGAAAGATGCAACTATGAGGTATGGTTCGTGGGCTTAACCCCTAACTCCATCCATAGTTATAAGGAAATGGAAACAATATTATTGTATAAATACCAAGACTACTTTAGAGTCAGGGGACAGGAAGGAATAAAGCTCTTTAGAATTCAAAAAAAGGAGGATGAAAGTGTGGACTATTATCTCAATCGGTTCCTCTTCCTTCATAGGCACCGGTGTGATGCACTAGTTTTGATATTAATCTTCTCAAAACTTTATTCCTTAAGTGGATTGGATGAAGACACATGAAGGAATCCCTTCAATCCCCCTTTTTATGGGGAAAAGAGATTCATGAAAAAATTATAGTTTACATGATATCATTGTACCTTTGTAGGAATTCTTACTCCTACAGGACTCACCCCAACCTTCATAGACAAAAAGGAACAAAATGGGGTTCAATTGTGATATATCCAAAATAAGAGAAGAGATTTCAAATTTTAGAATAGACCTCTTAGTTCAACTTATCACAACTATGGATAGGAAAGAAATCCAAGATCGATCAGAGATCCTTCTTGTTTATTTTTCATCTATCTGTCCAAAAAGTAGGGAAAAATGCATGGGCTTAAGGATTGTTCCCTTAAATAAGATAGACATTTGTCTTGTTTGTGATATGAAGCATCCCACAAACCAATGTGGATTCATCTTCCCTTGGTAAAGAACCTGGTATTTAAAACAAAACACACAAGATGAAGCATGAATTAAACTATATGGCTCAGAGGCAACTAGGTAATTTTTTAATCCAATATAAAATCTAGTCCTATGCACCTAAAACTACAATGGGTTCCAAACCAATGGAATGCACCATGGCCATACCCCCTAGCCATTAGGATCAATTCAAGTCCCACAAGAATGGAGTCCTCAATGGATCTGCTTTTCCACCAAGTTATTATCAAGTCATTTGGTGTGATTCCAAATCTAAACATTCCACTGTTTCAAAGTGTTTCATCCTCAATTCCAAAAGTTTAGGGGAATGTACCTCAAGAATTAGGAAAAGCTGATATTTCTAACCAAAAATGGCCCCAAGGTCAACAAGCTATTTGTTGAATGGGCCTACAAATGCTACCCCATCCAAACTAATCTAACCATGCCATTTATTCCAACTCAAACTGGGAGAGAGAGAGAGAGAGAGAGAGATGAGAGAGCAGAGAGTAGAGAGAGAGAGACATTTTGGAATCAGATAAAATGACTACACTGAACTCTGTGGATTATAGATACATCCAGCTACATTTAGGAAAGTGTTGACTCAAATCCTATCAAAACTACCATGGAATATAGAAGAGGTGAGCAATAGAAAGGATGGACAAGTGCATCAGCAGAGAAGAAGATGTATTTCACAATCCTGAAAATGTTCCAGAAATACCCATGAACCACATGCTCTATAACCTGCAATAAACAGTCCAAGACTCATGGCACAAATACATAACATTGAAGAGAGGTAATGAAGATGAACAGAGTCAAAATGGGATTTAGGATGGACAAATGCATCACAAAACATGTTTTTTATTGCTCCAGAAGTTTGCACAGAATATCATCTCATAGGTAAGATTCTAGAAATGCCATTACAGAGCAGGGGAGGAGGTTCAAATAGCTCCCTTTTCAACCTCTATGAAGAAGAAAGGAAGGGAGAGGCAGAGAATCATCCATATTGATGGAACAACCTTTTAGGGAATATGACCCCTCCTAAATATGAAGACCCTAGAATTCCTATTCGATGAAAATGTAGAACAGAGGATTTTTTCACATGGGAAATCCATTTTAATTGATTTAGGAGCAACCATCGACAAGATGACCATTTAATTAGCCTTGTCAACTTGATGGGTCTCTTTGTGAAAAATCCACATACTTCAACCATACAGTTGCTTCGAAGAGAAAGAAAGAGGCCCATACTTCATGTAATTTTGGCCAAAAGGGGTTATTTTCTGTTATGATTCAATCACCAGAGACGTTTCTATAGGACTATTCTCCCACAGACATTATGGTTATCAAAATTTAAGAATATGAAAATTTGATACCCTTTAATCATTGTACAGCCCTTAGTTACCCACCTATCTTTCCACCCTCATTGATTGCAAAATAGGAAATATCATGATTATATCTAAGCTCTGGTGCCAAAAGATATTCCCCTCTGAAGATTTAGGGCAAAAATGGTGAAATTAGGACAAAAATCAGGTTCGTAGGGAAAAATCTTGATTTTTTCCCTCTTTTTTCAAATTGGGAAAATTTCCCAAAAACTCTCTATGCCCCACTCCTCTGATGACACGTGGTGCCCTTTGGTTGATCCACGGGCCTTAAGAGAAAATTTTGCCCAATTTGCCTGCCTAGGAAAATTTTCCAAAAGTCCCCGCCAACCTGACCTCCACTGCTGATGTGGACATGTGGCACCTTCTGATTCCTTGCAGAGATGCAGTCCAACTTTTCACCTTTTTGCTTTTATGGTTTTGCAAAAAAACCAAAAATCCTTCTGACCCCCCAACTCCTGCTACTGACTTTGAAAAGGCATCATTTCATTTCCTTTGCGGGCTCACGGGAGCACAAATGACTTTTACGCTTTTAGCCAAAAAAGTGCTAACTTCTCAATTTCTTCCTCCACTCCACTAGCCCGAGCCTCTTTAGTGCACAAAACTCTCCCAAGCTCTACGGGCCCACCTTAGGAAAATTTCCCCTCCAAACTCCACCGAGCCTGTTGTCCACTCAAAATTCCCTACTCTAATGAAGAGTAAAATTTTCAAAATTTTGAGTTTAAGCATGTTTTCTCTGAAAGTGCCTAAGTCGTGAAATTGAAAAAATCTATGTTTTTGGGTCATTTTGTGTGATTTTCGGGCCTGTCGGAACTTTTTGTCCCAACTGTCCCAAGTTCAAAAGTGCGTTCTGTTCCCCGATCGGCCGAAATCCCCGAAGTTGTCCCATTTTGGGCCCTTCGGAAAGTTTTCGTACCAAGTGTCCCAAAACTTATTTTGCGATGTTGTTCCAATTTCAGCCTAAAACATCCTTCCCGTGTACTTCGCACTTTCCTGTCCCAAATGTCCCAAATCAAAAAGTGCAAGCTTGTTCCATTTTCAGCCGAACCTCCCCCGTACTTCAACCGCGTGCAAGTTGTTCCTTCGCGCATTTTCGTCCCAAATGTCCCAAACTTTTAAAAAGTGCGGACCCATTGTAACCTTCTCGGCCGATTCGGTCGAAGTCTGCGTACTTCGGAACTTTCGTGTCCCGAATGTCCCAAGTCCAAATTGGGCAAGCTTTGTTCCAATTTCGGCCGAAACACCCGAATCGCGTACTTCACAGCATTTTTGTCCCCAAAAGTGCAAGTTGTTCCATTTTGTCCCAAACTTAGCATTTGTGCAAATGTCCCAAACTTTTTCGGACCCATTGGAACCTTTTCGCCCGAACCGCGCCGAGCCGCGTGTTTCGCGCAGCCGCGTGTTTCGCGTCTCACATGTCCCAAGTGAACCAAGTGTCATTCATGCTTAGTTTTTCCCGCTCTACCCGAATATCATGCTTATTCAAATTGGTGGGTATGTATTAAATGCGCATTCATGTCCTTTCTCTCTCCTAAACGGCTATATAACGAGCATTCCCCCTTTGCATTTTTCACATTGCTTCCATGCTATCTTTTGCTCGAACCCTTGCAATTTGAAAACCTGCGCGTGTATCCCCTCCCTCTGTAATTCCTTTCCGAGTTTAGGTTGCAGCTCTGTTCCGAGACTATCAGTATGAAGATCAAGTTCCAGGGACAGGAACAAATTTCTCCGCTGGAATCTGCCGTTCCCAATATTGGGGACAGCGAAGCTCGTCATCTTGACTTCGGTGATTTTTGGGCGAGGATGGCAGATGCAAACCCTACACCAATGGCACAAATGATTCACGATAGTGGTTTGGCTTTTGCTGGAGATTTCCTGATCTCGGTACAGTGTGCTGATACCGTGCTTTCATGCGGAGCTCACTTCGACCCCGCTTCGAGTGAATTGACCAATGTACACGGAGAACTCATCGCCAAGCTGGATTCTGCCGCCATTAGCACTGCTCTGAGGATTCCAGAGATGGATAATGCCATAGTCGTTTCCTGGGATCAAGCACAGGCCCTGTTCGATCAAGACAGTGACAAATATAAGGCGCGGAGTGGCGAAGTCCTGGCTGAAGAACCCTAAGAAAGGAGCTTCTCGTCTGTCCAAAACCCTTTTCCGGGCAGATTTCAATGAAGAATTGTCTAACTTCATAATTCTGCTGGCTCGGGTCATGGGTTTTCCCTCTACCAATCGAATTTCACTTCTGGATGTGCCCGCTCATCAGCATGGTGTGCGAGGGAACGCAGAATATCAACTGGGCAGAGATCATTAGCATGAATTTGGCAGAGCAGCTGTCCAACGTGCAGCAAATGAAGAAATTCTATATGACTTCGTACCTGATGTACACTCTGGCAGCATCAAGGCAATGGTTTGGTTTCTCTTACATAGATGCTCACAAAGATGATCCTAGTATATGCCTACTGCCTGCAGTTCACCCTAGAGACCAGCAATCATAATTTCAGAAGGGTTAATGATGCTTTCACCATGTACGTGGTCAGGCTGCTCGAAGGTGACACTGCTAGGAGATTTTCAGATGAAGCCATGAATCTGATATCGCACTACGGTGCTTACTTTATCCAATTCAGAAAATTCTCTTATATCAGGCTTGCTGGCTATGAAGGCACCCCTCTGAGGCTTCCCATGTTCTGCAATGATAAAATGGCCTTGATAGAAATATGCAGGCAACTAGACAAGTTGCATAGAACTTGCAGAGACAAGAAGATTTCTGGCTTGCACTTTCCCATCTCTTTGGGAAACTACACTTGTAAAACAGCCCTGGATGCACAGAACATAGAGAGAGCCCTAGTCCCTATCACCGTTCATTTCTTCAAGCCAAGAACTTGCTTCGACTTGAAGAAGTTCATTGAACAGAACATCAAGATAATCTACCATCATAGGGCAGATACAGAAGACTACTGGGCTGACTGTGCAGATGATTTTGAGGCCAGGAGAAGGCATTATGGCAGGTTCTCTCTGCCATTGATCCAAGAACTCGGTCTGTATCAAGTTCCTGAAGGTCTCCAGGATGACAATTCTGATCTATACTCATATGAGTATGATAATGTGGTTAAGCACACTCCCTTGGAGGACTTGGATTGGAACAGGAAAGAGAGGGATGATCTGGCTGAGATCCTTGCTCCAGTCTTAGTCAGGACTAAGGTCTGGTTTGACAAGAAAGTCTCGAGAATTCAGAAGGCACTCAGGAGAATCCTCTTCCAAGGATGTTTCAACACCAAGAAGAGAAGCATCAATTCCAAGGTCAGAAACACCAGTGAAAACCCCTCCTGCCTCATCAACTCAAGGACCTGCAGTTTCCACTCCTTCTTCATCCACTCAAGTGTACCAGAAGAAACTCAAGGAGGTTAAGAAGGAGCCTGTGGAAAAATGATCCTCAAAGAAAGCAGGTAGAAGTGCCTTTGGGACCAGAGAACATCATTGTTCTCAGTGAAAGTGAAGAAAGTGAAATGCCAACCCCTACAAATGCTCCTGAAGACCCAGCTGATAAGGACAAAGAAGTCCAGAGCACTGAGCTTCCAGGTGCTATTGATTCTTCTGCCGCCATTGCCACGAAGTGCCCTACTCACATCTCAACTCGAGTCAACAGCTGCGCAGACCTTGAGTGTCATGAGCTCTCTGTCTCTTGGTCCCCTTGCCCCTCCTGCTGATTCTCTTCCTCTTTTGCATGGGTGCAACCTTTGGTTGACAATAAGAAAGAGGAAATCCTCCTCTCAGAGCTCAGGGTCAAATTTTGATGCTGTTGCAGCCTTGTTGGGCACCACTCCTTCTCGTGCCAAGAAAGCCAAAGTCACCTCCAGAATAGTGTCTGATGCTCAAGGTCAGCAATTCCTGGAGATTGCTAAGCCTACAGTAGACAAATCAGAACAGGACTTGCGGGCATCTGACTTAGAGCTCTCAAGAATTCCAATGGGAGAGTCTACTCCTGAAGGTGAGATTCACAACCTCCAGGAAACAGTCACAAGAGTCATTGGGAGGGTAGAGAAAGGGCAGCAAACTATTGAACAGTTGGAAGAACAGGCCCAAATTCTCACAGGTTTCATCAAGTCTCTTTTTTCTAAGGACAAAGTTTTGGACCCTACTCCATTGACCACTCTTCCACCACCTGTAATTTTGAGCCAAGATGAAGTACAGAGTATCAAAGACATGCACAAGTATTCTGTCTATGGTAGAGCTATGGAAGCCATGGTGGATGATATGCTTGTTGCAGGGTTGAACTTCATCGATGAAGCTTTCAAACTCCATGGAAAAGTGAACAATTTGCAACAGAATCTCTCCTCTACTATTGGGATCATGGATAAAGAGCTCAAACTCTGGAGCAGTTGCATAGTAGACCTCCGCCTTATGGGACAGACAGATGAGAACATCTTACTGGCGAATAAGGTTTTCGATGATGCAAAGGATAATCTATCAAAATCCTGGGTTTACAGCATGGAATGGAAGATCAAAGTCTTGGAGGAGGCTTTGGGAGAACTGAAGAACAGCTGGCAGAAGGGTGAGGCTTTCAAGACACTGGTTGTCTCTGCTTTCAAAGATATACATTGTCATCTTCAAGATGAAACTTCTGGTGTTTCCCTTTCCTTGCAAGAAATCAAAGCTCAATTCAGAGCTTTTGTCAAAGATAATTTATTCAAGGAAAGCTCCATCTCCAAAGAAAAAATGAAGGAGATCTGCTCTCTTCAATCTGCCATTGAAGAAGCGAATAAAGATTATCATACTCATGTCGAGTTTGATAAAGAGATGGAGAAGTGTCTTGGATTTTGGACTCAGTCTACAGCCAACACATCAGTCCCTCGTGGCAGAGACATAGCTGAGGCGTTGAAGAAATTCAGGCAGCGGATTTTGAAGTCAGTGGGTCCCTCCCAGTAACTGGCCACATGTCTGCTTCTCCTCATTCTTTTCTCTTCTTCCCTTTCTTTTTTCCGTTTTCTTTGTAATAAGTTAAGGTATTGTGATTGGCAGTCCTTAACTATTCTTTAGTTAAAAGAAACGGTTACGAAGAGTAACTGATTTGTAAGCTATATAATGGCCTTTCTTACGCCATTCTTGCAAGGAGGAAGAACTTGGCATATTTTCTGAAAGTGTAAATAGATCATAAAGAAATCAATACAGAAGGACTTTATATTCTTTGTCTATCTAATCTCTGTTATCTCTGAGTTTTCATTTAAATTTTGTGAAGATCATTTGTCTCTAGTTTGTTAGTCTTGCCGATTGCATACTCTTCAACTTTGCAAGCACGGCGATCTTGTATAACCAAGAAGGAACTTTGTGTCCTTGATTAGCGAATCTGTGTTGCGTTAAGAAACTTTGTGTTCTAAGCAGATGTTATTTACAGAACTTTGTGTCTTTAAATTCCATCTTATTTATACGATGCAAATGATCTTGTTTCAATTCACTGTATCTTCGCATACATAAAGAATTACTCTGTTATCTATAATTCGGCATGTTGCTTTTCTGCTCATTATCGCACTCTCATTCCTCGGTCCTTTCGTACTTGAACATCCTTGTATAGAAATACTTTCGTAATATCCAAGTTCAACCACAAAAATCATGTTTTGTACATTTGTAGATAGGTTCGTTTCTGAATAAGGGAACCTCTCCCATTAAAGAGGAGGGACTTCTTGTCCCCTGACTGTTGCTCTTCGTAAAGTCCTATTTGACGACCAACAATCCATCATCATAATTCAAGAACATTTAGATCAGATTCAGGATGGTGACCATGATTCTTGCACTTTATAGAGTATAATTCTTGTTCCTATGCACGAATCCTACGTTGGATTTATTACTAGTCTTGTGCCGCCACTAGTGGAAATAAGAGATGATATGATGGATGAAAATAATCAGACTATCATCTGGCCTTTATCATGAAATATGGACTTGACCGAGTTTCTCTTTCAAAATAGCATTGATATTCATAGACTACTTCCCCACATGTGCCCATTAAATGAATATCAAACAACTACCTATTTTCCTAGGGAAAACATTGGCAGTCAATAGTTTGTTGACTAGTGAGGAAGACAATACCTTGTTTAAACTCTTATGCTCTCATTCTCAATATTTTTCTTGGGAATATGGTGACATAAAAGATAATCACCCCAATATTTGTACACACCACATCTACACAGCTGATTCCAGGCGAGTCATACAACCACAAAGAAGGATAAACCCTGCATTTAGAGACATTGTAAAACCTGAAATTCAAAAACTTCTTAGAGTAGGATTCATTTATCCAATCTCATATAGCCAGTGGGTTTCCACATCAGTTATAGTTACTAAAAAGAATGGGAAATTGAGGGTTTGTGAGGATTATAAGGAGCTAAATAAGGCAACTCATTGAGATTATTTTCCATTACCTTTAATTGATCAAGTCTTAGATAATTTATTTGGGAAAAAGGTATTTTTCATTCCTTTATGGGTTCAGCGGGTACAATCAAATAATACTAGTACCTGAGGATCAAGATAAAATCACTTTTACTTGCCCATGGGGAACATTTTCTTATAGGGTATTACCTTTTGGTTTATGTAATGCTCCAACCACTTTTCAAAGATTCATGTTAGCAATCTTTAATGATCTCACTCATTATTGTGTTGAAATTTACATGGATGACTTCATTGTTTATGGGGGGAAACATTCTAAGAGGAAATTGATAATTTAGACAAAGCCCTTTCTAGGTGTGAAAAACATCATTTATCCATAAATCATGAAAATTCTTATTTATGATGGAGCAGGGGATAGTCTTAAGCCATCGTGTTTTAGCTGAAGGAATAAAGGTAGACCCTGACAAGGTCAGCATCATTGTAAAACTCCCATCTCCTATAAATCAAACAGAGGTAAGAAGTTTCCTTGGACATTTTGGATACTATAGAAGGTTTATTTCATATTTTAGTAAGATAGCTTCTCCATTGTTTGCTCTCCTAACTAAAGTCTCTGGATTTGAATGGATAGAGGCATGTCAACAATCCTTTGATATTATCAAAGACAAATTGATAAATACCCCAGTATTAAGAGGCCCAAATTTGAAGCTTCCCTTCCATATACAAACAAAATGCTTCCAATGAAGCAGTAGGGGTTGTACTTGGTCAGCAATAAGAAGGAGAATCTATGCATGTTATTTACTATATCAATAAAAATATCTCTCCATTTTGAAAGGAAATACACCACCAAAGGAAGGAATTTCTTGTAGTTTCTTATGAAATTAACAAGTTTTAGCCACTATATCATAGGATATGAAGTGATTGTTCACACTGACCACTCTGCTATTAAGTATCTAATTAAATCAACCTTTAGTGCATGGCATGATTGTAAGGTGGATTACTATTATTACAAAAATTTAATATTAAAATTATTGACAAATCGGGGAAATCAAATACAGTTGTTGATTTTCTTTCAAGGTTAACCATTTCAAGAAAGGAAGATCGGGTTAATGATGATTTTTTATATGAACACTATGTTTGCAATTTCTATTCTCTCCTTGGTTTGCAGATATGGCTAACTATTTTGTTGCATGGATGTTCCCAGACCTTTTTCACACATAAGAAAAGAAAGCAATTCATTAGAACAAAGTGTGATGTATACCCCCATCCAAATGGAAAATTTTTAAATGTGGACCTGCACCATGAAGTATGAAGGTGTGTAGCTGAAAATGAAATATTAAACATAAGCAAGGAAAATCATGATGAGCCAGTCAAGAAAGGATCAACAAACCCAAACTTAAAAAGGTACAGATTCACAAAGATTCATGAATAAGAGTTACTATTTTCCTTCCTTAGATTCATCATTCATATCAAAAATATGATGTGACAGTGTGATCATTGCAAAGGATAAGAAAGGTCAAATGTACATATGAGATGCCACTCCGTAACCTCAAGTTTTTTAGAACCATTTGAGAAGTGGGGATTGGATTTCATTTCCCCAATTGACCCAACTTCCCTAAGGGAAGGAGTAAATTCTCCCTCTCCCTTGTACAACATTATGTCACAAAATCTCTGAAGTCAAGCTCTGAGGTCAATATGCAAGGGATGAAAAAGTTATAAAATTTTTATATGTAATATCTTTCAAAAGTGACTTTAACGCACCAAGATCCATAATTTCCAGATGGTCCTCTGATTTATGTTAGGTGTACATAGTTCCTTTGAGGAAACATACCAACACTATCGCCACAAGTTTCATGACATAAATATCCACAGAACCAATGGTTAAGGCGAAGTTACTCCAGTCTGTTGGAGAATATCCTAACAAAGCCACAAAGATAACTCAAGAAAAAATTAGGTTCAAATCAATTACTGAAGTCAGTATGGGCCTATAATTGTGAAGTTGTTATGAAAACCAGCAACATCCACTCCTTATGCCACTCTGATGTTAGCAGCCGGCAGAGGATTCTTCCTGATGCATTTTGAAATTCACAGGGTCTGTGTAAGAAAAACATGATTTATAGTAGGAATTGAACTGAATAAGAATCGAACCAATCTGGGGTGTGCGCCAAATATTAGAGGTGTAGACAGTTGTAATGTCGGTAACAACCTCAGACTTTACCATAAGCCTAGCTAACCGGTACTGGTATGGGGACTAGGTACACTGGTACAGCAATTATTTTGGAGCCCAGGTACAGCCTTGGGTAAGGCCATACAAAAAATAATTAAAATATTAAAAAATATAACCACATAAGCAAAATTTACCAAATACTGCGCATATAGTAAACAAAATAGATAAATAACCACAAGACATATTGATAGTTCAATTCCGGATGTCATGATATTCATTGGTCGAACTTAGAACAAGTACATTGTACAAATGTTATAAATGTATACAGAAAAAATCAAGACAACACAGCATATTCGTTATATTCACAATCATAATGCTCTCCAGCATGTTCTTCGAGAGCCTCTTTGTTGCAGGCTTCATAATCTACTTGGCACTTGTAGTGACATAGGATCAGCCTTGAGCAATTTGAAATCTGAAGGTGAGAAAGCAAATGTGCAATGAGAAATAAGTATACAATGTGAGGTAAATGTGTTGTTTAAAAAAACAATTGGGGTGTCTTTAGGGTTTAGGTTGTTTTTTTAATATTTTTTTAATTCGGTTTTACATTTTTTGACCAAAAAAATCATTTTTGACTGCAGGTTCGAGCTGGATATGTGCAGGGTACATCAAAGCGTAACGTACCCAGGACATATCCCACACGAACTTGCAGGCATACCCGAACTGGGTACATACTATACTCATACCTGCAGCCTGTACAGCATACCCGGTAATGTAGCCAGGAGGTCACAGCAGCGAGAGATACTGCAACTACAGGCACCTGCAGAAAGGCAGGAAACTCAAACTAAGCAAGAAAAACAAGGAGCATGTGTCAATCTCCACTGACTAACAATTGCAACAAATTTTTGAGCCTCTTTAACTGACATTGTCACTCGGACATCAGTTAGAATCCTTCCACAGCCAGAAGAGGCCTTCTGCAGTGAGGGGCACCAAATTTGAAACTTCCATAATATAACACTAACAGTGATAATGAGAGCACTGAATCACATAACAAATGCTAGCATCAAGGGCTCTGGACCAAAGGTTCCATCAATTATTGGAAACCCATCACCTATAATCTTGCCCATACCTTTACATTTTGACAATGCTACATTTCTGGCAATGTTTTATACTGTGAGACAGCCACCACAACTTTCTTTTAACCTGGTTCTTCAGCATCATCAGTAAGGATGCTGACTATAGTATGAAAGAGGTGATAAATGCAGGAAGAAAATGCAAATTTATGGCAGATTAAATAAGTAAATAAGCAAGGCAGGATAACATATATGGCATGTCGATAGTAAGTTGTTATGCAATGTACAAGAAATTACTTTTAATTTCAGTTACAATTGGTGGTCACAGAATGTTCAGATGGTTTTTTGAATTTTTCTAAGCGACAAACCTGTCATGGTCAATCCTATATGTACATCTTTTGGTATCTACTGTAGAAGCTGAGTCTGACTCTCCATGTTTTATGCAATCCATGTATCCTGAAGACATTGTGCATTACAAATGTTCACAAAAAGGACACTGCCATTTCCAGATATCATGTGTCTGATTGATGACTTTGTGGCATCGTGCTATTCATACGAATGGCGTTATCAAGTGCTATGTAAATAGTTTTCATTGTTTTATGTCCAGTTTCAATGGAGTACAAATCATGACATCATAATTGCTCTTACAATGACATTTGTGATTTTTCAATCACAAACTTAAGAATATTTTTTCTCTCTTGTCCAACCTATCTATAATGGCAGCACTACTTACAACTGTACTGGTAACAGATTCTACATGTGCCACAACAGCACAAAAATACCTTATTCAATGCATAAAAATCCCATTTAAAATTTAAATGTATCCTTGGAAGACAATCCTCTCATTGTTTAATTCATTGATATATGAGGGTCAAAGGGTCCCTCGCCTTATAGTGTAAAACACAAGCACAGTTGAATTTAATTCCTTATGCTTCAATCCCACTGCATTAATGCACAAAGCATGCCCAGGGGTACCCGAGGAGGTACAAACTTGGGTCATCATCATGGTAACAATTTGCCTTTACCACTCAGTCAAGCCCACTAGACTAATGTCAACAACTTGGGTTGTGGTGTAAGGTGAACCAAGGGGATGTTCACCAAGAGACTAGTTGATCAATTTGACCATCTGTTGACTGAATTGTGTTAACTGAAATGTCCCACTTCCTAAGATAATTCAGTCAAAGACCCTTTAGCCCAATTCAGTTTCCCGTTAGCTAAAGGGTGATAAAGAGGGAAACTTATCATAATAAATTAATTATAAAAGTGCAATATAAAATAATATTATAAACACTTTATATTAATTTATTAATGATAAAGTCAAATTAAAAATAGAAAAGAAAAATATAAAGTGATAAAGTAAAATAAGAAAAAGGGAAATATCACTTTATGTTTATTATTCTCCCCTATGAGAAAATGCGACCCCTTTGGAGGATGAAAAAGCTGGAAAAAAACATTAAATACGGGAGATGAAATCTAATTGGAAGATGAGGGTGACTATTTGGTCAAGTTCATCTATAAAAGTAAGACTACTTGCTTGCTAAGGGCACGTTTTTCTATTTTATATAAATCTGATTTTTGTCTGAGCCTAGAGCTTTTACAAAATATTTCTAAGTATGAAAACCTTTAGAAATAATCTCTTGAGGACGAAAACCCTCTAAGAGATCTAGTACAAGGACGAAAACCCTTCTCCAAGTTAAGAGGATTCTCTACACAAGGGTTTTCATTGTGCATAAAGGAGATAGCTGATTTTGCAGTAGTTTTCCAGCGTATTTGAGATCTGAAGTTTGCAAACTTGGACAGGGGTTTGGAGGAGAGGAATTGTTGCAGCATCTCTTCTTTATTTTCAGCTTGCCGTAAGTGGGTGCGACTTGCATAGTGGACTGTTTGGAGGTGTTTGAGGACTGCTAAAACCAGATTTGGATTGCTATTATCGTTGCAGATTTTTAGTGATCTGACTCAGCCTTTGAGGAGAGGACTTTGGCTCCAAATTATCATATTTACAGTTGTGTCTGAAGGCAAGTACCTGCATATTTTTAATAAAATATTTCAGCCTCTTTTTGGGTCCTAAATATGGTGTTATCCTTGTGTTTTGGCTTAATAAATTTATTGATCAGTTGATGGTGAATCAGTTGATGGTGAAAATAGAGTGAATTAGCTTCTCTATCTGCAGGAAGCTCTTAGGCTTTAGGAAGAGACCCTTCAGCCTGCTTTTGACAGACGGCTACTTGGAAGATCACTTCCCTTTTTACAATGCTCTCCCCTGGGAGGGGCACTAAACGACAGGGTGATTCCAATCCTAATTCCCAGACGAGATCAATGCGGACCCAAGGTAGTATTTCATAGACCAAGGACATCCAGACACATACGAGGTCAAGGCCCCCTTCTCAATGATGGCCTTTGAGATCCACCAAACGAGCACGGAGAATTCATCCCTCCTCCTAGCATTGGCACTCCAGATCTTCCACAACCTCTGATACCGGGCTTCAGCAAATTATTAGCTTCTTTCAGTCGGCCTTGGATGTTAGATGAGGGGGTCTTCTCTTTTGCCTCCTCTTCCTTTTCTTCTTGTACATGTTCGGGTTCCGCTAACTTCTGCAAGCTTCTTCCAGGCCTCTCTCTTTTTGCTCATTCTTCTTTTCCTTCTTTTCTTTTCTAGTTGTTCTCGGGGAGCTTTTGGTCCTCTGGCTGGACTCATGTTTTTCTCTTTGTATGGTTACAGTCCCATTGACCTACTTTTGTGGTCATTCGTTGGACATTTATAAAATTATCTTATCTCCCTTAACTTCCATTTTGTTAACGAGTAGAGCACATCTAACCCCTTTTAGTCCATTTTCTCTTAAGTATTATTTTATTAAGAGTCAGGGAATCAACTAACCCTTTTCTCCTCCTCTCTCTTGGAAATCATTTTACTAAGGTTGATCTCTCTAATATTTTCCCCTCTTCCATCTTAGCATTCACTTTGCTAAGGGTTGATTTTTCCACCACACCTCTCCTTATTCCTCCCCTATTTCAAAAAATTGTGGGAACATTGCATCACTATTATATCCCTTTTTGATGGGAGGAAAGAGATCCTTTATGTATTAGATCTGATGAAGAGGATGAACAAAAACATAAAAACCTTTCTATAAATGACACTTTACGACAAAAAAAGACCAATTCCTTCTTTGTCTCTTTGCAATGGGAGTAATATTTCCCTTGGATTTTGATGAGGATGAATTGAAATCCTTAAAAGGACAACCTAAATCCCTTAAGGGTTCACCATTTGATTTAAACAAATATGACGATGCAGGACCAAGTAAAACAAAGGCAAATCTATTGATTTGAACACTGATCCTATTTAATCCCTTATGGATCAAATGAAGGCAATGACAAAATAACTGCCTCTTTTAACCTATATAATCACTAATGATGATACCAAAGGTATTGAACACATGAAGAAAAGTGACCAAACCTTCAAAACTCATTCTGAGACTAATACCAAGAACAACAATCATAGGAATGATAGTTCATCATTCCCAAAAACCAATTCACCATTTGCTCAAGAGTGGAAAATGATGAAAGATACCATTTCGGGCATGAAAAACCAACACAAACAATTCAATTTTAATGAATTGTGTCCATACCCTTTTGACATGGACATCTTATGTATACCCTTCCCACACTCTTTCGAGACGCCCAAATTTGATAAATACAAGGGCCAAACCAATGCTATAGAGCATGCTTAACAATTCTTCATGCCATAACATGAGGTGGCTTATAACAATATCTTTCTCATGCACCTCTTTCCTAAAAGTTTATCAGGACAAAATTTGGACTGGTTCTTACACCTTCCAAAGGGATCTATATCTACCTTTCACGAACCTCTATAGAAGAAGTTTGTTCCAAAAAAAATTCTTTTAATATTGACTCTGAAATTACAATGATAGATTTTTGTAATGCCAAAACAATGACCAAATGACTAGATCTTTATACAGCTTCTTAAAATGATGGAAAAGAATTATAAGTTGGTTCCCATGTTCAATCCTTAATAAATTAAATGGTTAGCATCCTCATTCAAAACATTAACGGTGATTTTACCTTTCACATGCATATGTACTACCTCAACAGTTTTGATGGAAGTTGTCAAAAATGGAACTCAAAATAAAAAATGTCCTCATTTCTAAAGGCTTGCTCAAGCCTCATTATAAAGATAATGGGAATAATCATCACAACAATAAAATTAACCCTAATACTTCTCATGATAAAACTAGGTACATTAACTGCACAACCGTAACATCATCAATGAAGGTGTCACAGATACTCACGACGTGCACAACTTACAAAACAACCAATTAAAACAAATTAAGTCTAAACTATCCATCACCATTCCAAAAATAGAAAATGTTTCCTTCGTCCTCATAACTACAACCTGAAAACAATATACATATTTAAGGGAATCTCTTTCAAACATATTAAAAAAATTGGAAAGTTCCCCTATGGTTACTTGTCCTATCACACATCCCTTCCTTGAAGGAGAACCTAAGCTAGGTTTGTATAGACCCAACACATATTTTAATTTTCATTATCATTGATGGTCATTAAATAGATAGATGAAGATAACCTTCACAATTACATCCAAGACCTTATTGCCAAAAAATACAAAATGGACAAAGACCTACCATCTACCAAAACACCCAATGATAATCTAAAGGTTTTTTTTAATCCATTTCATAACCATGGTATAAAGGGAAAAACTTACAAACATGGTGAATCCTAAAAAAAAATTGATTATAAATCAATCATATCATATATCATACACACTAACTCTGCACAAAAATGAATGTCAGTTTACACCTCTCGGAAGAAATTCTATCCAGTGCATTTCAATATTTAGTAAAGACTAGCATTATTTAATATCCAACCGTAAGACACCCTTTTCTAATGAGGAACCCAATCCTAAATCGTACAATGTATCCAAATATTGTGAATACCATTGTATTGATGGTCATTTTACTAATCATTTTACACTTCTTCATCATTATTTTCAAGACTTAATTGATAAGAGGAACCATTTCCATAGAGCTTGATGACAAATCTCTTACAACTAATGACATGTAAACTACCAAAACTTCAAAATGAAGAGTTGACTATTATCCCCAATTTTTTAGATGTTAATACTTGAATGATATCATGAAGAAGGTTAAGTATTATCTCCATTCAAACCAATATTTTTCTTATCTTTATTTTCTTTCATTTTTCCAAACATAACATTAAACATGTTTTGGAAACAAAATCCTTCTAACAATCCTAACAAGATCTTGACCTTGCTTCCAAGGACTCTCTTTTAACCTTTGATACAATTATAGAAAATACAGGAGAGGTTCCATCATCAAGGACCTTTGAGATTCATTTTGTTATTTCCATTCTAGATCCTACACCTAACATCTCTAGTATTCTTGTTGTCAAAAAACAACCACAACAATCTTGAACACTTGTGACAACACAACCTTTTGTGTTCGGGTCAAAGCATACAAGTGTGTCCGACTTTGTGGCCATAAATATTTTAAAATCTGACTAGTAAATAAATAATTAAAAATACTATAAAAATTTAAAAAATCAGGTAAATTCTGGATGCCCTGCACCTTGGTATTTATGGCCTCTTAAAAATGCATGTTTTGTCATTTTATATGTGTTTGGTCATGTTTTGGTTGTCAGACATAGTTTGCATGAAAGTACAAAAACTACAAAAAAGTGGGACACAGTTATATGCTTTGACCCGTTCATTATTACCTCAAATGGTCAATCTTGCGGGTATCTCATCAACGATGATACTTACATGTCAATAAATATACATGATTACACTCTAAGAGGTACATATACCCAAGAATATCCTTATCTAACATTTCCAAACTTTAATTGAAAATATTTCATCAAAACAATTACTCCCTTGTCTGGAAGGAGAAACATTGAATATTTCCTCTGTACGACCTATAAGGAAGCCCTAGGTGTACATGTAGATATCAATTATCCATTCCTCAAAATCTTTCATTCATGTTTGAACTATGATACTCTCAACATATTCCCCACCTCATTTACAATACTTCTCAAATGTATCACATTGGCCTTTCAATCTCATTGCAGACTTATCTAATCACACATCCTTTGACTTGTATCTCGTCTGCTAAAGTCTTGTACCTCAGGACCTATCGAATATTTTGATTCTCTCCTTTGGATTAGATCTCATCCGCCCAAGTTTGAGACTTACATGACATATAAAATTTTTGGATATTTATTCCTTTCAATTGGACCATCCCATCCATCCAAGTATCATACTTCATGGACCTAAAGAATCTTCAGATTCCCTCTCTTAAATTGGATTCTTGTCTGCACCCAAGTATCATATTTCAACGACCCTTCAACCTTAATAAATGTGGAAATCTCTTTCTTAGTGATTCTATTTCAAATCCTCGTCTTCCAAAATTTAGAAAAATTAAAAATCATAAAAGAGGATAAAAATCCATATTAAACTATTCCTTAAAGCAATGTTTGCAAATCGGAAGCAGAAAAATGAGTGTAAAGAATATCAAGTATTCCATCTATTGGTATATATCTTAATCATAACATCATCATATCTTTGCATTCTTCAATTATTACGACACATGTTAACATTGTTCCTATTAGAAATTGTGTGTCTCAATCGTTGTTATGGTTTTTACCATTTCAAATATTTGTACCTACAGTTTTGTAACAAAGCTTACTGATGGATAAATCCTACTTTGAAATACACGATCTCTCTTTAATAAGAAAGGTTAAACTTATTTACTTAGAAATTTTTGACTGCCCCTCTTAGTATATGATGTTGAACACTTACATCATACTAGTCGCATGAGGCGTAAGACTTAGGGGGAAAATGTTTCTTTCCAAATCATTACACTATCAACATACGAGGATAATTAAATTAATATAAATATTAAAAAACTATTAAAGTAATGACACCTTTTGTCCTTCATAGTCTTCGGTGATAAGACCATACTTATTACTGGTAGTATGAGACTGGGAATGGAGGAATATGTCCTTACTCACCTAAATTCTGTCTCCAGTTTTAAGCTCTTACCTCTCACTAGTGACATGGAGAAATATGTAGGGGTCATTCAACAATAAATAAAAAATAATTAACAAATAAATCCTTTAGAAATATGAATCAAAAAGTGCTTAATGAAAAATATCACAAGAAGTAATCTTAGTTGCCCCTGTTAAGAGAGACAATAATTCCTTTAACCTGAGGATTTTGTCAATTAGTATGCTATCTAGATGGATCGAATTCAATTCAACACTTGTAAATTGGAATCATCTGTGGAATCCAACAAGGTAATATGTAACTAGATATGAGTTACAATATTCTCATATGGATCATTGTTACACCTTTTATCTTTGCATGCATTATATTCAATTTCATATCACTATTCACCTCTCTTTCATATCCTTCTGGGCTCTCAGTCATAAGACCTTGCATCTTCCTAGTTGTATGGAGCCACATGCATATTAGTGAAACACCTTATCATTTTACCATCTACATTTCATGTCAATGTAGCGGAATGCCTATAATAATTTTTACTTTCTTTCAAGTAGTGGACCCCCTTTACCGAGTTGTAAAATACCAAAAAAATTCAAATATGTTTCACAAAACTTACAGACATATTATAATATGTTTCTCATAAACACAAAAATAATTTTCAAAATTGTTCCAAAATAAAAAGTATAAAATTAGAAAAATCAAAACATTCAGATAATATTTGAATAAATTTCAACAACTAGATAACACAGTTCAAAATTTTATTTCCATTTAAAGGTGTTCCTCATGATCATTCCTGTATCATCTTTTGACAATAATTTTTCTTCTCCATTGTGTGTTTAAATGCTCTAGGTAATCATTTACTCTTTCAAAATATAAATTTTCTTCGGGGAACACTTGAATTTTATATTTTAATACAGTACATAGATCAAACTTCAATGGGATCTGAGAAGAGTATATTTTGGAGTATCTAAGTATCATTCCTCTCTTTGGCTCGATCCAATCCTCTCAAGTTTTAAGTTATCACATAGAGGCATTCAAATTTATCTATTTTTTCAATGTGGAAAACATTTTGAGTGTCATTAGATGTCATTTTTTCAAATTATGTTGTACTATGTTGCATTTTGTTAACATTAGTGATGATGATTTTTGCTTCTTTCAGTTTGTTATTTTATTGTCCCTTTGTTTACCTTTAATGTAGGCCAATTGTATGAAATTTATTTACATCTTAGTTTACACATAACTTTGGTGCGGTTTATTCCTGTTCAAATTGGGTTTGTTTGCAATGCTTGTTTCTATGTATTTTTACTCACATGCACATGTTGTGTTTTTCCTCATGGTCTACTAAATAAGTCATGCAATGTTCTTTTTCCTTTTGCTATGTGCATTACAGGTTTGTTTTGCTTTATATGTATGAATTTGTATTTCAAAAATTTTTTTCAAAGCTTGAAAAAATCCAAAAAAATCAATATATTTCCAAAATTCAAAAAAATCATAATATAACTATCAAAAATACAAATAAATAAAAAATTATCACAAAAATCGAATAATTAGAATACTCTAATTTGAATAAGTGAATCTTTCAACATTTTAATACAAACCTTGATGAATGAATACCTTTATCTACTACCCTAGTGATCATTCAAATATTACAAATAACACTTTCTTCCCTTTGCATGATAGGCTAACTCTCCTTGGGGGTGGTCACAAAAATTATTTTTCCTTCATGGTATAACTTTTCCTAGGGAAATTTTAGCTATCATCATTTGTGTAACAGATATAACAATATTTTCATGAGGATTCACTTTTAATCTCACTATTCCAGTATGGTCCTATTCTCACACTTTGGGAGAATTTATATATACTTAATCATCACTGTGGCATGCATTACGGGCATAGCTGATTGTCTTATTTTTTGAATTTGTGTTGCATTCTTGATGTTTAATTTTTGGACCAGTTACACGTAGTATGATTACATATTAGATCATTTATAACCATAATTTTTGCACCTACTATGTATATTGGATTTTTTTTTCCTTTTTATATTTTCTTTTTTGTATGTTTTTTTTTTTATGTAAATATGGGTTACCCATCTTGATTCTTTCATAATCATGGTGACAAATTGTATTGTGCAACATAGTAAACATAAATTTTCTCTAAATTTTTTCTACAAATGATGTCTTATGCTATGAGCACAGTTCCTTTCATATAATATTTTTCAATCCATTGCCTTATTCCTATCAAGAAGTCATCCACCACCTTGCTTCATCATCCACCCTCTTGAGGGGGAATTCCTTTACTATCCTTAATTGTTGGGGAATGTAAATGATTCCCCACTTTCCACTGTTGTTTCGATCTGCATGTATCTATTATCTTTAAAGAAAAAATACTTAACAATAGAATTTTAAATAGGGGGAAATATAAACATCCTAAATTCACATACTTATTCCCAGTATTGTCCTAGTACATATTTTTAAGCACACCTTTATGACTGATTGGTTAAATTTATAAAGTCATGCACTGAAATTTAACCTTGATAGGATTAATTAAATTATTCTCTTAGTACCTTACTATTATCTAACCTTAATCATCATTTATCAAACAAGTTATTAATTAGTTAGTGTGCACATTATAACTAATTAGATTAGTTATTTAAATGGGAAAGTACACATATTTCCTTAGTCAACAGCCACATGGACTCCACTTCCTCATCCCAATCAACTCCACATGGACTCTGTTAGTGTAAAATCACAGCACCCCCGAATGGCCAAAGATGTGAAGTGGTTAAAATGGGGCATTTGGCGTGATTACATAACATTGGATCATCTCTCAAGCTATGGGACTTGCTAACCTGAGATGATCTTCCAGAGAAAGTTGGTTCTTGTTCCTAAACTACCTGCCACGAGCTACTCTAATGCAGGCAAAAACTAAACTATCCTAATCTAACCATTCTAAGGAACTAGAGAGAAAGAGAGGGTGAAAGAAAATCCTACACTAAAGCAGTGATACACTAGAGAAGGAAAGGGGTGAGATGCTCTGTTGAGAGAGGATGAACAGGGGAGAAAGGAAGATGGGAAGGTCAGACAGAAGTGACACAAACCCAAACCCTAATCCATGATCAAAACTCCATGAAACACAACACCTTGCACCTGTAAATGTGAAATACATGCATAGAAAATAGATTTGAAAGGGAGAGGCATGAAGAGACAACAAAACAATGCAAAGGGTTGAAGAAACACCACAAAAACATGTTTTATTGCTCTATATGGGTGCACAAACCATTACGTTTCTGCTTAGAGGCACAAAAATGCTTGCTAGCTGTAGGAGAAGGTTTTCAACTCAAAATGGAGTTGGGAAACAAATTTGACAGAGTTTCCCTACGCCTAGAATAATCTGTCCTTTTCAAATGAGAAGTGTTACAATATATAGAAAGAATAAGAGAGAGAAGAGGGAAAAGTTGAATCCTCTTTCAACTACCACATGATATGCATTGAATCTTACCTTGAAGACTCAACCGCTATCAATCAATGTCTTTCTCAAATCCACCCCAAATCTGTCGGTTCTAGCTCCCTCTGTCTGTCCGGCGTATTGAAGAAGAACGACGGATCAAATCGAATCAGATCTGGTAGTTGGAGAAATTAGGCTCTGTATTAATGGCCTGAAAGATGTTTTACCATTTTTACCCACCAATGCCTGCAAAAAATGATAGTTTATGTTTCCAAGGCATAGAGGGCGTCGAGACATTTGGAAAAAATCTTCTCCTGCCCAAATCTGAGTTCTCAGTCAAAAGATATAGTCATTTGAATTTTTGGGTCACAGGCGCGTAATATTTAAATGAGTCTATCTATACCAGTTCCACGTGGCAGCTCTACACTCGTTTGAGATTTGAATTCTTCTTTCACTCTTGAAATAGCGCCGATGTGACATGTGGCAGCATCAGCAGGTTTCCCTATTTCCTTTGTATTCTTACTGAGTCTTTTCCGCGGGCGGAGGCACTATATCCAACCCAAGACACATGGAGGCTTTGCGCATGTTTAGAAACTGTCCCCAGACTTTACCTTTGGAGTAGCGCGGATACGACACGTGGAGACCTCCGCGGGCCTTTGGACTTTTCAACGGTCACCCTCACCTTTTCAGGCTCTGGGACACGTGGAAGGCCCGCGCTCATTTGACAATTTGCTCAAGGTCCCGCTTTTGAATGTGCGTTGTTTGGACACCTGGCGCCTTCTACCTACATTCATTACTTATCCATTTTGGGTCCGTTCTCCTTTTGACCTCTATTGACCATTGGCTATGTGGAGGGCAGGCACAAGTTTGAGTCTCTGCCTTGGGCTCCCATTTTGGAATTGTGTTGAGCCAACATGTGGCCCCTTCCGCCGAGTCGAAGACTTTTCAATGACCGGTGCAACCATTTAGAGCTCTGGACCCGTGGAGGCTTGGCGCTTGTTTCAGCCTGCCCCTTTGGTTTTAACTTTTGGAGGTGCACCGTTTGGACACTTGGTAGCTTCATATGTCTCCTCCATACTTAGTTGATTTCAGGGTCCATCCTGAACTCTTTCAGAGCCCGAAGACTTTGAATCTTCGCCGTTTCTTTTCCTTTGAGTCTTTGGTTCCTTCGACACCGCCCAGCCTCCTTCCCTGACCCTACCATTCCATTTTTGAGCCCACCTGTAATTCGTTTGTTGGATTTGAGGCACGAATTCACTCAACAGAGTTGTTTCTTGAATTTCTTCTTACACGGGGTCGTTTGATCTTTCGCAGGCCTTGCCACTCCATTGTAAAGTCCCTCTACAACATTGTTTGTCGTCTTGGAATGTGAGCTCGCGGGTCTAAGTCGTTTCCTTCATAATTTCCTTATGTGCAGGACTTGTCTTGACCAAATTTATCGGGGGTGAATTTGGGATAACAGACTCCACTTCACCAGTCCAATCAACTACACTTCTAGAATCCTAAAAAGGTGGGACAATTCAATTGCATGTACAACCACCTTTTCGGATGCATCTTTTGCAACTAAATTCATTTACCACCCCTCAATGGCATTTATATTCCTGAAACTACTAAAATTTCCTCAAATACTATTTTTAGCATGTGCATTCAACTATCTGTAACTAACTTCCAACCACTACTTATCTATATAATACACATGATTATCCTATCTCAAATCCTCTTAGATTTCCTATATAAAAACTTTGTCAACTTTGCTCCAATATTTGTATATTGGAAGCCCTATCTAAGACCAAAATCTTTGCTTGTAGCAATCTGCATCCCCATTTTGGAGGTCATTAAAGAGTACCCACAAATCTACATTCCACAAGATTTCACAGGATAAACTTCTATAATCTTACATTGAGGTTTAGAAGGAGAAGCTACAGGAAGGTTTGCAATTGTAGTTTGTTTGTCTTCCAGTAGTCTTGTTTTTCATTGTTCACATATTGTACAAAACTTAGATTACCACAACTAAAATATTAGAAATTGTGTTCCTAATGGACCAACTTGTTGAACACTCATTTGAGAGGCACATTATGCCAAGACAATAGGGAAATTCAATATTGCTAAAACATTGTACACTTCTACTTGAGGCACACAAAAATTGAGTGTTACATCTACTCTTGCATTCCTTGTTACATTGTTGATCACATAAACAGGTAGTTGGGACTTTCCATACCTTATCTAATTCCATTTAGGACTTAGGAATCTATTGGCATTGATTTCATGAATGGACTACCTATGAAATATCACTCGTATGACTTTATATTCGTTGTAAAGTATAGGTATTCAAAAGTGTTTGTTATCTTTGCTTGCAAGAATGACACTAATGTGAAAGAAATTGTACACACAATCTTTAGCCACGTTTGGGTCCATTTTGGACGATCAATATCTATTATGGTTGATCGCGACCCTTGTTTTTTCATCATTTTTGGAAATCCTTGTGAGAGATGACACATACACAATTGGAGACATTTAAAACATTCCATCCTTAAACATGTCAAAAAACACAGTTTATCAACACAATTGTTCATTTTTTGTGTATGTACAATAATACACTTGGGATGAAAATTTCCTCTACATCCAAAATTCCTACAACAAGGCTCTAAATAATTATATGGGGCATAATCCATTCCACACACGTCCTGGATTACAACCTGTAGTACCCTAAACAAATCCTATCATGTGTCATTCAACACAAAGTCACATACACAAGAAAAGCAAATGGTAAATCTATATAATTTTATGGATCACATCTAGCATGATCATCAATAGTTCAATAACTAATCCCACACCCATGAAAAATACATGAAGTGTTATGACACATTACACACCTTGTGAATTCAAGATGGGTGAATATTTATAGTTGCATCTTCATAAGGAATAGTTTAAGGGTCCTCATAGTAATGCCATGCCTTTAGATTATGGTCCTTACACCATACTACACACAGTTAGAGAGAATGTATTCATCCCTAATCTACCATGATACTTGGGTATACATCCAAATCTTCAACATGGAACTCCTTAGGCCCATCTTGCCACTTTTTCTTCAAGTAACAACAACTCAACATCCTTCATACATTGATCATAAACACTTGCAGGCAACAGAAAAGGGTAAATTTTTAGAAATCACAATAACATGCATCCTTTAGGGCACACATCAATTGTTTAGAATGGTCAAAGCAGGATAATTCATAGATCAAGGTTAGTCATACAACATTTACCAATTTCAAATTCATATTCCATTGTTGGCTGAAGATGCAATGGGGACCATTTCTCTATAAGAAAGGGTTAATGATTTTTTCATAGTTTCACACACTTGCACACTCCCCTCAGGCACTTGATTCTCCCTAACTTTGCAAAATCTCACACCACCCATGCAACATTGTGTGTCTCATGATATAATGTGCTACACTCCAAATTGAATTAAGGTTATCTAAATTCAACACATGCATGGAAGCTTTCGACTACTTTGCATCGTGTGAAGTAATTTTTTGGGCTTGCATCACGTCAAAACACATGTCATGAAACTTCTATGTTGGAAGTCTAATCACCACACTTGTAGGAAGGTAAATTGACACTTGGGTAAAAGAAATGTTTTGTAATTATTATCTTCTTCAACTTCCTTTTGTTTATGATTGTATATTCTACAATTAGTAAGAACTATGTTACAAGAACATAACCAATGAAAATAAAATGGCATGTACAAAGAATAAACAATATTTCTCCTAAGAAAACACTTTTGGGTAAAAAAC
Source organism: Taxus chinensis (assembly GCA_019776745.2). NCBI lineage: Eukaryota > Viridiplantae > Streptophyta > Pinopsida > Cupressales > Taxaceae > Taxus > Taxus chinensis. Next base: position 811,264,369 of record CM034151.1, read on the forward strand.
CTAACACAATAACTTGAGTTTTATTATATCAACTATATCATTTACAATACAATGGTGTTCTACAAGGTTTTGAAAATTATCATACATCACTTTATGTATCTAATTTTTTTACATTTACACTTTATTCTGTATACACACAAACACTTGTTTCTGTCAATCCTATTCTTGAAGGATAGACATGCATATCTTTGGGTAATGTTCAAGCATAAGGGAGGAATCTAAAGAGTCTCCACAAAATTGTTTCCTAAGAAAATAATTGCATAATGAACCTCAACAACTCATGTTCACAGAGTTAGAGGAGTAATTTACATCTCCAATCTGAAAAATGTAGTCTTACAAATATCCCTTAATGCCTTATGATGAATTTCAGTGCATTAATGTGTTGTGCAGCTCCACATAACAATACAACACATAACCTTTCTTACCATTATGCATTCTTATTGTACATGACCAGCTTATATAGTTGTATTGTACATACCATCACATCAAAATGTAAAACCTTCCCAACACACTGTGTCCAACACATAACACTACATAAAAATAGTGCACAACTAACTCTACACAATATCTATGCACACAGTCAATCATGTTCACAAACATCCTACAAGGAGTCATGCAATTATGATGCAAATTCCTGACAATCTCTCACTTGTTGAATGCTTTGCATAAGGGAGAATGAATACATACTTTCAAAAATCGTGGAAAACTATGCCCATATATTTTCCGCACCAAGAACACTTCACAACACTCACAGCCTTTGCTAATGGATCCACAACATTTTCATTTGTGTCGGCCTTCTCGAACATTATCTTCTACTTTTCCACCATTTACCTCACAAAATGGTATTGCACATCAATAAACGACCAAGAATGGTAGCAATATTCTCTGCCACAGATTTTATTTCGGCTATCATAATTTATCCTTACATCCTTCTTAAGAAACAACACAGTTGTGCACAATCTTTAAATATGTACCACTTCCTTACTCGCATGAGTAGTTGTCATGTACTCAACCTCAGTGGTGGATATCTCATCCATTGTCGACCTTTTGCCCATATAAATAACAACTCCATCGAACAAGTTGAACATATATGCACACGAAGATGCATGTTAGTCAAGATCTACAACCTAGTTATATTCCAAAAAACCTTGTAGGCTCAATGTTTTATTTTCACTTCCTTAATAGTAGATCTCAAAATCTAAGTGTAGGAGATATATCTAGAAATTCTCATCACTAAAGTCCAACGCTCTTTCCCAAGATTGGAGATAAATTTGTTTGCTACTCCTAGAGCATGCACAATGTTAGGTCTTATATATACCATTGCATAGTTTAGGATACCAACCACACATGCATAAGGAACCTTATCCATGTCCTCTTACTCCTCTTATGTCTTTGGACATTGCACAGTGGATAATTTTTTACCAAAAGGAAAAGGAGTATTGATAGGTTTAGAGTCTTGCATCATAAACCTTTGTAATATCATCTCAACATATTTACTTTGATTTACATGGAGTCTCTTATTCTTATGATCCCTCTTGATTTCATGGCCAAAATCAATTTTACAACACCAAAATCCTTCATATCAAATTGCATTGATAACAATGACTTGTACTACTTGATCATTTCCTTAGTGTTATCCATCAACAACATGCCATCCACATAGATAACTATGATCACAATGTTATCACCTTCTTCATTGAATTAATCACAATGATCGCCTTTGTTGCACACAAGCCCAAGTCCTAAAACATTGATTTTGCATCTATGTTGATTGTTTCAAGCCATATAAAGACTTCTTCACTTCGCACACAAAGTCTTCCGTTCCTTTTAACTTCAAATTTTCAAGCCAAACCATATAGATTTATTCTTCAAGCTCTGCATACAAAAATGTTGTCTTTACATCCATTTGACGTATCTCAAGATCAAACATAACAATGCCACCTAAAAGAAATCTAATGGAAGTAGGATTTAAAAATGGAGAAAATATCTCACCAAAATCACTCCCCCTGCAGAGAGAATCTTTTTACTACGAAAAAAGCCTTATAAGTATCCATTTTTCATTATACATTATACTCTTCTTAAAACCCATTTGCAACCAATGAGAGGTAAATTTACCAAGTTTCGTGTCTCTTTTGTATCCAAGGACTATATTCCCTCTATGTGACTTTCTTCCATGACTTGCATTCATTTATGCCAAGTTCCTCTATTACCGTCTTGGAATCTTCATTAGAAACAAAAGTTATACAAACCAAAAATATTGTGGGCCATACCTCTATGGTATTTTTATTACTCATTTTGATCTCCTCAAGACGAGTCACAGGTTCTTCTTACAAATCTTCATCAATTTCCTCATACTCAAATACCATCTCTTTCGCTTCTATTTCAACTTGCATCTTTATTTTTTATTTCTTTAGTGGTTCATGTAAAAACACACTTGATCTTTAGAAGATCACATCCTAGTTGTAAACTACCTTCCTTCTTACTAAGTTCCATACCTTATAGCTTGTGACACCATATATGTATCCTATACAAATACACTTCGTAGACTTACACTCTAGTTTAGTGTTTTTTCCCTTTGAAGTGTGGACATATGCTTCGTGACCAAATACTCTTGAGATGTCAGAGAGAGATGGTTTCTCACCCCTCCACAATTCCTTTTGAGTCTTGTCAACAAGAGATGATGCGAGTGATCAATTGATTAGATAATGAGTGATAGTCACTACTTCATCCCCATATTCTTGCTCTAGGCTTGCACTTCTAATCATTCCAAGCCTTTTCTTTTAAGATTTTGTCCATTCTCTTTGCAACTCCATTTTGTTGAAGTGTGTATGGAGTCATCTTTTGCCTCTCAATTCTACACTACTTGCAAAACATATCAAACTCATTAGAGCAATAATCTCCCCCATTATCATTTGTAAAACCTTAATCCTTTTCCGCATTTGATTCTCAACAAGGGCCTTGAAACTTGAACTTCGTAAAAACCCCATAATTTTTCTAGGGAAAATATATCCAGGTATTCCTAGAGAAAACATCTATGAAATATACATATAACAATGTCCTTCTAAGTGATGGGATCTTCACAAATCCAAACACATCACTATGTATCGCTTACAAATTTTCATTTTCTCTTGTAGTATTTGTAGGAAATTTCACGATTGTTTATCACACATGTAATGCTTGTAGAAGTCAAAATCTAAATGGTATTTAGAAATCCCTTACATGATTTTTTTCTGCAATGTTTGTAGCACTTTCTCCCCAATATAGCCTATCATTAGATGTCAAAGCATTATCTTTCTTTCAAAAGCAAGGATCACTTTGTTGATTCATTTTTGACCTCAAGAACAACATTGGTGTTGCATGTGTACTCACATCAAACTTCCACAATGTTCCTAAATTGACTCCCCTAACCAATACCATGACTTCATGCATCGGTTTATAACCATCCTTCGCATAACTTGCACACAAGCATCACTCATCTTTCTTACCGAAATTAATTTTCTTCCAAGTCTTGGGATCTACAAAACACTGAGAGTCTTTATCCTCCCATCTTTAAACCATAGCTTCACTCTTCCTTGCCTCCACTGATGAGACCAAAATATGTCTCGTTATATCGTCAAATAACACTCTTATTCTCTCTCTTAAAATCAAATTTTTAAGTGAATTTAGATGTAGTTTTAATAACAGATAGCATATTTAAGGTAGAATATATGATTTATCTTATTATCTCTTTAGAAATCTATTTGCAATCTAATTGTTGTTATTTCTTATAAAGTTGGAATGCAATAATGTGTAAAAAACAGATCATAAGAAACTCTACTCCAAGTTCATAGATCGCAGCTACTAAAACGCTCAATCACCGAAAGTCTTCACGTAGCTATGAAAATGCCCAGCCAATGAAAGTCTGTTGGTTTGTTCCAAAGTAATGTAAAGGAGCACCGAACGATTCAACTCACTCTTTTCTTCCACGTCATCAACCAAGAATACAAATCCAAACATATGGGAATCCAAAATCATGCATGCATGTGGCATTCCAAGAAGAATTCAAAGTCGTGGACTTAACACTCCATTTTCTCTCCATATTTCAAGGATGAACAAATAGTAAAATAATGTTAGGAATGTTGAATAATTACTCTCCCACTTTGTGTTCCTAGATTAAAGGGATGAGTCGTATAAATGTTCTCCATGATAAGTGAACTGTTGTAGTCAAGTTTGTTTAGGATATATTGCTTTGAATAAATCCGCCCAAGAATAGGTAGTTCTTGGTGTGTGGACAAAGTAAATTAGAATAAAGAGAAGATCAAATTGTATTTCCCAAAAAGAGGAGTTGGTTAGATGCAATCTTCCACTCTTGTATGTAAATGAAAAATTTGTTATTTTCTCTCCAATATTATGAAGTTTTGAATTAAAATCTTAGAAGCATGAATTAAATATTCTTCCAAGGAATGAGTTGACCACTCATTCCAAGGAAGATGGGTATGTGTATTTGTGTTTTCATCTTATAATAATTTATGTTTATGTTTATTCCTTTTTCTGTAATTATCCTTTTGTTATATTGTTTTTCTCCTTGTATTGTAATATTCATTTTCATTCAATTTGTTGTAAACCTACACTACAGGGGTTTTATTTGATTTATTTCTAATTCAACAATTTCCTTTATGCAAACGTGCTTTCATTTCTGCAAATGTGATTTTGATTTCTACAAATGTGTTTTTCCATTTCCACAAGTGTATTTTTTAATTTATGCACGTTTAGATTGTGTTTAAAGGAATTGTTGTCCAAAGATTTCTTTCTCCTATTGCATATAGCCATCTAAGACCAACCTTGAATTGACATTATTACTAAAAAAGATTGACGACCCTCATCACCCACAATCATGTAGGTCAAGTCTCCTAGAAATGCATCACCACCATCATGCATTTCATATTCGTAAAACCACTTTGTATGAGGAATCATATGAAACAAAACACACAAATCAACCAACCATGCATCATTGCATGCATTGTATTAAAAGCTTCCAAGTATTCATCTTTATATTCATCAGTGGAGATGTTAGTTTCTCTAGAGGGAGAAACATCATGTGGCGTACCCTTTCTTACAAGCTCAAGTCTATAGTACTTGTTAAAATGCTTTGTTTTATCACACTTCCAACATTTCCTCGATCCTCTTCAAAGTCTTATATTTAACTCTGGAATTTAACTACACTTTCCTAGACTCCTTTTACTTATTTCTTGTGATTGACCTCACACAACCAAGGCATCATTTGTTTCTTTCGATACATTTAATATAACTAAATTTGATGGACACAATTTGCTTAACTCTTTTCCTTTCTCTTTTTTCCATTCTTCATCTTTCATTTCCGCAAGGTGGGCTCCACCCACTCAACCCCGTCTACTCGGAGATCTTCCATTTTGGGTTTCCATAACTCAAAATGCTAACAATTGTCATTTTCAATGTCTTTTGTGTTTCCTATCATTTTCTTGCGCACAAGATTCTTCCATACAGAGTTCCCACTCAAGAAAAGTGTCTATAACAAAAAATTCTCTCTACACAGGTTGAACCAAGCTCTAATACCATATGTTTGGAAAAGAGAACTCGTACAAAGAAGCGCTATGCTACAAGAATGTGAAACAACACAGAAAAGTGCATGCACATAAAATACACAATTTCTCTTGGGAAAATCCCTTCGAGTAAAAAACCCAAAACAATAACCATTGTTTAATTATATTAACTTGAGCATTTACAATGGCATTCTTCAAGGTCATGTAGCTTATCATACATCACTTTATTGTCTCTACAAATATTACATGCACACTATCACCTATCCACATGCATCATCAACAACACTTAACCACGTGTTTATGCCAACTTTATTCCCTAAAGGATATACATGCCTACATAGAGGTCATATCATAAGGTAACACATGCACAGGGAAGGAAATTAAAGAGTCCCCATAAAACTATTGACAAAGGAAATAATTGAATAATACACCTCAACCCATTCTTAGAGATTTGGGACAATTATTTACATCTTCAACCTGACAAATGCAATTAGAAAAACATACCATGATGCCTTATGATGACATGTGTTGCATTATTATGTTGTGCATCTCCATACTAATACATTACATAACCTTTCTTACCACTATTCACCACTATGCCTTCTTCATGTGTAGAGCCACTTGCACACACCAACATAACATTGTGCAAACCCTCTGAAACGCAATATGCAACATCCATGTACAAGCACCTTGCATAACAATACCATGCAACCAACCATGTGTGATATTCTTGAGCACAACCATCATGTGTAGATTCATGTAAAGTATGAAACACATTCAAACATTGTATGGCTCTCAACCCTACAAGATCATGAAGGCTTCAACCAGAGATCATAACCACAACTGTCAACATGCCTTAGGCATCTAATTTCAAATGATCATCGATACCTGTCAGCATGCCTTGGGTATCTAATTTCAAGTGATCATCTATACATTTTCATGGAATTTCAAATGTACAAGGTAACACAGAAAAAAATTTGCTCCCCCCAAACAATCCCCATAAACTCTTAGCAATTGATTTTGTTACAAAATCTATATATATATACACACACACACACACAATAGTATGCAAGAAAAATCCCCTCCTTCCCTCCTTTATTATGAGGTGAGCTTCTTTTTAATCAATATTTACAAGGGAAAAGAAAGACAAAAATCACATATTTACACAACATTGAGATAATATATCATTTTTATTTTATTTTAATACATGAACCTGAAATTAAAAACAATTGTTAATTATTTAAAGTAAAATTTAGAGCTTTAAAGTATCATGTGGAAAAGGTATTAACCAAGCAGACTTAGTGCATAATCTTAACTTTCAAACTATTAATCGTGTGCAATCACCCATTAGTAATTGAATATCAAATAAAGATAATGATATTCAAACCATAAACTAAAACACACACATTTCCTATTACTGATTTGTACAAATGGTTTGACTTGAAACTCTCAATATCACACACAATCAAAGCCTTCAATATGCAAATTGAAACTCTCAATATCACACACTAGCAAAACAAACCTCCTTTTGACGATCTATAGATTCATAAGACAATAGTTTGCAAAAGTAATTGCAAAATTGCATTACAACCAAGTATTTTATAAATATTACAAATATTAATGGAAAGTGCACATGGTTTGACGTGAAATTCTCAATATCACACACAATTATAGTCTTCAATATTTCGAAATAGCAAAAATCCCCTTCTTTAGAGGATCTATATATTCTTAAGAAAATACTCAAGTAGTTGCATAACTACATTACAACCAGTATTTTGTAAATTAATAAAAGATCAAATCCTCTAAAGTAAGGCCCACAAGACGACGTAACAATTATGACATGCACTAATAGGGATCAATCACAATCTGGAAAAACAATAGCCTTGGTCCTTGTTCGATAGTAGTAAGTTTCAATTGAGAGTTTATTTTAATGTATGCCGACTTTGTTGCAAGTCATAATATTATCCTCAATTGAGTTGGAACTTTTGGACAACACAACATTGCAGATTGCAATTGATGTTAGGGACCTTACCTAGATTTCAACATGTTTCTAAAAATCATACTTAAATGCTTTAGTTGTTCTCATCTTTCAATCTACATCAAACAAAAGGGGTTTTACTTTCAGATATAATCCATCCACCATGAACACTAATCTAGCACCCCAATGAACTTTGTTAATCTCATCGTCAACTTTTATACATTCTTCAATTCAATTTTTTTTTTATCTTTGCTCATTAAAAAAGCCCATCACCTAATCTAGTGCCCAATGAAGTCTGCTAATCTCATCATCAACTTTTCTACATTCCTCAATTCAATTTTATATCTTTGCTCGTTAAAAAGCTCATCACATAGTCTAGCATCCCAATGGAGTTCATTAATCTCATTGTCAACTTTCCTACATTCCTCAATTCAATTTTATCTCCACCACTTAAAAAGCTCATCCCCTGTAGAATGAACTACCCTCCTTGCATAGAGCAACTTTAGACACTGAGCAAGCCATCCAACATAAAAACTAAATATTTTGCCTCAATGGCACTTTGTTAATCTTAGGGTGAAAACTTCTCTTCCTCAATATTTCAATTTCATATCTCCACTCGTTAAAAAGGCTATTCATAGAATGTATTATCCCATTGCAACAAATTCTTCTAAAGCAACTTTAGACATTGCGTGAACCACAGTCTTTGATAGCCTCTTTATATTATTTCTATGGTTGACCCAATTTTGATATAATATAGACTAATCTAGTGGTTAAGTCTTCGGCCCAAAATTTTGAACATCCATAAGGGTTAACTCAAATACCAGCCCTCGTTGGAGGAATGCTCAACCACAACTCCAACAAATCAATAGAGTTCAGCTGAAACTTCAGCCAACTTGGAAACAATTATCCTTCTTATGGAGTAATTGTGCCTTGCAACTGCAACAAACTCGACCTTGGAGAGCGGTGGAAAAACCCAAAACTTTAAGCCGCTTTACTAACACTTCAACTTTTCATGTCACTCATCCAGATCCACATGTTGTACAATGGTATCTATGATCTCTGACATTTGACAAGATTTTCTTGAGCCATATTCTTAATATTTGAGCCTCATGAAGCAATTGCACATTCATAAGAAATAGGAAATCATGGAAATGAAGCTTTAGCAAAAAACAAGGAGATGTAAAAGGGAAATTGTATGCAAGTGAAGGGGCTTTTTTAACGGTTAACCATCAAGTGAGATGATATTTATAACAAAAACTGATGGAAGGCAAATTTAATGCACTATGTGGAGGGTTAAATGTGGATGAGGTGGGAAAATGTGGCCTTTATGGATAAATATGAATAAAACGATGTACCAATGATTTCAACTCAAGGAGGGAATTGCGTGAAATTTTGGATACATCAAGAAAGGCAAAAATGAATGGATGCCGTGTACTAGGTGCCAAAAGTTCCGAATAAATCTTGCCTTAAATCTTAGATTGTAAAGGTGGTGGACATTGCAAAGGAATGAGGTTTATATGCATCACCAAGAATATACTAGAGTCCCAACAAACCCAGCAAGTCCATAGAAGTGGTCATGGGAATCAAGAATGCATGGCTTGCGTGGATGTACACAAAGGAGAATGAAGTTATGATTACCACGTTTCTCAGAGAGGGGTTAGGCTTACTCGAAATTTGTGATCTTGGGCGGAGTTCACAAAGGTTGTGGGATCCCAATCATTGCAACAACCTAATCCTTGGGAATTGTGTGAACCTTGTTGGTGATGACGGTTAGGGGTTGCAAAGTGTGTCAGTAGCTGCAAATGTACATAAGCAACACTAAACCCCAATAAATCTGACAAATAACCGCTTGGAAAAATTGTAACCATTTTGCAAAACGGTTACAGACATTATTAAATAAATGGTGGCCTTATTACTGAAGCTAATCATTTTAGCTTGCTATATCAAAATACACATTTGTTTATGGAAGTTCTTCCATTTTTCTTAGCAATTTGTCATCAAAGACCAACCTAGAACTACTAGAACTTAGCAAGGACATGCTACAGATGCATAGACACATGTAGTGAAACCTTTATGACTGCACTGTTCTTATATTTTAACATATACGTGGAAAATGAATCATGTATGACCACGATCGCCAGTGCTAAGGTGTCAATAATAACTAACATTATTCTAGGTCATTAACAAGAACACACACATAGCCTTTTATATAGATAGCTGACAATACATAACCCCAAACTTATCTAATACATTCATTTAGATCATAGAAGTGTCCAGCTAATACTTCCCATATTGTTCAGCATAAATTTACAACTCATTTGCCATTCTTGAGGTAAACTAAAAACTCCCTTCAGGGAAACTTGGAAATGTGTTCTTGTTTTGGGTATTCAACATAATGTACGAAAAAGCCCATACACAAAAATGAATGTGGAAATGAACAAAAAACACAGGTATTGCACAATTGAGACACCAGGTCCCAGTTTTGTGGGATTTTCTCTCAAAATTGAGCTGTGAGGTTAAAAATCATAATTAGAGTACTGCTCATGAGTTGGGCAATGTACCTGGAAATATCAGAACCACGCACAAAAACAACCAGCTTATACAAATTCTTATAACCAATTCAGAAAGAAAATTTTAGAACATTGAAAATCCAACATAAACATGTCCTGTCAAGATTTGTGTAGAGGACAATGAATCGTCAGAATGTGTGCACTTTTAGACTCTCCAGGTAGACCAAAAACATTCCCACAAACCAAAATCATTTAGTATTGGTCAGCTATGTAAGAATCAGCATGGCATGCACACACAACTTGATTTTGACTTACAATTACCCACATGTTCAGTTCAAATAACCCTAGACAATTAACTCTGGGAAATTTTGGAAAAACTCAGCCCTGATAAAAAAACTCTCCAATAATTTGCCAAAAAAAAAAACTCAGGAGCTTTCGAAACATTTGAATCTGATTTGTTTTTTCTAGCATTTTTAAATGCTTATTGAATTTGCAACATTTTGCCAAGTTTTTCCTAACTTCTTGTCAGGTCATATGTCAACAATTTGCCAAAATCAAGGGAGCTTTCAAACATTTGAATCTGATTTGTTTTTTCTAGCATTTTTAATTTTAAATGTTTATTGAATTTGAAACACTTTGCCAAGTTTTTCCTAACTTCTTGTCAGGTCACATGTCAACTCTCAACTCTTTAGATTGTCGCTTTTTCCAGTCCGTGTCACGTGACTTTGGCACAAACTTCCTTGAACTAGAACCATACATCCATACTTACATTACTAAAATAAACCATAGCTCATTACCCAAATGAATATCTTAATAAGATGACTCATAGCTCCTATCCAAATGACTGCAGGAAAATTTATTAGGACTGGTGAACTCACCAAACTGCTTCCTCAGAGGCCATGTAGTGTGCCCTAGGTTCCTTTTTACTTTTTACGGGCCTTCGATTTCTTGTTTGCAGATTCTTTACCTGGCTTGGCTGCAGTAGTTTCCTGAAATAAGATCAGAAGTTAAACAAATTGCATTTTATCATAGGGCAACAATATCTGATAAAAAATTGAAAGTCAAGGAAGCAATTGAAACCGTCATAAAGACATGTAGACTCATAATCCAAAATGCACCCACCCAAAAGATCAAAACTCTTTTCTGCATACCTTTCGTTTTGCTGGCACCGATGTATTTACAGTAGGCTTGAAAAATGATTCCAAGCTGCGAAGGAAACAAAATTTAGTAAATAAAATCTGCAGTTTTTACCTTCAAACCTCTGAATTCGACAATAAAACAGACATACCGCCCTTGAGATGCCTTATTCTTGGCAGCTTTCATTTTTTCTATTGCCTAAGCAAATAACCATGAACAGTCAGTTTTAACATATTAACATTTTCTCTCAATAGATGAACAAAAGTCTGACACTATTAGCAAACTATTGCGGAAATTCACCTTTGTTACTCGCTCATGATTGAACCCATTTTCATTTACAAGAAAAATTTTCAGACCCTGGAACATCAAAAGGACAACCAAAATTCAATAATAGGATTTGCATGAATTTAACCAAGAGCAAACACTTTCTAAATCCACACCTCTTCATCCGGAGCAATCCACTTGAGATCTGGTTGGCTTTCTGGAGGAGTGACTAATGGTTCTTTGAAAAGGCTTCTAGCTCTCTCATAAGGCCAACTGTCTGGAATCTGATACCTGTTGTCAACATCATCTGCACTCTGAATCATAATCTACGCATGAAATTACTCATTCTTCTGATTACCATTACATGAAAACTGAAAGATCAAGCACGTATGGAGCCTAATTCGCTAATATAACTGATTCTTGTAACTAAATTAACAACATTCAATGAACACGATTAATTCTAGCTTATTAGCTGATTAAATCGGTGAAGTAATGCTTCAAGGAAATCTTAAACAGAATTTTGATGTGTAAGAATATCAACACACTACAGCCAAATATTAGAAGAAATGTTGAGGGGTTGGCAAAAGCTATTAGAGTTATTTGCTCAGATTTTAATACTGTGCTTTTGGAGCTAGGACAGCACTAGTAATCGAATATTGTTAGGAGATATGATGATGCTCGCTGAAAATAATTATCAGAACATTATTCATAGTTATGAATTACAGGAAAAGACATCTATATTCAATTTACACGTGTTCAGCTAGCCATCATTGCAGAGGTGATTAAACCCAACTTTGCTTTGTATTTCAATATAAATAATCTCATAAAAGGATCTAGTGTTACCTAAGATTCCGGGACGGCAAAAAAATTCCAAAATTTTGAGATGGCGAGGGGACGGCAGGCGGGTGACTATTAAAACAATATATAAAATCATAAATATTAAAAATATACAGATAAATTTTAGAAATTTTATGAATAGGAGTTCATATTTTTATATCAGTCCACCATGTGCATACAGTCCATGTCCAGACGTCCATATTAAAAACTCAGCAACATAGATATAGCTATACTAATGTTATATGTCCATATAGCTTTTAATATTAATATGTAAGCTGCTGGTTTTCATAGCATGTTGTGACAGTCCACCATGTGCATTTGTGCTCGAAATTTTGTGTATTCATATATCACTCTTGATTCTTAATATGTCTTCGTAATACAATACGGTTGGGTTATGGTTAAATGGTAAATGTTTTTAAAGAGAAAACAAGGAAACTAATTATTTTAAAAAAAAAAAACCCAGAAGTTCCCAAAACATCCCAAGACATTCTGACCTCCCCAAAAAAAGGGGGTGTTCCCGAAACATTCCCTGATATTCAGGGATGTCCCCCTTATTTCCCGCCCCTTCAGAAATGTGGGGGGGGACGTATTCCCCCAATCCCGCAATCCCCAGACATTCTGAGACATATGGTTTTCAGGGGGGGCACGTTCCCGTGTAACACTGGAAGGATCTCTAAGAAAATGTGCTCTTCGCCAACAATTCAACATGAAAGCTTTTCAATAACTAGAGACATGTCACATACCCTCATGTTTATAAATTACCCAATACCTAATATGGTTATAGGGGCGTGATCCATTGAAAACACCTCCTTGTGTATTCAATCATTGCCTATAAACATGAATGCCTGCCTTACTAAGGAGATGGTTAGAAACTCTCACCAACCACTTCCCTGTCCACGCCCTCTCCAACCTCACACCAGGCCTCACCTACAACTTTACAACTGGCAAGATCATGACCCAACCAGTGATTAAAAAACAGCACCCTTAGGGAAGGCCATGACCTCCTCACGAAGCCAACCCCCCGACTCAAATCAGACAGTAATTTCAGATCTGTAGTTTCGAAAAATGAAAAACCATAGTTACCTAATACTCCAAGATGGCAGAAAATAGGGACAAGGTTTCTGGGAAAGCAAAAACAAATCCAGAATTTTCGGGACAGCAGAGGAATGGCTTTTAAAATAATATATAAATTTTATATTTATTGCAAATAAATTTGAAAAAATAACTTAAACAAACTAAAATAAGTTGAAAGCCTAAAGGCTGAAAGCATCAATCCCATAATCCATCACATAAGCCAAGATCCAACATTTATTATTAACAGAGAATTTAGACATTGATACAATGATACATAAAAAATAAACATGCGGCCTCAAAACTGAGAGTTGTGACAATGAAAAACAAAAGACTCAAAAATACATAAAGATGATATAGATTACAATCAGAATTGCATGGATACAAAAAATTAAGAAGATATCAATAATTATTATCAGTTTTAAATTATGAACAAATTTATACATTAGATTAATATTACCCTTAAATTAGACACTCCCAGCCCACGGGAAAGTTAGGAAGTTGGGCATACAACGGATTTTTAAAATGTGGGTTGTGTAGGCCAATGGAAATAAGACAAAATAAAATAAAAGAAGCAGAGTAGATCAAAGGAAACAAATGTCGAGGTTGTAAATTATTAGCTTAGCTTCTTTTTAAGTGGTTTAATTTTTTTTTTTGGAGCGGCAGCTTCAGAAGCTGCAGGGGACCTCCAGGATGTTCCTGGAATTCAGGAAACATCCCAGGGATGTCCCCATTAATTTTTGCAAACAAGGGCATGTAGAGAGTTATCACCAACATGCACTACCCCTATGATTGCATTTGTCCTCCCTGTGATCCCATTGTCTAGGGATTGCAATAACACATGAACAAACACAAGAGGCATCCACCCCCTGCATCCAAACCTGTGCCCGGTAACACCCATATTACTGCCACCTGTTCCTACCTGACAATAGGGTTTGCCCTACCCGACTAGGCATTGATGACAACTCAGCTTCATATATAGGCCAGCACTTCAAATCCCTTTGAGGCAATCAACCATCCCAAGACTGATGAAATGGAAGTTATACAAAGCATCCAAAAACGAATAAAAAATCCTTTTTAAGCCCTGGATTCACATGGGAATAAGGTGGTGGAAGACATCACTATAGATCCACCAAATGGAGTTAAAGAAGCCACTAAAAGTCAACCTGCAACACAAGCATTGGAGGAAGAGAAATATCAGATAACCTGTGAAGACTCAAACCCCACAATAGATCAGGCAATTTTCATATTATTAGCAGACTCCTCTAAACTAGCACACAGATATAGGGCTACAAAAGGTAAGAACAAGACCCAACAAAACACCAAAATATTCATATTTTACCAAAAATTTCACCAAATAAAAGAAGAAAACCCACCCAAAAAGCCATCAAAGCAATCCTATCTAGAGAAGAAATTGGAGGATCAGAATGACGGACCAAATTAGAGTAGGTGTAGAGTCTAAAAAAGACCTTCGTGACAGGCTCATCCCACAAGCAGTATAATGCAGATTTCAGAACTTTCAGATAGTTATAGCAGTTTTTTTTTTGATAGATTCCATTAGCCAATGCTTTTGTTGTTTTGTAATCATGGCTGGCCATACATTCTCAAAGCTTTATGCTACTGTTCTCTACATGTTGCTTTCCAAAGAGTCGGAGCAGAGACATCCCAGAGTTAGGGGGCAGGTGGTGTTCCGGCCTGCTTACCAAACCATTAACCATATCTTCACTCTCTAAGCCATTATTGAGGAGGCACGTCATCGTTCATCTGAAGTTTACTACTTCTTTGTTGATTTTCGGAAAGCTTTTGATTTTGTCCCTTGTGAGGCTCTTTTCCAGAGGCTCAGAGACATTGGGATTTCTGAGATACTTTTGAATGTAATCATGCGTTTATATGAGACTGTTTTTGGTCGTCTCTGTACTATTCATGGGATATCAGATTTCATCAATACCATTGGTGTTAAACAGGGCTGCCCCCTGTCCCCCACTTTGTTTGGGATCTACATTGATGAACTTGAAGATTTTCTTCATGAGCATATCCAGGACGGTGATGGGTGCCTCCTCCACCAGGTTCTGATATCTATCCTTTTATTTGCTAATGGTGTGGTCCTTCTAGCTTTATCTCTCCCGAGGGACTACAAAGAAAGGTGGATGCCTTAGAGTTGTTTTGTAATCTCTAACAGTTGACGGACAACCTGGGTAAAACCAAGGTTATGGTTTTCAACAGGTTGAAGACCTCACACCTCCATTTCTTCTTCAGAGGGAGAAGTGAGTTTACCAATACCTACACTTACTTGGGTGTGCAGTTCTCCGGTCAGCATTTCAATTTGAGACAAGCCCTCCGTCCACGTGTCAATAAGGGTTACGGTTCCTTAACTCTCCTCAAGTGACAATGCTTCAGGCACCTTTTTTAGGACATCTCCAAGATGTCACTCATGGATTCTCTTATCAGACCCACAGTTCTTTATGGCTCTATAGTGTGGGGACCCTCTTTGCTCGAATCAGATTGTGCTTCAGCCGAGAGAGTCCAAACACTTCTCCTTTGTTGCTTCATCAAATGCAAGTTGTTTGTTCCTCATCACATCATTCTTGCGGAGTTTGGGGCCCATCCTTTCAGGCTAGAGATCATTTTTGACCCAATGTCCTTTTTGCACCGTATCCGGAGTTTTGCTGACTCGATGGAGGGGAGGGACAAGTACCCATATTTAGCATATTGTTCCTCAGAGAGCATTGCCTTTTATGATTCTCCAAGTTGCACTCGTTGTTGCTACGTTGGGGCTTTTGCTCTCTTAAGGTCTATGAGTATTAGTATGGATCGTCTTCCTCCTTTTTGAAACTCCTTGGATGCACTAGCACATATTCTACCTTCCAGACAGGAGATGAATAGGATCATCAGAGAGGATATTTATAGATAGTTCATCCACACCACTTGGTTGAACCGTCATGGTGGGCTACGCCTGAAGATGGATTTTTATGTTGAGCACTTCTTGGAGTTGAGTGACGGACTTATTATCCACTCTCAATATACCTTTCAACATTGGATGCACACTCTTTGCACCCCTTTAGGTAAGTTTAGAGTAGGTTCTCATAGGCTTCGAAGTTAGACAGACCACAAGATCAATCAATTAAACAGGATTTTCCAGCTATGTAGAATTCTGGAGGTTGAGATAGAAGCACACTTCATCTTCCGTTGTCCCATCTACTACAAGATTAGGGGGAGATTCCACTATCTTTTCAAAGGGAGCCGTGCACTTACTAACTTTTTCAGATATGTCGATCATAAGTGTTTGGATTTATACATGCAAGAGGCTCTTAGGCTTCGAGATCACACTATTCATACACTTACCAGAGAAAACTCTCCCCGAAGGATGGCTTCCTTCTTTTCGGCACTACCCTTGGAGGCACTAAGTGCCAGATTGATAACAGTGCAACATCACACTCCATATTAGTACGGTTCAAGGGGTCCATACACAACCCCCCGATTTCTTCTAGGCACTATTTTACCAATTTCAGTATCAGAGGGCAGACTAGATCCACCAAGTCCTTGAGACATACTACTTTTGCTAGACAGCAGAACAGGGGGAGGTCTCATCTCACTTCTTCTTCCTCTTCTTCGAATCATCACACTATTCTGAGTTTCTTTAGGTCGGCCTCAGATGTTAGGAGAGATGGGTTTTCCATTCCCCCATTGATTCACTTGGGTCTTCTTCTTTCTCTTCTTCTTCTCTTCTCATGCTTTGTACTTCTTTTGGAAACCTTTTGGTTTCCAACTTTGATTTTGGTCGTTGACCTCTTCTCTTGCTTTGTACTCCTTTCGGAAACCTTTTTTAGTTTCCTACTCTGTATGGACACATTTGTACTTTGCAGTCCCTTTGACCTACTTTTGTGATCATTTGTTGGACATTAATATAATTATCTTATCTTATATAGGTGCACTGCCATGAGTCTACATTTTCTTGCCTCTATAACACTTTCATACCCACAAAGCCAAACTCTTTAAACCCTCTTGTCTATGAGCCACCATACATACCTATGTTCCATCTCGAGTGCACTAGCCCTTTGACGTCTTTGTGTGAGCATTGATTCATAATCTTTTTGTTGCATTACTCCACTTCTGAGTGGATGAGGATCTCGGATCTCGACACACTCTTGACTCGCTTGTGTCCAAGTTAGACTCCTCTACATTCATCGCATCCCACTATATTTGGCCTCCAAATCCCAAATCGCCTCCAACTCTTCTTGGTCACATTACACTAAATGTTGCACCACTTAGTCATTTGTGCAATTTGAGACCCACCTAGGAAATTCACACCTCCCAGATCTTCACAAGTCCGAGAGCACTTCATATTGGAGTCACTCTATTGATCCTCGATGCACTATTCTGCAGGGACAAACTTTGCAAAGGTAAAGAGTTTGCCTCCAAGGCCCCTTGAACAAACCCTTCCACTAAATGTTCAAGTCCACCAAGTTCGCTAGTCCACTTGGCTACAAGGTTAGTTCTTGGTCACCTTTGTTAAAAAAACAAGCCCTCATGGCTCTTCAGTCCATTGGATAGCTTGTGAAGGTCGCCGCCACAAGGTCTCTTCTTAGTCTCTGCAAGGTCTTCCTGCTTGATCACTCAACTCGGCATGGGACTAAGTCCCCATTTCCTGCCCTCCATGAGTTGCTGAATTCACCCAACCCCCCATTGGGACGTGCTCTTCACTCCAAGTCACCTCACACTAACTGGCTCTGCAAGCTACCCATGTTCACACTCTAGTCAAGATTAAGTCTCCTCCAGTCTTGCTTCAACACCCACTCGCCCACTTAGCACTTAGGTGCATACTACTTGAATAGTCCTATCTTGACTCACACAATGCTTCTCTTCATTCCATTATGTGGGTACTCAAGTCCAAAGAACAAAGCATGCCTCTGCAGATCCATCCAACCATGGGAATAACTCGCCACTCTCAGCATTGGAAGACTCACTCTTAGCTCTTGGTGTAACCAATTCTCCCACCAACACGTCTCAACTTCATTCTGACTTTAACTCCTCGGGGTCAATCTTAAGCCTCCCCAAGTTTTTGCATTGCACAACACTTACTCACCAACTTAGCCCTCAAGTGTTGCACTACTTGGAAAGTCCAACTAGACTCACGTTGCCCAACTTAGCATCAAACGAAAATCTTAAGTCCAAAGGGTCAATTCTCCATCACATGGATCCACCCAACCTCTTTTGAAAGCCTTGCGGTGCACTTGGGTTTCAACCCCAACTTGCACTATGTTAGCCGTCTGCCTCGGCTGGGAGCAACCTTGCCCCCTGGGCAGAGTTCCAGGTTCGCTCTGCAGTCCAGAATTTGCACATTCATAATTCTATATCCACTCATTTCGGATATCACATAATAAAGAACAAAAGGTGCATATCTGTGTTAGACCAGAACAAGTATAAATAGAATTTGAAAAGTCACATACAAAGAGTGGAATATACCAAAAACCCGTGGGAAATTCCCTACATAATTAAACACCAAAACATGACAATTAAGTTTTAAAATCAAGCCTAAACTACCCAATTCCTACAAAAAAATTCCAGTCAACCTTTAAAGATTGCATTACCAACATTTTCTCCAAGTTGTGATATAGACTAAATATGAGAAAAACTTGATTGAACAAAAGTGCATAATGAGCCTCATAGAATTTTATTTGTATATGTTATCAATGGTGGAATTGTACTTCTTAGGAAGGACCTGGAACCCTGCAAATAGGTGTAGATTTTCACAATGCATCCCCCTCATGTATCGATAAGTCTCATCCCTTTATATGTTGGTTTCTAGACACTCTGGTCGTCCTATTATTCCCCAAATGATCCTTTGTCCTGGTGATTTAACCAATGCTCTTTACAGTTACTATATGGCCTAGTATTCATCCTTGCAAAAGGATTTAGGTTTTTTATCAATTTAGGCTACTTCTTTGTTCATTGTATGCTACTTATCTCAAATGAAACATCTCTCCCCCATCAAAGAATCATTGACCTCAATGGAGTCCTAGATTTTCTTGTGGGGGTCAAGGATTCCTATGTAGATCCCATTGCACCTGCACACATTCAATATACAAAGATACAACAAATATTATCAGTAACATGGACTATACAAACATAGAGCATTAGTACAGTGGATGACAATCAACAACCCTGTCTATAAGCAAGCATCCCTTAGCATTCATCACCAATCCCATTATGACACTATGACTCATTAATTTTTGACGTGAGACTTGAACCACCTCGTCATCCTTGAGTTGTTTGAACAACTTGTATAAATTTAGTAGTGTGTTAAGGACTCCTATAATTTAGGAGCTGTAAATTGTATAAGAAGCTCTCATTATGAACAATACAAATTGTATTATGCAATTAATTGAAGTTGGTATCAAAACAGAGATCCATAGTGTGAGAGTACAATCTGATGTGTTTCGTGGCTACCCCTGGTGATGAGAGAAATTAGATATGTGAAGGTATTTTGCAAATGTTAAAGTTTTTGTGTATGAATTTAATTCTGTTTAAATTATTGAGCATAGGTGAAAGCTGTGAAGGTAATTAGTATGAAGGCTTCGTGTGTTGGTTACTGTTACCATATTTTCCATGCCAAGAAGTTCAGTTCTAAAATAGCATTCGCTAAACATAGCATTGGCTAAAAATAGTTGGTGCTAAAAATGGAAGTGCTAAAAATAAAAGTTCCAGTTCTATTTTTAGGAGTTGAAGGGAGTGCATGAGTGGATGGATAAGATTGGTTCGATAAGTTTAGCATGTTGTTGTTCTAAAATAGCCTATGTGCCAAGGATGGAGAAGTGCTTTTATTTAGCATGCATGCTGGTCTTATTTGTGGCGCCATGAAAGATGGAAGGAATAAATAGTTTTAAAAGCAAACTGCAGTCTAAAATAGTTGTTGGCACCATGAAAAGGATAAGAAAAGAATAAAATAAGAGCTATTGTTCCAAAATATCCATGCGCCAGGGATAAAGAAGGACTTTTATTGAATAAAAGAACTAAAGGAGGAACAAATATATATATATATATATATATTATTGTTTATATATATATATATATCTGTGGCAGCAAAAGGGATAAAGGAGGAACATATATATATATATATATATATATATATATATATATATATATATATATAAGGAACTGCTGTTCAAGCTTATTTTGGCGCCAAAGTTGGATTGCATAGAAAATAAATAAATTAAATAAAACTATTGTTTCCTTTGGTGGCGCCAAAGGAGAACGAGGGTTGATGAAATAAATTAAATAAACATGCAGCTGTTCTAGTCTTGTCAGCGCCACAAAGGGGAGATAAATAAATTTAAAAAAAAGAAATCAGCAGTCAAGGAACAGCAGTCTATTCTAGGAAGGCAGAGCTGATTCATCCTCATATAAGCTGATTTTGATTGTAGAAAATATGAGACACAATTTGGGCTGTTTTGCTTTGGCAATCCTAGCCTTGTACTTGCACCTCTGAATAAAAAAACTCCATTTGCCCTCTCATATCCCTATTTTTCTGAGTTTCATTGTGTTTAATAGGGTATTGTATTGCGTTAGTGTGGAAATTACTCCCTCTACGGCTGTCCTTTTCTCCTAAACCCTTGAATTAATTTTGCAAAATAGCTTAGAGTTGTGCAGGTGTGTGGATCTTTGATTTCTTTGTGTGCAGAGTTACATGCATGTGTTAAACTTTTGGGGTATCACCCCTATTTTCCATTTTCCTTATTCCTTCTCCCTTTTCCTTGTCATTTTTTTTGTTTTTTAGGTGATTCACAAGAGAACCAGCCCTCTCTGGAGATTCACCTCAGACATAAGTTATCCACAGCCTTGAGGTGTTCTAGTTTTGTCAATAGGAGAGAGAGTACACACCATTCTCTATCAAGGTGCAACTTTTGGGTGACAACAGTTTCTAGCACGCCCGGTGGGGCAAAATTTTCAAATAAGTGATGCTAATTCAGCAGTTTGCAGAGCCTAAAGTATTCACAAATCATCATCTGACAACTCCTCAAGTTTTCACAAACATACCAGTTGCAAACTAGTAAAAGCTAATGCCAAAGGTGACCACCAGGTCAAAAGCTAAAGGTATAGCATTTGATTATATTCAGCTACCTTTACATTCTTATAAAAGAAACAAATTTCATAGATCTTCCCCATATATTTCCCGAGCTAACAAACTTAAGCAATTGCTAAAAATCCCACAACTTCCCGTTATGAATTTCCTAATGGCTCTTCCTAGAAATCAAGCTTTTGTGACCTTTAATGATAGCAGCCCCTTGAATGTCATAGTATACAATAATATCCCTGCTTCCGCATTGAAGAATTTACCATTCTCTACTAGTCTAACTCAAACCACTCCAGTAGAACATATTAGAGATGTTGCAAAATAACTTCGAAGAATGTAACCGTGACACTCCTTGTTGCTTCCTTCAAAGATAAAGCCTTGCAATGGTACCAAAATCTACCTATTAATTCTATCAGTACTTCGGATCAATTAGTAACATCCATTTGTAACCAATTTGATGACAAATCCGACCACCTATCCCTGATTGAGCAATTGTGTAATGCCCCCAAGTGGATAATTTTTACTCCCAAATGGTTTTAAGGCAAAACCCACACTTAAATACAAATGATAAAGGATATACCCAATATTTATGACGCAAATCTGATTTTTATATAAAAATGGCGACTCGCCTAGATGAAGAAACTCATGGTGAAAATAGAGTTAATTGAATTTATTAAGCCAAAACATAAAGATAACTCCAAATTTGGGACCCAAAAAGAAGCTGAAATAATTTATTAAAATGCTGCAAATTCTTGCCTTCAGACAACTATGAATAGAATATTTTGGAGCCAAAATCCACTCCACAAAGTCTGATTCCGTTCACTAAAAATCTGAAACCATAACAGCAACCTAAATATGGTTTTTAAAAATCCAAAACACCTCCAAACAGCCCACTATGCAAGTCGCACCACCTAGGGCAAGCTGGAAACAAAGGAGAGATACAACAACAATTTCTCTCCTTCAAACCCTTGTCCAAATCCGCAAACTTCAAACTTCAAATATGCTGGAAAACTACTGGAAAATCAGCTCTCTCCTTTGTGCACAATGGAAAGCCTTCTATTAGAGTATCCTCTCAACTAGGAGAAGGGCTTTCGTCCTTAGAAATATTTTTGTTAAACTCAAAGGCTCAAACAAAATTCAGATTTGTTCAAAATAGAAAAAGCATGCCTTCTACAACCAAGTAAGCAAAATTTCTCCTTTTGTCATCTAATCGTTTCAAAAAGTTTGTTGTAGGTATCTAGGGTTTTCTATTTGTCACAGGTCATTAAAAGTGGTGTCAAAGGTGTGTGAACCCTAACCATAGACAACGACAACAATTTTGTGACTAGCGATAAGCAAGCAAAGTTATAATGCTCCATCATTTGCTAGGACAAAATAGTATGGAGCAAGACCTAACCATACTACAACCCAACAAGATCTATACAATTCTGTACATGAGCAGTTTCTAAAGCAATTTCAAGTTCAAATCATCCACTCCAACCAGTCTACACACCTAGATCACTTCTCTACCTCTTTGTAGAACTAAGTTTTAACCCAATCTAGTGTTTTACACAATCGTTTTATCGGTATATCATCGTTTACTACATTAATAGTTATATTCTAGATTGTATGATAGGTGTGGATTAATTTATTCATAATATTCTACATGTAACATATCTTACATCCCACTTCCTATAATTTATATTTTTAAGGTGTAAACAGAAACCAACCAAGATATATTTTCAAACCCTTATTTAATAAAAAGACGTGCTTTGTGATCCGTGTATTTATTTGATGATCTATATAAAATTAATAACGGTTTGCCTTTTGTATATGAATTTAAATAATGGAATGTGAATTTATGTGGGTAATTGGAGCATGACAAAGCCACACAAGCATTCCACCAGCTAAAAGAAGCTCTTAATACCACTACTGTGTTAGCTACAGCTGATTTCTCTCATACATTTGTGCAAGAATGATATTCCTTAAAACATGGCACTGGCACGATAGCGACGCGAGAAAAGCATCTCTTGGCTTCTGAAAGTCTACAATTCATATGCAAGAATGTGTTACAACCCATATATGAAAAGAAAATGTTAGCTATTATTCATGTAGTCAAACAGTGGTGCCAATATCTTATGGGCGAACAAAGTCAAAATAGTTCGTGAGAGTTTAAACATTTCTTGATCACCAAGAAGCTAGGATACGACTCAATTATTTTTTAAAAGGTAAGGAGAACTAAGACGTCGTCCTCTCTCAACAAAAAGTCAAGCAAGCAAGCAACAAAATGTACCATCTCATTATTGCAGCCACAATGAAAAACACCAAGGATAGGATGGCAACAAGACTACAACAACTTCTGTTGGACCCTTCTTATTAAGACAAGTATGCTTGGAAGTGGGCTTCTTTATGGCAATTAAAACAAGCTCTTTCTTTGCAAAAACTCTCCATTGAACACTAATATTTTATCTCAAATGCATGACACACCAATCAAAGGACATTCAAGGTTCTCAAAGACATCACACAAAGAAGGGTTTCTTTCTAGTAGGCCTTAAGGGGGATGCACAAACATTTGTGGCTTAATGTTTGATATGTCAACACCATAAAGGGGAAATAATGAAAACACCAGGCCTCTTCCATTATCCATTCCAGTGTAGCTTTGGGAAGAAATATCAACGGTTTTATTACAAGTTTGCCAAAATCATAACAATGGAATGTGATATCAGTTTTGGTGGATTGACTCACTAAGTATGCACAATTATGTGGACTCCCTCATCCTTCTGAGCCAATACAATGGTAGAAGGCTTTACGAACAAGGTGTAAACACTCCACATCAATCCCAAAATCTTTATGATTGATTGCTACCCTATCTTCACTAGCATATTTTGGACTGACCTATTTGCGATATGGGGCACAAAACAAGCACACAATTTATCTTATCGTCCACAATCAAATGGAAAAATAAAAAATAAGGCATGGGGCACAAGATTAGCTCATAATTCATCTAATCATCCACAATCAAATAGACAAACAAAAATTGTGAATAAATGTTTGGAGTATCTATACGCACCCAAAATTGCATGTGCTACATTATCGGAAAACGGTTACAAAAGTCCCCAATGATGACTCAGGTCCTTTCAAGAAGGTGTTCGAGCTCCAATTTCCATTCACAGTATATATTTGTTGCCAAGACGTCTTTACCTAGCCTTCCCATGCTTTTTCTAACTTCGTACTTCTTTCTATGCATGTTTTGGCCTTTAGTGCCAGGACCGCTGCCCTGCCTAGACGGCGATTCTAAAACTGCCGCCTTGCGCAGGGCGGCAGTCCTACCCGCTTTTTCCAGAATTCTTCACACGTGTTTTAACATGCGACAGTTCACTTAACTTCACTTTTGGCATGCATCCGAGGGCCAAATTGTCTAAAATTAGCTTCGATTGCTTGGTTCTCCTTCCTCTTTCTATTTTTATAATAGATTTAATTGGTTGGAACTGCTCCTTCTTGCCTTGTGCATGAAGGCACCTCCCATCCTCCACTCCTATATATTCCATGCTTGTATTCAAGCAAAAGGCCTGAGAATTTTGTGTATCTTGCATTGTATTGCTGCTACGATTTTGCTAAGAATTGCATAGCCAAGCTCTGATCTCTTGTGTTATCTCTTTTCTACCTGCATTGCATCCGGACTGCCATCAAGTTGTCATTGCTCAAGCGCCATCCTCTTATTGTTGTTCTTGTATTCCCAATCCCTTGGACTCACATGAACACTCGGAGAAAGAAAGGAACATACTGAGGGGACAGATACAGACACAACCAGATTTGCCAAAGCTCTTGTTGTCCAGGTTGGAATTGTGTGTTTGTTTGCCTTGTTTGTTGAATTGTCAATTTCAAATCACTAGTTTGAATCACATATCAAATAGAGTAGAAAATCATTAGTTTCAATAAATTAGTCAATCACAAGTAGATCAAATCATTAGTAAGTTTGCCTCTTTAACATTACCAAGGAGGTTGTGAGGAACAATAGCTCCTTTCAGGTTCATGATTTGTTCTTCACCTCTGAGGTAGGGTTTGAAGGGTTTTGATTAAATTAGATTATTTGCTTTAGATCAAATTCATACATTTGCACAAGTAACCAGCTACATCCGGCTGATTACTTGTCTTTAGTTTATTTATTAGATTAGAACGCATTGCTTAAAGATTAGAAAAGAACAAAAAGATTTCCTTTAATAGATTAGTTTGCTTTTATTGCTTTGATCCAAAATATTGTGAAAACTCCAAAAACATAGATTAGATTTCCTTCAGTAGTTAGTTTGCTTATCAAAAATCATTTTAATTCATTTTGTATGACCATCAACGGTCCACAACAAGAAAAGACATACAATTGTGATCCCTTGGTCCCACAACCCTACGGGCCAGAATTGATAACTAACATTGATACCAATTTACGTTTGACAGTCTTACGCATACCTGCAACTTTTGCCGAGAAAATAGAACTCAATATGCTAAATATCATTGTTAATCAAGCCTACGACTATTGGACTGCTCCTGGCAACAGGATTTGATTACGCACATGACCGTTCAAGGGCCACAGCCCCCACGAGTCTTTGGTTGTAATCCTCAGGTCCCAGAACCCAACGAGCTTGCTAGTCAGTTAGACATTGACACTAGTTTGCGTACATTAGTATTCAGATCTTCACCACTTCCACTAGATATTATTGCACAACTTTCCTTACTAAACATAGCAGCGGATCAGGCTAAGACTTTCTGGACCAGACCAGACCAGAAAATCGCCCATAAATACCTGTGGCTCCATCACACCTCTCGTTCTTACTTCCATGACCTTGTCTCGAAATCTATACGAGGCATCCGCAGGTCATTTTCCGCGTGTTTAACAACCGGCAAACAAAATCTCGATCCAGCTCAATATTGATTAGAGTCTACGAGCAGCTATTATCTCAGACCGAGCCATCACACCACTTCAAGTCAGGAGAGCATTTTTTGCCTTAAACTCGCAGATCTCAATATTGCGTGTTGAAGATATAAGATTGCCCAATTAGCTTGATCCCCGCCTCCACACTCACATGCACATTCATTCTACACCAGTTGTCTCGGCACGACCTTGAGAGGTCGGGTGCAAAGAAGGTCACGTGTCGATTTTCTGTCGTACAGTATCCCTGTTATTTTGCCTCAAAAAAGCAAGCACAATGGTCGAAATGGTTTTGGCATGCAAAATGGTGCTATAATACCTCATTTCACAAAGCAACAAAGATGACTCCATTTGAGGCTCTTTATTGTTATCCCTTTGCCCCCTCCCCTCCACCATCCATTAATTACATGCAAGGTCATCCCAAAGCTCAAGGCATGCAAAATCATATCCAACACTAGCAAAATATTCCCCAAGTCTTAAGGAGAATTTGATTGTGGCTCAAAACAAGATGAAATATGAAGCAGATCAATACCAAAGTGAGACATTTTGAGGAAGAAGATTGGGCATTCCTTCAATTGCAACCCTACAAACAAATGTCACTTAAGAACCATAAGAACCTCAAGCTAGCACCAAAATTTCATTAGACATTTTCAGGAAGAAAATTTGGGCATTCCTTTTATTGCACAAAGTGTTACTTGAGAACTATAAGAACCTCAAGCTAGCACCAAAAATTTCATGTTTGAAGAAAGTCATTGATAACAAGCTTCCAGTACATTCAAAATTTCCAAGCTAAATAACCTAAAACCCGACGAACATTGAAAAGTTATTTAAAACCATGTTCAAAGAAAACAGAGAGGATATTGTAGTTTACCTACATACAGCCACAACTACACAATGAATAGTACTTGCAAATCCAAAGTATAGCTTGAATTGATAGACGAAAATTTATACATAAAAGAGGGTGCAAAGGTGCAAACCCTTGCTCCTGACATAGAGGGTAACTACAACAAATATCTTAAATACATCTATTTGAAAAATGCCAATACATATCAATCTCAAGGTTTCTATATTGGATCTAATGCATATCACATTGATTAATAGTTTTATTTCATTCTCTTCATATTTTCCTCTTACTAATGAGGAAAAAGGGGCTCAAACTCTACCATACAGTTAAGATATTACTATTTTTATTGGTCTCTCAAAGTTTAAAGAGGAACTTTAAAGTGACAGTCAAATGGATGTGAAATTTTATGTAGAAAATAAAAATTTACACAATCACACCATTATGTGCCATCCCTTGCTGCCATTGTAGAATGCCTATCGGCATAATAAGTTCATAACCCCAACTACTAGGCAGGCCTTTACATCATAAAGGTTAAACAATCTTACAAACCTCAGCCCACTATTCAACATCTCAAATACAAGCCTTATACACCACCTTTGGGTCACAACCGCAAGAGTGAAAGAAATTTACCACTACCTAATGGATTCATACAGTTCATTGCAACCCATCCTCCTCGTGAAACTTTATCCCAAAAGGGAAAACATTGTAAGGCTGCACTTTGGAAATGCTGATAAAAGACCAAAATTCATGAAGATAATGCAGTATACATACTAAATATGCAATATAACAGCTCGGAAAACACAAAAAATGCCTACCGTCCTGAAAATTGTATTTAAGGCATGAAATTCACCATTTAGCCCACCATGCAGTCTCTCTAACATTTTGTGGCTGAAAAATGCATGAAATACAGTATGGAATCTGTAATGTGTATGCAGTCAGTATGATTCCTCAGAAAAATGATGTGTAAAGTAATATTGGAATCTGTTTAAAAAAAACAACCACCAAAAATCAACTCAACTCCAGATTTCTAGTGATGAGGTGATATGTTAGCGGGCATTTTAAGGGTCTCCTAATGCTCTTGTAAATGTTTGTTTGTAACATTCCTCTTGTGCTTTTGAAAATAGAGCTGCTGGCCTCATAATGAAGTGTACAGATCATCAGGGCTGAAAAACAAATTTGGATTTTTGTGGTGTTTTAACAATATGAAAAGAAAATGTGATGTAGCAAGCATAAATGAAAACCAATTTCCCATTTTTCAGTTTCATGTCAGGTGGAAAAAGAAATAATTTTGCTAACCATAGAAAAACATTTCAACGAAATATTATCAACCATATGAATGGTATTTTATATTGTTGGATATCTAGCACACAAACAAATTAATACAAATTTAAAAGTTGAAAAGAAATGCACCACATTAATAGGGCCTACTACTGATAGTTAACAAAATCGAAAACTTTCCTTCAAGCATCCTAACCAATTTATACAAACCTAAAAGGATGGTGAAAAAGAAGACATACCTTTCTTTATTCAAATTTTCCATGATTTTCTCTAAGGAACCATGTTGACGGACAAGCTTCAATGCTGTTTGCGCCCCAATGCCTAAATTGAAAAACAAGAGCTTATAATGACTAAATTATTTTACACAATTTTCAGCCAAAAATCTTGTTCTCATTGGCATAGACTATGCAACCATGAAATCTATCAACTGCAAATGTTAATAAAAAATGGATATTGTCAATTACATATAGAGGGGCCATGTAAAAATAAAACTTCATGCAAAAAAACATTCGAGCAAGGGTCTAAAGAAGTTGAAAATCATTCAAATTTCACAAGTGCACTAAAATAAACTACGCAAAAACTATCCATTGGAAAACCCTCTTCTCATTGATTTTCCAAATAATTTAATATTGTGTCAATGTACTAAGAAATCCATAGCAAAAACTCAAACATGTGAAGAATATTGGAAAGCCGCTAGGTTGTTTTCTGTTTAGGTTATTGTGTTTTAGCTTCATGTACATGGGTAGGGATTAAAAAGATGCTCTAGAACTGAGAAAGTAAGAGATTATTTTAATGTACACAAATGACAAGACTAGGTCTATTAATATTTGAAGCACAGAAATTACGATAGCTAATCAGAGGTGATAAAGGAACATCCAAAAATAAAGATAAATGAATAACAGCTAATGGATTTAACAAATGTGTTGGTTTACATATCCACAACAAATGATGCACATCACCTCTGCCATAAATAGGGTGGTTTACTACTTGCCTAATAAGATCACATACTGAGTGGCCATTTTCTCAAAAGCAGTCTATTTGGAAGAAAAATACCATGACTTATTAAAACTTTAAAACCCCCACAACTATTTATTAGTACAAATCACCAGGGTGACATCTTTAAGCTATTTGGAAAATATTATCATGACCTATTAAAACTTAGAATCAACACAAACATTTATGAGGACAAATCACCTGGGTAAAATCATTATGTTATTCACCTTTGAAATCAAATGAATTTACTATTAAAACTCCTTTAATTCTTCTCTGAACACCATAAAGGCATAGAGTAGGTCACCGTTCCATTGTTTTAACTTTTTCTTGAATCTTGTTCGCTACTATGCAGTTTTTGTGGCTTCTAATGGAGTTTTTCAATCATCAACTTGAATATTCTACCAATCTAAAATGAAGCCAATTTTCATAAACGGTCTGGAATTTCCAAAATTTGTTGTAGACAGACTCCAAAAGATTGCATATGTGCACTACAATGAATTTTCTAGAACTTCAATGTCTTTGTGGTACTCAAATATAACAATATTGTATTTTCCTTCAATTCATTAGTGCCCTCCCTTCCTGCAAATGCACAAATGTAATATCATAAGGATTCCACTGAATATCCCTTGTCAAAGACGGTCATTGTTATTTTCCATAATTTTATAAAGGCCATCAAACACAAAGGGAGATTCTCGTAACACCCTTTGTACTACCATGAATTTTCTGGAACTGCTAAGTCTTTATGGTACACAAATAGTGACCGTATTGTCTTCTCCTTCAACTCATTTGTGCCCTCCCTTCCTACTAAATGCATATATGTAATATCATAAGGATTCCAACTAAGCAATTCCTTGTCGAAGACGGCCATTGTTCTTTTCCATAGACTTATGAAAACCAGTCGAACACAATGGGAGATTCTCATAACGCCCTTCTGTACTACATCCACCAGTTTTCATTTAGATTCACTATTCTGAGATCATTAAACTGCATCCTTCATTCCTATTTAATAACTTCTCTGAACAATGTTGGAATGAAAAAGGATATTGTTTTCTAGTGATCTTCTAACAAATATCTCCAAAAAATGTTGTACACTTCTATGTTGCTGCAATTTTTAGTAATCAACCTATTCCCCTATTCCATATTACTTCCACTTCAACAGTATCTCTAAATTCTAATTTCTATAGCCTATGAGACAATTTTATAACTTATTATATTACATTATTTACTAAATTATCAATTCTGGTATGGAACCGAGTATGGGTACAGGGATAGGGTAAGGTGGTTCAATGATTTTTATCAGCCCTGGATGACATACAACTTGTATGCAGCTGTTAAAAACAAAATATTAAAACATTAAAGATGTGGATGCTCTAGAAAAATATACACACACAAAATGCAACGCTACAAAAGTGTAGAACTACATACAATCTATGTCACAAGGTACGCCAAATTTTTATCAATAGAAGTTCGAATTTCGCAGAATTTTATTCTCCCCGAACATGAAACTCGAAGTTTACCCATTATTTTTGCATCAAAGTGTTTGCCACAATTTTGCATTAATTTTATAGATGATATAAATATTAAAAAATGCATAATACTCTTTTTTAGTCCATAAAAAATAAAACACTTGAAAAAATATAGCATTCATGAAAGTTCAAAACATTCAACATGCTTTTCTTTTGTGTTTGGTATGGATAGCGCATAGTATTTGGACTTTTATATTTGTGTATTTTTGAAAGTATTTTTTGGTTGAAAAACTGCTGCCGGAAAATGGCAGAAAACAATTTTTTCCTTCCCCTTGAAATGTGGTCATGTTGTCACCCAAAAGTTGCACCCTGATAGAGAATGGTGTGTGTACTCTCTTATGTTGACAAAAATTGGAACACCTCAAGGTTGTGTGTAACCTATGTCTGAGGTGAACCTCCAGAGAGGGTTGGTTCCCTTGTGAATCACCTAAAAAACGTAAACTTTAACAAGGAAAAGGGAAAAGGATTGCAGGAAATGGGAAATAGGGGTGATACACCAAAAGTTTAGTATTTGCATGTAACTTATGCACACAAAGAATTAAAGATTCACACACCTACACAACTCTAAACTATTTTGCCAAAACTAAATTCAAGGGTTTAGGAAAAATGACAACGGTATAAGAGAATTGAAATTCCACACGTAAAGCAACACAATATCCTATCAAACACAATGAACAATCAGAAAACAGCAGTATGAGTAGGGGCAAAATGAAGCTTTTTTATTCAGAGGTGTAAGTACAATAGCTAAAGATGCCAGAGCAAATCAGGCACTCAAATATATATAATTTTTTAATAAAAAAAGAAGCCCATATAGCTGAATCGACTGCTTCCTCCAAAAATAAGTTGCTGCTATTTTTATAAGACTGCTGATATTTTTAATCAATTCCATCCTTATCCAACCTTGGCACCACTTTTAGGAACAACTGCTATTTTTATCCATTTCCTTCTCTCTTTGGCACATGGGCAAGACTTTAACATCAGTTCCTCTTTTATTTATTTTGCTATGTCTATCTTTACTATTTTTGGCACTAACTCCAAATGGAACTGGGACAGCAGTTCAGTCTTTCTTTTATATTTATCTCCTTCCATCATGCAAAGGTACCAAACTCTAAAAAATAAAACAGCAACATGCTTCCTTTATATTTATTTATCTCCCTTTATGCATGCAACATTATCTCTCCATGGCGCCCAACATCTAAAAGTTCTTTTGCTTGTGGTTAATTTCATTCACTCCTCCAAGCACCTCCATGCATGCAACCCTCTTCTCTGGCACAGACTTCTTTGGCTTAAAATATGGTAACAGGGTCCCTCCTAGATATTTCCTTCACCTTCAAATGCCGTCCGCAACTGGGCGTATCCCGCATCTTCGATAATCCCACATTGTTAAATAATCAAGAGACAAGGAGGGCCCATAAGGCATGCACTCACCAAAGGTTTTGCCAATTGACAAGAGGCTAGTCACCAATTCTCCCCTATACTGGCAAATGTTTAGAGATGCTTGCGTGCTTTAAATGTCCCCTTGCCTTGTGATTTTTTTAATTTTACCATTCCGATGGTATACATGCTAGGATAGAGCCAAAAATCATTATCAATAATACTCAAAGAAATTTGCCAAACAAAATCTGCATGTGCTATGACAAATGTAGGGCCCTCACTGGACGTTTTGGAAACACAAAAATGAGCTTGAGAAAATTGACCCGTCACTGTTCCAAATAAACTAGCTGAAACACAGAAGTGGCAGAAGAGGACCAGAACAGTGTCAAACAGAGGCCTGTGAGTTCACCCCGTGTATGGCCCAGCCCTGTCCAAGGCACGCCCCAGTTCATCAGAGAGTGAACCACAGCATACCCCTGGGAGCCTGGGCCATAACTGGGAACAAATGGACCAGGACCAGGACCAGGTCCGTGCCATACCGTACCGTACCGGAATGAGGGAGGTAGGTGATGCAGGACCTGGTAACTTGGATTATTCATGTTTTCGGAAATTACAAAATTCTTACATTTATCACAATCCTCAAATTTAATACAGATACGAATCACCAAAGAAATTCAACAAGAAATATATAACCATTATCATGAACACAGTACCATACTTCAGTTTGCATCAACTTCAAAATATGGACCAACATCCATAGATGCACATACCTCTAATAGTATCGCAGTAATCACACCCACAAAGGATGCACATATCTATAAACTGGTCCATGGTAAGGTTCAGCTCCTCTAAAACCTAATGAGAAAAACATTTTAGGACCACTTTCAAAGCCTCAAGCTTTTTTGCTTTTGACACACTGTATCCCCACAATCCTCTTGCTTGAAAAATTCAATAGCCTAGAGGCTGTTAGAAGTGTCCATGTTGTACCTTAGAAATCTCAAACTCCATCACTGGTATTTTCTTTGATGAGGGTTCCATCAAATGCCGCAAAAATTTTGAAGCTCCAAAAGTCAATGAATCCATATCCTCAGAAGCTACTGCATAAACCTTCACAAAAGAAACAAGAAAGAAACCATATAATGTCCACAAATGGCCAATGTATGCAGATAGGGGCTTAAAAAGTTAATTTCAACTGCATTAGATAAGTATTGGGGTTAAAATACCCAAGGTTACCAAAATCAAGGAGCATCAGCCCATTGAAAGATAAAACCAATACCAAAATTTGGAATTCGCACCTTTCCACTTTTACATAATGATGCACACTCTGCCTCTGCTTCAGAAGGAGCCTGAGCAACACCAAGAATAATGTCATCACACAGCAAATTCCTAAATGCAAGAAACGTTCCATATTAGAGAACAGTGTAGAAAGTAAACTTATATGCAAGTGCATCTGACAAGTATACTTTAAAAGCATAAATTAATCTAAAACCCTTTAAGGTGATCAAATACCTACATGTATTGTAATATAGAAGAACCATTCAGGATTAAAACAAAACACCAAAGAAATGTTTACTTTTCCCTAGCAAATATCATGAATCGCATTTCCAGGATTCAATATAAAAATGAGGGTAACTAAGTCTTACACAAACTATATTAACTAAAAATATGACAATAATTATAACATTGTTATTAAAGTAATTACCTCAATCACAGGCACCCCCATCAACCTTAAAAGCTTTTTGCAATCTTCATTGTGTTGTTTTGTTACCTATTAAAACCAAAGCCAAAAATGATTGATACTATTCCATAACAGGCTGAGAATATAAACTGTTATAATTTATTGAATATAAAAGCACAGCAATCATGCAAAGACTGACACTATTAAAACCAAACCTAAAATGAATAACACTATTCCATTATGGCCTCAGAATATAAACTGTTATAATTTATTGAATTAGTGAAAATAAAGCACGGCAATCAGGCAAAGAATCGGAAATGTTTGAGCATATACCTTACAGAATCCTAGAAATGTGATACACTACATTAAGCCAGAGCATATGATTGCCAATCATGCTAAGGTGTTGGCTTTGAATGTCAATCATGCTATAGGTGTTTTGCATTAAACTATTTCAATATAAGTTAAAGACAGTATCTGATTGTTAAAAATAAGGGTACAATCACATGCTTTCCTACATTCTTAGAAGTTCTTGCTAACAATTGTTATTACACTAATGAGGCTTAAATTCAACAACAAAGTCGAGATAATGAAAATAATGTAGATTAGGTTATAACATTTATAATCCAATGTCCGTGCATAAAATCGCATAACAATACATAAGTTCGCCTCCACAGTTGTGCAGCAAGGGTAAGCCGTTGCATTGGTGACTGCTAGGTCATGGGTTTGATTCCTAATTTACCCGCAGTCTGTGGAATGGGGCATTTACGCATTGCATGGTGGTTATATTGGCCATGGGGACACCTTTAGATTGTGAAATATCCCTTTCCCAAGATTAACAACAGTCGAAGACCCTTAGCCCCATTCATTGTTTTTCCCGACGGCAAAAGGGAATGAGAAAAAAGGAAACTAAGTCCTAATTAATTGAATTTTAAAGTGCATAATAAAATTTTATCATAAGCACTGTAATTAATTCATTAGTTGACAAAAGAGAAAAAAAAGTAACTTTATGTTTTATTTTTCCCTAGAGGAAAAATGCGACCCATAGGGGGGATGATTTTCAAGGTTTCCATGCATTGGAGAGGATATTTTTTTGACATTTTATCATTTCTGAATTTTGGTCTAAGCTTTGCCTGCTTTCCAATTTCACTCCAAAGGACGAAACCCTTTGTAGTTTTGCTTGAGAGGACGAAATCACCCTTTAAGCTAGGAAGAAGAAAGAAAACTCTTCTCCCTTTTTGAGAGGAAGCTTTGCTCAAGGGTTTCCACTGATTTTTCAAGGTTCTACTTAAGAATTCTAGTGGTATTTGAGAGGCAAATTGCAGATCTACTTTGTTTCCAGCGAGGGTTTGAAGGTGAAAGAGTGTTGCTGATTTTTACCTTACATTTCCAACTTGTTTCTATTGGAACGACCCACTTCTAGGTGTCTTCTGAACACTCTAGGGCACTTTGGGGTCAGATCTGGTTTTGTGGCTTATTTATAAGATTTTTGAAGACCGATCAGCTGGTTGGCGTAATTTTTGGTGTTTGGGAAACTCCATTTTCAGCTAAGTCTGAACATGTTTGTCTGCAGATTTTATAAAAAAAATTCCAGCCCTTTATTTGATCCAAATCTGGTATTTTTCTTATGTTCTCACCTAAATAAAAATTGTTGATTTGTTTGGTGAAAGATTTCATTAATTTTACTTCAGTTTTGAGTGACTTCTGTCTCCTAGGCAAGTCGCATTTTCCATGAATAATTCAGATCTGCAGTAATTTTATCAAGCAAATATTCTATAAAATGCTTTTAGAAATCAAAATTAATGTTGTTCCGTTTAGGGTCAGAATTTGTCCATTTGGGGACATTACAGATTGGGGTCGCACACCTCCATGTAGACCAAGTGGAACACAATGGGGCACTCCAAATGCACATTGTTTCGCAGACATTAAGGACCCAAGCACGCCCCCATGTTCCACTATCACAGTCATTTTAAATTAGAATCTTCCTAGGCAAATTTGTGAATATGCGAAGATGGTACCGAATATGCGAATTTCAAACTTGCGAAGGAGTTCGCAACTTATAGCAAAGTGTCACAAATGATGGGTGTGATCTTGGGCATACAATCGAGTCATTGGATGTTCTCCCTAAGGAACCATAAGCAGTAGCAATGGACCTTTCAAATGAAGTAATCAAGGAAGGTATCCATCCTTACAAGGTGCATGCCCTATTTGGCAACTTTGTTGAAAAATGATTTGTCATTGTTGCCGTGGAAAAATGGTGCGACCACCAATGGGGAAAGTGGTGTCTCCCTACATTTTCTCCCAAAGGGCTTCTTCGCCATCATCTACAGGGGTGAGGAACATAAGTTTGAAGCTTTGTGGTGTAAAGAATGGTTCTTGGAGGATGCTAGCCTCTTCCTTCAATCGTGGATTCCAAACTTTGATGCTTGCTCGACTCTCATGGGAGATACACCCATCTAGATTTGTTTGTTTGCCTTATCAATCGAATACTGGAAGGAGGGCACTCTCACCAAAATTTACCAAGGTATTGGTAGGGTCCTTCAAATCGACATAGTGATTCCTGAGATGATACGTTGGTCATCCAATGCGTTATGGTTTGCATATCTTTAGACCTATTGAAGACCCTTGCCAAAATTGGTCAAGATCCGCACCAATGATGGAGATTGGTCGCAGGCTATCGATTATGAAAAGATACAATTCAAATGCTTCCATGCTGCCACTCAAATTGGACATATCAAAAGGTGATGTCTGGTGCTCATGTAGGATTCACAAAAGAGGAAACTTGTAAACCAAAACCATGGTGGTCCCTTAATGGCTTTCATGTGGTGGAATGGGTGAAAGGCTTTCTACTCTCCTAATTTCAACCCCTCAGCCTCTCGTGTGGTGGAAGATCTAGACTAAAAAATCAAGATGTTGGGATTTCAAAATCAAGATGCAGGATCCCCTAGGTATTCAGTGTTGTCCTAGAATCTATTCTTAAGGAAATTGAGTGTGTTGCACGGCAATCAATCTTCCCTGAGCATCGGTGATAAAATCAAGTATACTAAATGGAAAAGGGGGATCTCTTATAAGAATTGCAAGATTGGGTGTCCTAAAGAAAATATCAACCTTTTGGATGATGAAGAATTTAATTAAAAAATACTTGTGGAATGCTCAATTCATGTAACTGATTCTTCCTTGAAAGACATGATAATTGTGGGCCTTTGGGCAAAGCGGGAAAAAAATCTAAACATGAGAAGGCTAAAGTCGAAGTTGTTATCATCGCCCAAAATGTCATCGACGTCTTCTTCAATCCTGAGAAGTAGAAATCCTCTTCCTCGATGAGGATAATTTCGTGGAATGCTAGAGGCTAAAATGCCTCAAAAAAACATCATTTAATCAAGCGTTGTACACAGAAGGCTAAATCTGAATTTGTTGTCGTCGCCCAAAATGTCATCAACACCTTCTTCAATCTTAAGAAGTAAAGGGTGGAAGTCCCTCCTCTTCCTCAATGAGGATAATTTCGTGGAATTTTAGAGGCTTGAAATGCCTCTAACAAACATTGCTTAATCAAGTGTTGTATAACTCCAGTAGGAAGTAGATATTTTTCGTCCTTCAAGGAGACTAAATTGTTTGAATCTAAAGACTAAAAAACTTTAGGGTCTAAATTAGATAGGTTCGAACAACTTCCTTTGTCAACACTTGTGGCACCTCCATAGAATGTTGGGAATCATTTAGTGTTCCTGCAAAGTTTCAATAACCGCGCTTCTTCGACATCCCAACTGGATGCTTTGCAAAGTCGCCTCCTTATGTGATGGCTCTGAGTTCCACATCTTCAATGTTTATGGACCTATAATAGCCCTATCATGAAAAATCAAGTTTGGCAAGAGATCTCTTGTAGAAGCTCCTAAACCTCAACAATTTGAATAGTGTGTTAGGAGGATATTTAACGCTATCGTCCTCAGTACGATAGGACAAGGTTGGAGGTCTTTTCAGGGGCAATCAGTCCCAACCAAATTTCAGGACTTTCTAGTCCTCTTCAATCAATTGGTTAACATTGAGCCTAAACAAGGATGATTCACTTGGACAAACAAGCATCTCGATTTCAGCAACATCATGGAGAGGTTGGATAGATTCATGGTTAATTCTAATTGGCTACAAATGGATTGGGTCACTAAATGCTCGGTTCTTCCAATCTCGGGCTTGGACCACTTCCCAATTCTTCTCTCCTTTGCAAATGACTCAGCTCCTCCCAAATGTCCTTCAAATTTGCAAGCTAATGTGGCTTCGTGACAAAAGGCTTTCAACTTTAATGGAATCATGGTGGAATTCCTTTTCAAGATCAAGGATTCTAAGATGTTCATTCTCACCAAAAAACTTTTTTGAGATCAAGCAAAGGTTAAAGGAATGGAACAAGAGCAAGTTTAAAAACATTTTTCAGTGAAAAAGTGAGAGTGGAGTCCGACCTCAAAGCCCTAAATGAACGAATATTCGTGGAGGGCATGAACCAAAATTCTTATGAGCTTGAGAAAAATCTCTTGGCAAATCTGGGAAAGCTTTTCTCAAGGAAGAAATATACTGGAAACAAAAATCCAAAGAGGGATGGCTTAAAGAGGGTGACCGCACACAAAATTCTTTCAAAACTTCAGTTTAGGCTCGAAGAAACGTAATAAGATCTCCTCAATAAAAAATAGTCAGTGGAGAGGTAATTCAGGAGGACATCAAGTTTGAAGTTGTCCATTTCTTTGAAAATCTTTTGGGTGTACTGAGGCATCCTGCCTTCTCTTCTCAAAATGAGCTTATTACATCTCATTCCCTCTCTTGTCACTCAAGCTCACAATGATCATCTCATGGCCCCGTTCTCCAAAGATTGAGGTTAGGATAGTGCTCTCTTTTCCATGGAGCAAGACAAGGCACCAAGGCCGGATGGCTTTCTTGTCGCCTTCTTCCAAGATTTTTGGCACATTATGGGGAACAACGTCACTATTGTAGTTGAAGAATCCAGTAAGGGCTAAGTCCATATTTGAAGGAATTCAATTGCACCTTCATATGCCTTATCCCCAAAAAAGATCAGGTGGAATCTTTTGATGACTTTAGGTCGATTTCTCTCTACAATATGGTCTACAAAATAATCACCAAGGTCATTGTTATTCATCTTCAAGCCCATTCTGGACTCTCTCATTTCTCCTAGAGCAAGGTGGGTTTGTTCTTGGGAGGCTTATCTCGAAGGGGATCATCATAACACATGAGATCATGCACTCTTTATCAGTCCATCACTCCCCAAGTATGTTGATCAAACTCAACATCAACAAAGCCTACGATCGTGTGAATTGGAGATTTCTCATGACTACCCAATGAGGAGATTTGGTTTCTCTCTGGATTTATGTAAGTGGATCTTTAGTTGCATCTTGGGTCCTCCCCACTTCTCAATTTTGGTCAATGGGAGCCCCTCAGGATTTTTTCCTTCAACTCATGGGATCAGTTAAGGTGACCCCCTCTCTTCCTTCCTCTTCATCTTGATGGTTGAAGCCCTTAGCCTAGGTTATTTCTTTTGCTTACCAAAGTGGTCGGATTCAAGGTATCCAGGCCACAGAGCATTTGGATCCCTTCTCCCACTATCAATTCGTTGACAACATCTTCCTATTCGGACTGGCTCATAAGCGAGAGGCAAGAGCTTTGAAAAGTATATTGGATACATACTCTTTGGTTGTTGGCCAACTGATCAACGAAGCCAAATCAAATATTTTCTTCTTCAACACTCTTGTTGGGCGTCAAGTTTAGATTAAGGAGATATTGAGGTTTCAACATTGGCTCTCTCCCTCACAAATACCTTGGCATCCCCTTGTTCAGTTGGGCCCAGCAAGGTATCTCACTAGCAGAAGTTAGATTTCAGCCTTTCAGTCTAGACTCAATTCTTGTAGTGGAAAATGGTTGTCATTAGCAGGGCGTTTGACTCCAATGGTGTTTTTCCCTTGGTGCTTCCTTATTTATATGATGTATGTTCTTTGGGCCCTACTACAGTCCTGAGAAAGCTTTCTAGCATCATGAGATCCTTCTTTCTGGCAAGGGACCAAGGATTCCAAAAAGATCCCCTTACTGAAATGGGACCAAGTCTGTCTCCCAAAGTCTTGTGGTGGTGTTGGCATTAGAAACCTATTGGAGATACAAAATCGAGCCCTCAGGGCAAAACTCGTTTGGCTTTTGCTTAAGAACCCCGAGGCAAAATGGTGCAAACTTCTCCAACTCAAGTACATGGACTCTACCCTAGACTGATGCTCATTCTTTCCTCTCTCGACTCCCCTAGAGGATCTCACCTATGGAATTTCATTTTGTGGTGTTGTCCCATCATTAAAGATTTGCCTCGTGATAAATTAAAAATGGACTAAGAGCCAACTTTTGGCTTGATTCTTGGAATGAACATCTTCCTCTTGGTGAGATGCATGAATTCGATGATTTGCGCACCTTTCTCATAAATGAGTGGGGTGTTAAGGTGGCAAACTATTGGGAATTCCTTCCATTCTGATTCTTTGCACCAATGGTTTGGAAATCTCTTTGGGATCTACCCTTTCCTCATGGCCATTTCACAATGCCTACAGGATGAGCTCAATATAAAAGAATTCACTTCTCTCTAGAAGAGGACGACATCATCTGGGTGGCTACCAAATCTGGGGAATACACAGTGACTACCGCCTATAATTTGATTGTGTTGGTTGAAGGCAATGAAGAAGATTCTTGGTCGTAGTGTTGAGCTAAGGAATGCTTACCAAAGGCGAGTGCCTTTGCTTGGTTAGCTTCCAAACGAGAAGATTCTCACAAAAGAGGCATCAGAAATTGGGTCTACATAGTCCCACACTATGATTCCTTTGCCTTAAAGATGAAGAAGACATTGACCATCTTCTCCTCCATTGTCCCTTTTGCCAAAGAGTGTTGGGACGAGTTATGTCAAAAGTTTAAGCTCTTTTGGGTTTTTCTAGAGGGCATCACTTCCACGCTGCGCTCTTGACCTCTCATTCATCCACACAATCGATTTGCTTCAATCTAGATTTGCAGCTCATCCCTCCTCATTTGGCACATTTGGTGGGAACGAATCAAGTGAATCTTCAAGGCTGAATCTTGCTCAATTTTCCTCTATCATTTACAGACTAGAAACAGCCGAAAAAAGTGATGTCCTTTGTCAAGGCCAACTCCCCAATTTCTTCCTAGGATATCGAGCTTCTAAGTAATTGGCCTCTTCTTCAACCCTCTCCCGTTAATGGGTTTAGCATATCATCTTCATCTCAGAGCGAAGTTAAAAAGCTCAACTCCAAATTGATGCCCCCTAGTTCTTGGTTTCAAGTTAAACTACAACATGACTTCTAAGGGTAATCTGAGAATCATGTGTGCAAGTTGTGTCATCGAGAATTGCTCTGGATCTCTAATTCGAGCTGATTCTCTCCACTCCCCGAAGGTTCTTGCAATGTTACTGAGGCATCAGCATTAGTACGTGGTCTTCAATTGGCTCTTAGCTATGGCATCGATTAAATTTGTAGTGAAGGAGACTTCGTGGTCATTACTAATGCTATAAAATCTTAAAAATCCAAAGCTTGGCAAATCGACAACATTCTTGGCCCAACGCTTCATCTCCTATCCAATTTCACCAATTGTTGATCATGGTACCTTCCCATACTTTGGACAACTTGGTTGATAATATGGCTGATTTGTGGCATGGGTTAAGGGAGTTTCTCCATGAGTTGCCTTCCACTTTGGTTAATTGTCACTAAACCATCTCTAACCTCTCACCCACATCAACCTTTCCTTGAGAGGCATGGCTCGAAACTCACCATACCTCTCATTGATTGTTGCACGCTTTTTTTAGGGGGGTCTTCATTTCCTCTCACATGTATCCTTATCCTATATTGGTAAGCATTGCCTTCTTCCTCTCCATCCCGCCTCCATTCGCCTTTTATCCTTTGTTATGCCTCCACCTTGTCGTTGTTTTGGTTGTTAGCCATGAATGACCCAATGCTCCCTCACCTCCATATGCTCAATTCCAAACGGGAAATGGTCTTCTTTACCACCATGTCGAACAAGCGCATACACCATATCTTTATCATTCAATCGGGGGCCAGTATTGAACGCCATTAAGGCAATGCTCTCAACTAAATACGTCGGGCTCTCTGCACACCCTTGCGTGAATTCAAAAATTGACTCTGCCTTTGTTGATAATCTGCTCTAGATTGAGCCAAACAAACAGGTTGTCACCATTGTATTGCACTTATTCGTCTTACACACAGAGGAGGACTTGGCACCATTGTTAACGAACTCATGTCGCAACCCCTTGGTTTCCTCTCTGTTTCAGGCTGACTTGTGGACAATGTCTTGGCTAGGGAAGATTTCATGGAATAGGAGCGACACTTCAACATTGTTGATTTTGTTGAACGAGTGGTGGCTCACTATCGCAACAAGGAGTCCTCTAGGTGTCATCTCCCGCAGCTCAACTTGGTCTCTCTACATGCTCCCATCATGCTTGTGGCCCCAAGGATTGTATCACTGAGGAAGTTGGTTGCAAGGGCCTACAAATTTCTCGAGTGGATGGCTGGCCTAGCAAAGCGGGACATCTCCTTGGGTGGTCGAACAAATCCTCTACCTCCTGTGCCCTAATGGAATGCAGAAGTTTTGGAAATTGACTCAAAAGATGTGATGGCAGAGAAAGTTCCCACCACTTAACATGCTCTTCCTCTTTTTAGTTGGCTCTACCATGGTCTATCTTCGAGTTTTTGTAATCTAATGCAGTGAATTGTTTGGTTTTGTTGAATGCTTTTTTTGGTTCTTTCAACCCTTGGCATCTCACCCCGAATTATATGCATATGTTGTATATCTTTTTGGCTATCAATATAATAGGGAAAGGGACCCGTCAACTCTCGTCTATGAATCAAACAAAAAAAAAACAATACATAAAGTCAATAATGAAAACCTAATTGTCCTAAAAAATAACCAAATAAAACATAGAGGAAAAAATTAGCATGGAGGAAACAATGAGCTAGGATTATACAAGTACTCCTTGCCTTCAGTTTCTATGAGTTGCAACAATACCTTGATGTTAGACACATATGTTGCATCATCACCATTAAAATCCTCTGAACTTTTTCCTACTAGAATCATCAAGTTATTGAAATGTGTGGAAGCATGTGCACATTACTAGTTTTTCCTCTATATCACCAAAGGTTCATTGGTCATGACTATTAGGAGAGGTTCTAGGGGATGTATTTGACTTCCTCCTGAGGATTGTTTTGTGTGGCCCCCTCATTCCTAAAAATTCCCCTATAAGAATTACCAAAGCCTACATTGGCACTCTTATGGTGATAGATGATGATGTTCTTCGTTCTTATAGCCTGAACCTTGCCACAAAAATGTGACATCACTTATCTCGTGTCATGGTTGCATGTTTTCTTCTTCATCAACTCCATGCTTTCGCATTGTTTATAATTGTGCTAAGTTCTTATGGTTTAGGCATTAACTGCTTCAGGTTTAGCCTCATGTTATATTTTCATTTCTTTAGTTCGTAGTACTTGTTTATTTTTCATAACCTAGTATCCTTCACCCTAGCATTCTCTATTGTGATTAATTAGTGTTACGCGGGGACGCGCATCCCCATCCCTAAGCCGTCCCAGACATTCGAAACGTCTCAAGTGCTTGGGGATGGGACGAAACATCCCTTTCCACACACCCCTCAAATGCAAAAACGAAGTGGATGCCCTTTAGGGAACACACCCAGAACATCACAGGTGCTTCGAGACTTGGGAGACTCCAATGGAGATGCCATGACGTCCTTGAGACAGCCAAGGGGACGTCCCAAAGTCCCCGAAGTCCCAAAAAAATAAAAAATATAAAAACATAAAAGATTATGACTTTGCAAAGAGAAAAATGAAAACTAGTACTTTAAGCAGTGATACTAGATGTAAATCCGTTTCCCATGCTAACTTACCTTCCCAAGAAATGGACTTTTCTATTTTATTTAGGTTCCAAAAGAAGATATTCTAACGAGAGGTTGTTATTTTA
Source organism: Taxus chinensis (assembly GCA_019776745.2). Lineage (NCBI taxonomy): Eukaryota > Viridiplantae > Streptophyta > Pinopsida > Cupressales > Taxaceae > Taxus > Taxus chinensis. The sequence continues at coordinate 811,308,402 of CM034151.1, forward strand.
CATTTTTAAAGCCTTTCATATACGTAGCGATAGGATCAACAAATTCACATGCATATTTTAAAGGATTTCTTTAGTTTCGAAATTTTGTTGTGCAAGTCTTTTTGCCTCTTTTCCGTATGATAATGGAGGCTTTACCAATATGTTAGGATGTTCTTGAGGCCAACTTTGTATTTAATTTTTTAGTGTTTTTCAGTTACCTTAACTGGTGTTTGTCTGTGGATGGCAATTCATGTAGTTTGCATGGCCTATACTGTTCCAAAAAGCCATTTTTTTAATTTGAGAATATAATCGTATAAGTGACATGATAAAGAGATGTTGGCATGTTGCAAGCCCTTTGGTAACATCACTAGCTATGGCGTTGAAATTATAACCTTTCAACAAAAATTAGGGTCAGGGGACCCATTGTATATTTTTAATATTTATATATTATTTTAATAGCCGTCCCCCCTCCGTCCCCAAAATCTGGGAATTTTTTGCCATCCCGGAAACCAAACCCCGTCCCGAAGTCTTACGTAACTATGTGATTAATTGTACTCAAGTCCCATTGACCTACTTTTGATAAATATGGGCATTAATATAATTTACCTTTCTTTCTAGTCCATCAAAGATTCTTAGTGGCAACCCCAAATAACCCATGTCGAGTCCCATGCACCCTTTTCCCCATCTACCTTTGTTGCCTCCCCCAAAGCAGCATCCCACCATACTGCTAATCCCCAATTACTTAGGTGTCTTCTAATATTTAACTAGAACCTTCCAATGTTTAATTAGAGTCTTCCAATGTACGGCAACCAATATCTTGTCACTGTGAGGATATATGTGGACTGTTCAGTCTTAGCTACATACAAACTAGTAACTACAGAATAAGATGAGCAACACGATGGAAAAAGCTTTACTCCATATATCCTACACAACTCGGTCATAGTGTGCTAAGTTGGTATAGCAGTACACATTGTGTGAGTCGCACTCAATCTTTGAAGTAGGTTTGTTGAAAGGCCCTATGAATGCAACAAAATGAAAAGACAAAGGTCACAAATTGTTATGGCATCTGCATTATACATCTTTCTAGTAACATCACAAAAACCTTGTATTAGCTCCTCATCATCGATAGGAGCTACATCACCAAGCCTTTCCACGTACAGTTTGCGTTAATTTCATAGGCTGCAAGCTGAAACATGTGTTCCTATGGTCCCAACTAAGCTGAATGATTGATCAAAAATTCTGCATGTAGAACCATAGAGAAGTGTCTTTCTCACACAAGCAAACCCTCACTTCGCCCGGTACGCTATCAAAGGTCTCATAAATTTCTCCAATAAGAGGAGAATGTGTTTACATGAAAAACAGCTATACTATAGGGGATATACATGACCTTGTGTATATGCAGTCTGTGCATCAATCATCATTCAACAGTTGAAGCTTCTCATACTTACTCCTCTCGGTGGATTCTCCCCCACCTAGGCCATAGTTTGCAGTGGTCATTGCATCTCGAATATACTTTCCAATAAGAGGAAGCAGTGACATATCTGACCTCAACAAGCTTAGTGAATTTTCTTCACGTAGGACTTGTAAATGGTCAAGGATGCATGGTGGTTCAAAGGAAACATCTAAACCCTCCTAGCTGCTTTCACCAACTGGTCCTTGCAATGTCCTTTGATGCATTGTTAAGTGCATAAACACAACATGGAGCCCAATATTACAACAATCATCCTGTCAATGTACAAACTTGAAAGTACTACTAATTCAGTCTCAACCTGCATTGCCATTGAGGGCACCACTCATTTAGTAGCTTCCTTACAAAGCTTAAAAGGAATACAACATCTTTGCACTTTTCAGAATGATCAACAGCCTTGAGGAAATGACTTGTTCAAGATGCAACAATTGATGGATTGTCATTTGCTAATATCTGCCCATCAAAACATAAAATTGATCGCCCTGGCCATATTCAAGGTTGTGTTTCCCAAGTATATGGCATTGAAATCTAATAAAAACATAAAGTTCATTACCTGTTGTGCCTAAAGATGAGTAGGACTACAAGAATTCAACACAGAATGTCAAAGATTATATGTAATACTATTACGAACTATTTGCTTAATCTTCTTATTTAAAATATCATATCCATATCTCATGTATTACACTGTTATGAATTTATGATGCTTAACAAGCAGTTAAATTGGAAATGAAAGGCAAATTACTCACCTTGACTGTTCGCTTGCTGTACCTTTCAATATCATCCTTGACTCCCGTCTATGATAAAAAATCAAATTCATGTTTCAACAGGACAGTGGTACAAGGAAAATGCAAAGCAACCAAATATGTAAGGCATAACTCAAAGGTAAAGAACCACAATATGCCTACTATCATATGTACCTCAATGGCCTCGGCTAAGTCCTCTGTTGCATCTTCTCGTCTTGATAATCTATGCACAAGCCAACATACAAATACTAATGTTGAATCTAAGTAGTGTCACCAAAAAATGAAAAACGAAGGAGCCCTCAGGCATCTCAAAGACAAGTACAAAACATGTATAGAATGAATATCTATAAAACCAGAAAAGAAAATAACTAAGAATACAGCAAGTCCAAAAACGCACCGCTTGGCAAGTTCTTCCTTTTTCAAATCAGGAGGCTTTCCATCAAAAACATATCTGATAGACAAAAGCTGTTCATATTTCACATAACATATGATAAAAAAATTGATCATAAAACAGCAAAAATTGTCTCATGTTCCAATAGTCAGAGCAATGTTTTGGAAATATAAATGGTGACGAGAAAGGTTTCGACTTACGCAGGCTTAATACCAGCTTCTAATAACCTAATTGTGCGAGTGAACATTCCTTGCAAATGGCTGCAACAAATTACATAGTTTCAAAAGTGTTATTAATTTGATTCTCACTGTGTAGCTTTAAAACTGCTATATATTTGACAATCACGTATTGTTAATGCTCAAATTTTATGCAATAATAATGAGAGCCAAAAAAGAATGATATCTACCTCGTAACTTCCCCAGCTTCATTTGTTAGTGTTTCATTGCCAACTCTGCCAACAACAATCTGCAACACTAACACTAACAAAATGACTGAGAAAATCTCATATTGGAATAAATACGAAACACATAAATGACTCAACATGCAAGTAAAAGTAAGTGCTTTTGTAAGTAACTATTCCCCTCATTGAAGAGCTGAGCAATTATGATGTACATTGAATGTAAGGCAGAATCGAGCTTATTTGGGATGTTTGCCACAGGCACTAATGGAAACTAATGAACATGATAGTTTCATAGTTTACATGAAAATTGTAACGACTCAAGACATTCTATCAGAAGCAAACGGTTCCCAAGGTTCACCAAAGCAGGTGCATGTACAAATTCAAGTATTGTTACAGATCACACTTGTATCTATACCCACACAAGATATTTCAATACAACGGTTAACATTAATACTTGTGGAGGCATTACAGGATAATTTGTGTTTAGATGGCCTAAAGAAATGCTAATAAGGAATATGTCAAAGATTTCTTAGTATTATGTCTCTCCCCAACCAACTAGCGGAAACCTTAAGAACTTTTGACACAACAGCTTATGAGGTTCTTTTAGGACACTTAGAATATCATACACGTGTCCAATGAGGAGGAGACCTTACATAAACATCCCACCTTGTAAATACCAAAATGTAAAATCAAAGAGGCAAACTACCACCAAAGCAACCACCTTATGGGCATGTCTAAGGTTTTATAAATGCAATGCATAATTGTATAATAAGAAAGGAGCTTCAAACAGAATGTCTCACAAGTATGATATTAAGTACCAATGGAATAGGAGTGTATTTAGCAAACATCAAGCAAGGCTCCAATAAATGTCAAATGTTATTTTAATATTGGGGATTTCTGACAAACGCAATCATTTACTGTAATCACATAAATAAGTACAAAATTTTTAAAAGATTGAATGAAGATAATCTGCAGATAAGTGTCCCAAATGGGGTGTTTTATAGGTTTTATAAAGTCGGCAATTCCCCCTTCAAAGGTCAGACTACATGCTTTGATTCAGGTGTTGTATTCTCAGTATGCAACAGGCTACAAGCTCCAATCAATATTGCAAGAAACTCAACAAATTGGATGCCCTTGATTTCGAGGATGACAAACACCCTTCCCATGCACTTCCCGCTGCAGCTACTACAGTTGGGCCTTCTTCCAGAGCCATGGCTATTTTTGACTATTTTGAAGATTGAGAGAGTGCAGCCCATGTGATTTATTTTATTTGGCATGTATAATCTAATCTATAAAGGCTGATTTGGAGTGAATTTTGTTTTCTTTCACACATATAGCCTAATCTATGAGGACAATTATTGACATTATGTACTGTATCTACACAAGATTTAACAAATAAATGTATTTTCTTATGAATTTCTCATCTACTTGACTTAAATTTGTATAAATTGTCTATAATTTTTTTGATATCCCAGAGTCACAAGGTTTGTGCTTGGTGACAATAAAATCTGAAAGTAATTTTCCAGACACTAAAAAACGAGCCAAAAAATCATGATTGAGTTCAAAGAATATAATTTAATAATATTATTAAATTTTATTAATTAATAATTTAAATATGAAATTGAAAATTAACATTAAATCTAATTAAAAACCTTATATCTAATACTAATTAAAAAAACATTCATATCTCAAATTTTAATACCAAACACGAAAAATGGCCATTCTACAACATCCAGTCATTTCTCCTCCACCCTTAGAAACCTTGGCCTTGGCTTCTGGGTTGATCTTTGTTTCTCACGGTCCTTGAGTAGTGATGGTCCCAACTGGCTTGAAAATCCAAACTACCTAGATATCCAATTGTTCCATGTAATGTCCCTTTCTAGGACTGAAACCAAGAATAAGGTTTTCGCCTAAACCCTAATGAACCAAATCTGAAAATACACCATCAGCCAACAAGCATCAATCTGAAAATGACAGAAAATATGCTTCAACCTTATTAAAATAGTCAATGACCAGTCCTCTAGGGCAGCAAACTCTCTAGGGACTTCACATCAACATTTAACCATTGCAATAACTGCTGAAAATGCTTCTAAATAATTAATTCAACCACGGCAATATTTATCAATCCAAATTACATCGAAAGAATGGAGAAAATAAGTGATTACACCCAGCTGTAATTAATTCTATGACAGTAGCAGAGCAGCCAAAACCAAGGGTTGGAAATGATAGATAAACTCCTCCAAAAATCACCAAAATGTAGATTTCAGCCTTATAAAATATGAAGAACAATAATCTCAACTCAATTGTCCAAAAGTGCCCTAAATGACATCAAGAACAATAATCTCAACTCAATTGTCCAAAAGTGCCCTAGATGACATCAAACCCTTCACCCAAGCAAGTCGCCTAGGGTTAGAAGGCAAGAAATAAATATAAAACCCACCTTAAAGCTCACTTGTGACTTTCGGGTGAAGCCACCAAAGCACACACGAGGATTTATGTCCCCAAGTGTGATCCCATTGAAGGTTTTCATCCTCAATAGGTGCCCAAGAAAGGGTTTTCGTCCTTCAATGGCAAGAAGAGTAGCTACACTAGCTCCAAATCCAACTAAATGTCAAAATAGATGAATAATGATGATCTTCCTCCTCCATTTGAACCTCCTTAAATACCCCTTCTTTGGAGCCAAGGATGAATTAGAAGCCCAATCCCCATGGCCGACCTCTTTTAATCTTCACTTAAGAAGACCGACCTCATAAAAGAGTATTTCTTTGTCTCATTGTAGCTCTCAAGAAGACCGACCTTAATGAGGGTGAAGATAGAAGTTCCTTTTTTGCTTTGCCATTCACCTAATTGAATCACTCCAAGCCATAATTAGTAATTAAATGAATAATGAAATTACTTGCAATAATGGCAATGTTGACCTCCCTTGCTTCCTCGAAGCCCACAGAAGATGGAATGGGCCCAAGGCCTTAATGGTGACTAGCATGGAAAAGGGGACATTACATTCCATCTTGAATGTCAGCACTTCTCCATCACCCCAACATTCATTTTAGCAGTAGCATCATTGTTTGTCATAGACTGGATCAGTTTGCCTTTTGAGCTCCTATTAAACCTACTCATCATCGCCCATCTCATTTGGGTTAGCACCTTCACCCTTTTGGACCTAGTCTTCCGCTCTTTAATTCTCAATCCATTCTTGGAGCCCTTTCCACCTTTCTCATGTCTCATCTCTCCTTACCATCTGCATTTTAATTCACATGCTAACAATATCAAGCTTGGCTCTCAATCTGGATGAATTTGACCTTTCCCTTCCTCCTTCCCTCCATTCTCCACCCTACTACCCCCTTCCACCTCGCCCCGCATTCAAACCCCAACTTCACACACCCCATCTCCCTCCACTTCTAATGAACAAACGCCCAAGGGTTCGAGCAATCTTGCACCACCAAAAAAATATTGTCTTTCTGTTTATTTTCCTTTGTTTTGTTTGTGGTCACAGGTTCGCAAGGTCTTAATAATGGCAGCACAAAAAATGGTGGTTCTCAGTTTTTGGGTCACAACAATGGTGGAGCCCTAAGTTACAATGCTAAGTGGAACTCACTTAAGGATTTAATAATCCTTGGGCCTCTTTATTACTAAGAGGTTGCAAGATTACACCTTAACAGAGCATTTAAAAGGATTTCCTTGAGTCCTTGGTCACTCTAGAGAAAAGGGTCAAAAGTCACTATGTATAAAGGAGTCGGCTTAACACTTTATATTTTGAAGTGAAAACCCACAGAATCTAAGTACGATGTGTGAGCCTGAGTAATTTGAGTTTGTGACAAGTGTCACATTTGGACCTAGCTCACAGTGTCTCTTTTTTAAGGGGGCTCCATGAATGCATTGGAACTAGCAATGTGAAATGACGACAAGCGGCATCTTCAAACTTGGCATACGTGGATATCGCAATGCCCACTCCTCACATTGATCAAAGAGGTCAACATACAGAAAAGTGAACACGAATGTTTTGTGAACCACGGGTTTGTCCTTGAACATGGTGCATGGGTTTGTTAGAACTCGTGTCCGTGGAAAAAGGAAGCTATACTCTCTTCACGTGGCATGATCGTGCATGGGTCTTGAAAGGTCATTTTTCACATTTGAACATGTGCAAGGCCCATGACAAAGATATTTTCAAGCACACAACTTCCTATTGACAACGTGGCATAGTTTGTTATGGGTATCAATAAAAAGAGCTCGAGAATGGCTCTCATTTGATAATGGTCACATTGATGGAGAGTACATGTGCGGGTCAGAATTTGCCCCTAACCCTCCAAGGACCTTTTTTATTCTAGGATTGGGGACTCATGACCAACTAATTCAATTTGAGAATTGATTGATGAATTTCGCATGCCCTAGCAATGATGAGAAGCAAAACGGTATGAGCACGTGGGACAAAGAATGAAAATAGAATAAAGACTGCAATGAATCAAAAGTAGAGGAGCACATAGATCTTTGAAGACATGTAACAGAATAGAAGAGAGAAACGCAATGGAGATAGACATTGTAAGCAAAGTAGACTCAAGGGCATAAGAGTGCCACTAAAGGGCAAGATTGAACCCTGCAGAGATAAAAGCGCACAACTAGAGGCCTGCAAGATAGTTTTGTAATGTGACCCTCAGTCATTTGACTGTAACTATATTTTGTGACTCAATTTGAATAAAAGAAGCTTGTGTTTATTGTCTGCATTTTTAGTGGCTCAAAGAGACAAGGACAGACAAATTGTTAAGGAATGAGGTAGTCATCAACTTAACCCCCTAATTTCTTGCTACACCAACCTCAATGATTCTTTGCTTCTCCCAAATGCTTGTGCACTTGAAAAGACCGTCATTATCAGTTGTTTTGCAGGTTTATGGGCCAGTAGTTCCGCCCCTCAAAGAATGGCTCTATTCTTTCTTGTGGCCACTGTTTTTGAATAAGTGAAGGACTTTGTCTCAGGCTTTGGGACACTTTGATTCCACTCACGCAGAACACCTAAGCACTCCTTTTTGGGTTAGACTTTACGATGGATGAGGAAACTGGTAATCCTCAAAAAGATAGCTTCTATAATCAGGGAATTTGTCTCTTCTAATATTGGGACCCAGTTGTTGCCATTTATGCCAGATTTGTATTAAGATTAACATTGCCAGTCATCTTCCCGTGTGTATCTTTCCTCACTTCTTCATTGGGCACCTGGCAGCAATCATTTGATTTTGAATGTCTTCCTTTTTGTTGTTACCGTATTGGCCTCCTTGGTTTGATTCCAAGACTAAAGGAAATGATTATCAAACTCAACATCAAAAAAGTATTTGATCACGTACGTTCGACATTTCTTCTGGAAATATTGAGAAGATTTAGTTTCTCCTTGGAATGGTGCATCTTAACATAAAATTGTGTCTCAACAACTCACTTCTCAGTTTTGTAACCTATTGGATGGCTCTCCAGCAAGATTCTTTCCTTCTTCCTGAGGTACAGCAAGGAGACGACCTTTCCACTATTCATTTATTCTTCTCACAAAGGCTCTAAACCGATCCCTCTTGATTACCTTGCAACAATAAAAAAAATGGGTTTCAAGATCACAAAAGGTCAATCCATTTCTCATATATTATTTGCAAACAGCGCGCTTCTAATGGGTCAAGCCTGCAATAGAGAAGCCAAGGCTTTTTCAAAAATATTATCAACATACATGAAATGATCAAGGCAGTACATAAATGAATCATGATGCAAAGCCTCAAATTTATTTCTCCAACACGCCCATCAGATTGCAACAAAGGCTAGCAGCAAATTGGGTATTCTCTGTGGGATTTCTTCCTAGCAAAAACGTAGGAATTCCCTTCTTTAAAAAATGGGCAACAAAAACATATGGAAAGAAACTCTACCAAAAAATGATTCAAGGCTTTCCTCGAGAAAAGGAAGATGGTGCTCCCTAACAGGCAAAATGGCCCTAAATAAATAAGTCCTACAAGCTCTCCCCATATACATGTCGTCGGTTCTAAAAGACCCCATGAATGCTATACAGTCACTACATAAAAAAAAAATTGTAGTTCTTTTGGCAAGGTACGTCACAAGATCCTAAAATCCCTTTGCTCGATGGGATAAAATTTGCAAACCAAAATCAGAAATAGGAGCAAGTCTTGTAAATGTCTGCCTTACAATTTGGCTCTAGGAACTAAAATGCTTTGGAGACTTTTCGTTCATACAGATCAGTTATGGAGTAAATCTATAAGGAAAAAATGTCTCGACTCCAACACTCTCGAAAGGATATTCTCTACAACCAATCTTCTATCTAGTTCACACATGGAAATTTATCAGCTCATGCAAATCACTTATTACTGATTTCCGATCTTGGGATGTAGGTAATGGAGAAAAAGAATCAATTTTGGGAAGGCTTGTGGACGAGGATCCCTCCAATCTACTCCCAAATGGATATACAAGAAAGAGAAGAGTTGGCCAAAGCCTGCTCGGGCCACAAGCTTGGTAACTATCTGGAACCAGATGTCTCACAATCATTCTCTCAAATGAAGTGGAAATTTTGGTCAGCAATAGGAAGCTCCCAAAATCAGACAGATATAATGGTCAGTATTACTCGGATGAGAAAAAAATTCCCCTCCACTCCGGAGGATGGTCTGAAGTGAATGGCATCAAATTTAGGCTCATTTTCACTTGAGGATGGATACAGGTATCTCATTGATACTCTCTAAAACTGACAAATCACAGCCATCAAAAAGATCCGGTCCTATTGGAATTTACACAAATCAGGGTTCGTTCATTTGACTTGCCACGCAGTACAAAATTTTAACCTATATTAAGCTACAAGGAAGAGGCTTCCAGGGCCCAAATATGCACTCTCTTTCCAGTGCAAACAAGAATCAAGAGAACATCTCCTCCTTCATAATCTATGAACAAAGAGAGTATGACATTGGCTTCTACAAAAATTCTCTCTCATGGGTTCACCAACCCAACTTATAAACTCTCATCGCAGCAAGGAATAATTCTTCATCGTCCGGTACTTATGCAACATTTGGCTAGAACAAAATCACAGAATATTCAGAGATTCTTTGTTTCTTTAGAATAGATTCATAAACAAATTGGAATCCTCTATTTCGGAATGAGCGACAGAAAAACTAGCTAGCTTTTGCTAGCCCTCTCAGCAAAAGATTTGTCCATCCTCAATAGATGGCCAGGTATTAAACCTCTCCTCGTTAATGTGATACGAGGAAATAAGTATCAAAAGAACAAAAATAGGCATCCCCTGCAAAAAGGTTGACCCAAGTCCTGCTTTGATGGTGCATCAAAAATAAATCCAGGTCAAGTAGGTGCGGGGTGCATCCTCCAATCTGAATAAGATGCTCTCATCACAACCTCAACATCACCTCTCAAGGCCATAACTAATGCAATGGGATCCCAAGCCTCGCTCACATGTCTCAAATTTGCGAAGGATAGAAATATAATGTCTTGAACTGGAAAGGTGACTCTTGAATTGTGATTAACACATTACAATAAAGGACATACCAAGAGCTGGAAGCTAGATGCAATACTACGACCAGTCCTCGCCCTTCTACATTCATTTTCTCTAACAAAGATCTCACTACTATCAAAAAGCAAATAAGGCGGCTAACCATCTTGACAACTTGGGATCTCGGTTGGATTTATTTAGTCTAATTAAAATCCATTTGGAACATGATTTAGCAGTTTATCACACACTATTCACCATCATAACATAACCATCCCCCCAAGTAATCATTAGTCCTTCGCTTATTCACATACACCACTTTCCCCTGCCAAACAAAGGGCCAAGTTGAAGCGCATTGAACCCCCCTTCATGACCCAAGTATTAGTTTGGTTCATACTTACCTTAAACTCCTGCGGCAGCTCAACTCACTAGCGCACCTTCCTAGGAAAAAGTTGTAATTTGACTAAAAACTCATGAAGAACTCATTTTCAAAGTTTCTAAATGCTTCCATTGGATTTGTTGGCCCATTTCTAATCAAATTCATACACCATATGCCCCAGAAAGGTTAAGTTTTAGTCTCAGACCAAAATGTGCACTACATGTTCTAATTCTCCGTTGACATGCTAATGTCAACAACTTAAGTGTAGTTGGCGCACTTTGGGAGTTTGACGGCCTTTCGGAGCTGCAGAACAAGTTTGTAAAGTGCACTTTGAAATCACACCAACCAAAATGCACCCTCCTCCTATTGGTGGATGAAAAAGGACAAAAAGTAATGAAGAAATAGGAAAATTGGCAAGGTTGAGCACGTTGTGCGTCCCACCCCTTCCTCCTTGGTGCACTTTGGAAGCTCCATTTGCACTTGGCGCTCTTTGGTGTGTCACCTGCACCATCAAAGTGCACACAAGCTTTATTTGGGTGCTTTTCGATGGGTGGAGAATGCAAAGTGAGCACATTTTCCACTTTGAATTAACAAAACTCAAACTCCACCACAATTGCAAGTTGTTTTTGAAACCCACCTTCTCCTCCCAAAAGCATAATTCAAAATAGGTGAAGTGTAGCTCATAAAACCACCAGAAAAGCTTGTTTTTCTTCCTCCCATGTTCATGAAACCACTTGTGTGCCCTAGCTCTTCCATATCTTGTTTTGCTTATATCTCATGATCCCTTGGTCAAAACACTCTAAGATTTTTGAGCGCATCCTCCCCTTGAAAATGCCTTGAAGTTGATATGAAGAACATGGCATATGATGGAGTGGATTATTTCCTATGATCACTTGAAGATTGCAGATGTGAAAACCATATTTTGCAAAAACCACTTAAAACTTGATTTGATCATTGCTTGAAAACCACACAAAGGAAACCTTTGAAATTGTGCCAATGACCTTTGTTGGTAAAAACCTTCATTTTGAGCTATCATTCACGTGCTAAGGTGAAAGGATTCATGTAATATGAGTAAATCCATCTTTGCCTTGCAAAACCACTCAAAACCCTCTTTGCACTAAAAATTGTTTTGCCATTTCCTTCAAAATCCTGCGAGAGATCTTCCTCAAATTCGGAGCACTTGTTCCCCTCCACCATACCTCTCTAGCGAATCAAGAATCAAGTCATTTGGTTGTGTATTGCTCACGTAACGAAGAACTGAATTTTCAGCCCACACTCCATTAAAACCCATTTTCCAAGCTTACCTCGCAACCAGAAATTGTTTCCTCATTTCCCGTCATTTCCGACAAGGGGTCGTCACCAAATTCGAAGCATCTCTTCATCTCGGAAAAACCTTTCCAACAATTCAAATCTCGTCCGAATTGGATTTGTTTCAACCTGTAAAACTATTAAAAATCCTGAGTTCCCATAAACCTACTTGGAATCCTATTTTGCTTGTCCCTCCGAAGCCCGCCATCATTCTCAAGTCTGTGATATCACAAACTTGCAAAATGATATTCCATTACTCTGGATACGAGCCTATCTCATTCTTGGTTTTCGAGTATCCAAGTATTGGAGATAACAATGTGGAACACCTGGATTTTGAAGACCATTGAAGACACCTAGATAAGATGGAAAACTCATTTGCTAACCTGAGTCAGAGTGCACGGGAGGATTGTTGAGCATGAAACATCTAGTCGGACTAATCAAAGGTTTTCATGATGGGAACCATGGTCTTGGTGTATTCTCGATCTCCTCGCCATTCTCCATTCAAGAGATATGACAAGGAGTGCTCATAGTCTTCAAGAATACATTGTCCATTCAGTCAATGTTTGATTCCATCTCACCAAGAGGTGTTTCTATTTAGAGAATTGCTATGTTTCCACCAAGGATTCTCGGGAATCTTTGATACCTTCAAATCCAAGAGAGCTCATGGTTACCGAGTCCGGGGCATCCTACCGTTGCTCACAAAGATGAAGAGTTGAAAGAGAGTTTACCAAAATGACCAAAGATGATCAATCGGGATAAGATGTGGAGCATCATTTCTAGGTCCAAGAAAAGACACGCTCTCATCGGAGAAGCTGCCAAGGAAGATCATATCCAGTTGCACCATTCACCTCCTCGATGAAGGAAGCACAAAACTTCATCCTTGATCGTCTTTGTTTGATCACACCTATCTTCTTTTCTCTCTCTAACATTTTATTTCTCCATTGTCAAACAACTTTTGTAAAAGGGACTTAAGCCACTTAAAGTTTTTATTTCTTCGTTGAGGTTGCACTTTAAGTTGAATGGTCGCATGGTTATACGAAGGGTCACTTGGTTTGGATATAAATTGTAATACTCTCTCTATTCCAAAGGAGTTTTTGCTCCAATAGCATACTGCATTCTTCCATTCTCATCTGAGTATTTTTCCTCCATTCTATCTCTCTCACTCGGCCGAATGTATGTGATCTTGCAAGGTCAAAAAGGCTTTGTACCTATTGATAATGGAATTAAAATCGGCCTTGAACTTTATGTCAATTTATGTTTTTGCTTCATGATCTTTACATAAGTTATGTATGTTTTCCTATGTCCTTTAATTGAAATGAAAAGATCTTTGAGTTGTAGTTAGTGAAATCTGAGTTCCGCTCACTAATGCAATACCTCCTTGTTCTTCTCCACCTACTCATCTATATTTTCCCTCTCTCTTTGATATTGTTGCAGTTATGACAAGGGCATTTCTACACCTTCCTCGGGCTATGACCAACCTGAGAGTTAGTTTAGTGTACAATTTTTCCAGATTTCAATAAATGGGAGTCGCCCCATCTTGAAGCGAAGGGACTCAATCGCGCGAGCATTGACAAAATCCCTATTTTATCCTTGAAAAAATATTTCACCAACACACTCTCACATTGCATTGATCTTTGGTTCCACGCCATGCTTGTAACTTTTGTTTCCATGGCTTGCCCACTTCCATCCACCTCTAATTTTTTGTTTGACACCGAGAAGTCTTTGTTACCAATGCTTTCACAAAAGAATTCATATTGTTTATTATGGATAAAAAGACACGATTGGAGGAACCTCTCACTCTCATTACACCATTGGAGAGCCTTTTGCCTTGAATCCGGTTGCTTCATGTCGAATGTTTTGTGTCTTTCAATGCTTTATCACAGCCTTGTTTCCTTCTAAGCATCTGCTACTTGTGGAGTCTCTTAAGGACACTTGGCAAAGATACTCCCGTCACAAGTGACTTCTCCATCAAATATGAAGGTCAACTTTCTACAGCACGAGACCCTCATACAAGTAATATCTCTCCATTCCAGCAAGCAGAAACAAAGGAAAGGCTCACATTTCTAATCCATAGGCCCCATTCAATGCATGGGCATTAATTTCAAAAGATAAACTCCAAGCACCACAAGAAAAGATGAGTAGAGCTCCTACATTCACCCCTTAAAATGTAAACCATGTGAGACAGTCCACCCGTCTTCCCCTCTTCAACTCACCAAGACCCAACACCGGTAAGTGCTCCAGCTCCTTACCGTCAATCTATGAAAGGAAAAGCTAAGAGGCCAAAAGGTGACATTGATGGGGACACCTAGATGAAGCCACATGAAGGTGCCCATCTAAACCACACATCCAGGATATATTAAATAGCCCCTACAAAACTTTTGATCAATTGATGGTTGAATTTAACACATTTGTTGCATTTTCCCAAGAGATCACACTTCTTTTCACTGCTAGGGACTCTCCAAAAGTGTACTACAACCATGCTATTAAGTTCTTCGCTAAGTATGCTAATCCTAAATTTTAAGAGTGAAGAAATCATTTCAGGAAAAACAGGCAGAATTTTGATCTAATGGATTTTTCTTTTGGTTATCTCTCATGCTCAGAGATACAGTTTTATTACAGTTTAATTATAATTCTTGCCTCTTGTGCACCTGTCTTCATACTCTGGTCATCTTTTTTCTATTTCTCCTCTCTTATTCTTCTAAACATCATATGTTATGTAATAGTTTTTGTTGAGAAAAATCCACACCAAATTCTGATTATTTCTCAGCAAGCTTTAAATTGAATTCTCTACACTGAGAGAGTTTTATTAAATGTTATAGAGATAGAGGCTTTATATAATTAATGGCCCCAGCCCTCTAAGTTAAATAAAGAGCTTATATATAAAAAGGAAGAGCTAAAAGAAGAGAGGGTCCAGGTGCATAAATGAGTTAAAAGCTTTTTTTATTTAAAAGAATACAAAAACAAAGTAAGCTATAATAAAAGCTTTTATAATGTCTGGAAATCCAAGGGCAGCGAAAATGGCCCGCCAAATGCTTCTATTTAAATATTCAAAAGCAAGCTTCCTGTTGTTGAAGTGCTCAGCACTCTCACATCAAGATCTTTTCAGCAGAACAACCATTACCAAAGCCTTAAATCACATACAAACAATCATTACAGCACACAAAAATAACATCAATAATGTCTCCAAAATTATTGACTGTTCAAACTTCAACCATGTTTAAAGTCTGGATATTCTATTACATAATACATGTGGGAGTGCTTATTAAATAGGCTAGAGAGGTAGTTTCACAACCACCAGATGATAGGTGTGATCTCCTCAAAAATAGGAGAATCCACTATATTGGTGCACTCAACAAATTGGAAGTGCACAATATTAGATTAATATTGTAATAATCTAGGTTGTTACCTATAAGTTAACAACTTACATGGTCATTAGCATCTCTTAGATTCAGCGTATGCTTTTAAAAAGCTGTGTTGTTGGTGTTTAGTTTGCAGACTAAACTTATTCCTTGATTGTAGCATCCTCTGAGCTATTTATTAGCTTGTCATTTGCAATGCAGAGAATGCTTGAAGCTCTCAATTAATTCTTTATGGTGTCAGAGCTCACGGTTGGGTGAGCCTGGAAAGAAAAACCCGTGAGTGAGAGAAGAGCCAAGTATTTTCCTGAAAAGATCTATTCTTGGTCAGCCGGAAGGTGAAAGAATAGTGGAGGAAAAGAGAGAAGCAATCTACATGTCATTCTACCTGGAGACAAGGCATTGGAAAGAATCTAGTGGGCAGGAGAGTGCTGCTCCATTTTAAATAAAGTATTTTATTGTATTTAAATTCTTTTAGCTGCAAGAGTAAAACTTAAAATGCAGATGTACAGTTTTTTAAGGCACAGACATCACAGACTAATTTTAGAGGCTACCATAGACAGCAGACTTGTTGAGACAAGGCGTCCAGCTGTACGGAATAATGAGTATGCAGCTGGATAGAAAGGATTCTGTCTGGAGATAGGCGCCACCCAAGACCTATCAAAAACCATGCTGGAAATATAAAAGGAGCATGGAGGAAGGCGCAAAGAGGAGGATGCCATGGTTGTGGATGCACAGCTTCTTTTCATTGGCTTGCATCAATTCATGTTATTTTAAATCAAACTTTATTTTTTACACTAATTTAGGGCAAACAGCTATTACATTACAATTTTAATAAATAAAATTTACAAATTTTTAATTTTGGTCCTTAAAGAGTGCTTGGGAGAATGTTAATTCCGTCCAAGGAGAACAAAAAGGAGTGGAGGTCTAAAATTTTGCAGTGTTGCTCAATTTAGGTCCATAAATTGTATCCAAAAAGAAATTTGGTCAAAGAATGTGTAGAAGTCAAATTTATATAAGTGATAACCAAAATTAAGGATCTAGTTGTCAAATTTAAAAGAAAACTGATGTATAGTTACTATAGCCAATTATAAAATAGTTGTTCTTGGTATTAAAGATATAAATTTGTACAAACTCATAGATCCTAAAACAGCAAAAAATCATACACTAACAATAGCTAAGCACTCTAGTATTTGAATTAGTTAAACAAACGAAAATGGTGAATAGATTCCCAACCAATCAAGAAAAAATCAGAATGTTTGTACAAGGTGCTAGTTGGATAAACAGATTAAACATTTATTTATTATTGGTAAAGAATGGAGGGCAAAGAATGCATAAAAATTGGTTCATGCAGATCTACATGGTCTAATAAAAAATTGTATGTTGTCTAGAACGAATTTATTTCTTATTGATTGTTAATGATTTCTCAAGAAAAATGAGGGTGTATTTCCTAAATATGAAATTAAAGTGTTTTTCATCGTTGTATGGAAAGCATTGGTTGAAAAACAATCAAGTAATCAAGTTAAAAACTCAGCACTAACAATAAAGGCAAGTTTGCCTCAAAACAGTTCAAAGCATACTGCACACATGAAAATATACACATACAGTGTACAACTCCTTACACTCCACAACAAAATGGAATTTTGGAAAGGAGGAATCAAACTATTATGGAGATGGCCAGATGTATGGCGCAAAGCAGAAACGTACCTTTTAGGTACTTGGCATAAACTATCAATATTGTGGTCTACATCCTGAATAGAAGTCCCTACAAAGTTGTGCAGAACATCACTCCTGAAAAAGAATGGTCAAGTAGAATGCCTAAAGTAAGCGATTTATGTATCTTTGGTTGTATTGCTTTAGCATTAATTCCTAAAGAATAAGGAGTGGTTTGGATGCTAAAAGTAAAAGTATGTGTTTGTGGACCATACTGAACAATCCAAAACATATATATTATTGGATATCTCTACAAATAAGATAGTTATAAGTAGACATGTGACAATATATGAGAAAAAACCATATTTCTCAAGTGATGGAAAACCAAATGATATTAATAATCTGTAATGTTCCCTTCTAAATGCTAGTTCTTTTTGAAGACCTTGGGCCCATTCCACTTCTTGTGTGCTTAAAGAGAAAAAACAAGGGAAATGTTTAATGTCATAATTTTCAGTTGCTTTTGTAGATTATTATTATTTTAAGTAGTTTTCTCATTATAGTTTAGAGAAGTCAACCCAGTTCGGAAAAAGGTGAAAAGCCATTTGAAAAATAAAATAAAATAAAACTCTTATGTCTCTAAGGAGGTCGGTCCTCTTTAGAAGGATTTTATTTGGGTTTTGGCGCCACCTCTAGCTATTTAAAAGGATCGCTTGGATAGAAAAAGGATATGCTTGCTTTGAAATTCATTTTCTTGGAGTTGGAGCATGAAACGGCTTTCTCGCTCTTGTAATTAAGGACAAAAACCCTCTTTGCACTTGGTTTGAAGATGAAACCCCTCATTCCTTCATTGGTGACCTCACATGGGAGTCACACTTGGTGATTACATTCAAATTTTTCTTGGAACACGTCATTTCCAGCCCATTGTACAAACTTTCCAAAGGTGTCAACTTGCATGTTGGAGGGTTTTGGTGGTATCCAGGGCACAACACTCCTTTCTTTGTTGATATTTGGATTGTTCCTAACTTATAAGGTTGATTACACTTTACGGATTGAATTTTGGGCATGGGAATCATTACTTCCGTCCATTTTTGTAAGTGGACTTGTTGATGTCACAAAATTAATTATTAAGCTCCAACCAAGGTTCTAAAAAATCATTTCTTGGTTTGTACTTGCTCTAAATAATTATTATTGTTCCCTACATGCTTTGGATGGTGAAAAACTGGTATTGGAAGTAAATAATTGTAATTTCTTTCTTGTTGTCATAAGATTTCAGACTGATGTAGCTTGTTGTTATAAATTTCAATTTATTGTGATTTGGGTTGGTGTCATTTCTCTTTTTCTTCTAGCTCAGCCCAGAAAGGGGTATTGCAGTGGTATCAGAGCAAAGATCCACCCAACCTAAAGGGTATTCATGCAGAAGGAGAAGATAAAATGGCTGATAAAACTTTTGATGATGCTAAGTTTGAGAGGTTTGCCTAAGGGCAAAAGAGGTTGATTGATATAATGGCACAGCTGATCCATAACATGCATCAAGGAAGTTTTTCAAGGGAAAACAACAATCTTCAACCACCGAGATTCGTGATGGATCCTACAAATAGGCATTTTCAACCTACCTTCCTCCCAAGGGAAGGAGTCATTCCGAAGGTAAAAACATAGCATTCTATAGTCAACAACATTAGTGCCAACTATGAGGAGTATAAGGCTCTTCCAACTAAGATTCGTGAAACCATATCACTTGGTGAGTACATAGGGGTGAGCAAGAATACAATGGGATTTAGAGAAAAGTCTAAATCACAAGCACCACAAAAAGGATTCAGCATGCAAGTCAAAGGTAAAACTTCTTCAATAATATATGATGTTTTTTTGACTTCTAATGATTGCATGTGTCAACAAATAAATGATGAGGTCAAAACAAAAAGGGCTCTACCTGTTGAATGTAAAGAACTCAAGATGCAAAAACATGCACAATCCTTCGAACTCCCAAAGAATGAGCCATTGACTAATTTTCAGAATAGTTTTGGGGAGGGACATGTATTTGAAGAAAATATTGTGTATTGCATGGATAGAAGGGTTGGAGGCATCTCCACAATTCCCCCTTCAACAAAGAAGGGTGAGTTGCTTGTGGCAGCCTAAGGCATGAAAATGGTGATCATATTTCATATTCAACGTTTTTTCCAATGTCGCTACAAAATTCTTGTCATCAAGGACAACATGCCAAAAAGGAAGCACCATTCGTTGTTTGTACCATGAGTTCAGCTAAAAAGGAGTGCATAAATCACACATATTCGAGGCAGAATTGAAAGATACAGCTTCAGCAACAAAAGTAGAGTTGGGTGTTGAAAGGAATTCCCCAATTATAATGAAGCATGAAGAAAACACAGATTTGCAAGAGGTTTATGAGACTGAGTTTTAGGATGACCTTGTTGAGAGGCATGCCTTAAAAAGGGAGCCTCACTGGATACTCATGTTGGCTTTCAGTCTGCTGGAATTTACACATCAGCAACGAATGGTAAGCAATTTGATTTATTCTAACAATGATGAGAAGATGAAGGGTGCTAAATGGAAAGAGGATCTTTTCCAAGGCCCCTATCCATCTTCCGAGCATTCCTAAGATTGAGCCATCAGCATATGAGATGGATTTTCAGGACAGCAAAGAAGTATTCCAGTTTTGCCATCATTCTGAGAATGGTAAAAGGATAAAGGTGGAACCTTGGGTTCTAAACTGTCCTAAGAAGCCACAATCGGTTGTACAAGGAATCAGAGCAACCAACAATGGAACAATTCAAAAATCAGGTAAACCAACTCATACAATCTTTGCTAGCTTCAGATTTAATATTCAAAATGTGATCACATGGACATATGTTATGAGAAGTGGAGATAAACGGATGCATGGTTGCCTTCTAGACAAAAGCCATGGTATGCTAGATAGTGCGCCAACATTTTCCTTTCATATTGTTTTTGACTCAGCTAATAAGCATGCATTTGAGGCAAAAATTGGGGGTCACAAAGAGGGAGGTGTTGAAGGATCTCCACACTTCCTATTTTGGCAAAAAGAATGAAGGAAACTTCTCATAGGAGGCAGGTCCCATGGGCAACACATGATGAGATAATCCTACAATCTCATTGTCAGAACAGCATCCATGTCATAAAGATTTTCAGCTCCTAATCGATAAGCATGCTCTTGAAAGGAGTCTTTCATTGAAGATAGGTAGTGAGTTCATAAATTCAACTGCTAAGGCTGAGCAAAACAAATATTACCTCGTTGTTCAAGATGTTATAAACCAACAACGCATGGCAGGTATGAATATGAGTAATGAGAACTATAGCCCACAGTTCTTGAAGGGTGCAGCCACAAATCTTTGGACGGTTGTTTATCATATTCCCAGCCTTGCCGCTATACCATTTACAGCTGTAAAAAAGGTTTTGTGTCATACCCCTTTTTGGAGATTAGCGGAATTGAAGACCTTAACCCATTTTTCCTCCCCATGGGTTTAAGTAAAGAAGCAAGGGGAAGACTTGGATGACATTTTCTAAATAGATATTTTTATTATTAACATGTATTCCTATTGGGAAGCCAAGTGCTCCAATAGATGAACTCATTTACATCGAATATAAAGTATTTTGAGAATGTAGGCTCCATATACAAATTAGATAATTAAACGGTACTTATTATAAGGTTGGCCATAAGTTATGATGTAGCACCCCTTATTGTTATAAAAGGCGGTTGTTTGGCCATTTGATGTATATTTGAATTCTATTATCTTTTCTAAAGATTGCTTATAAAGCATCTCTCTACCTCTCGTAAAGACGACTTTGGAGAGTCTTGTGTGAGGACGAAACCCTTCACCAAATCTAAGGAAGACTTCAACACGGGAGTCTCCACCCCCTTGAAGGATTTCTTTGTTGTTATCTTAATTTCAGCCTTAGGCGAGTTGCCCAAAGGAGCTCTTTGGGTCAAATATTGAAGATATTGCTTTCCTTTTGTTATTGATGCAAAATTGGCCTCTTTTAAAGCGGAAAGACTCATTTGTAGAGTGATTTGGTACATTATTTGGCTGTTCTAAAAGGGGGACTAGTATTGAATGGCGTTTTGAAGTATTCAAGGGTCTTCTATGAGTTTGGATTACATCATCTCATTGCATATAATTTATAAGGGTGAAACTTAGTTTTACATTGAAATTTGGAGGATTTTGGCATGCATAATCGAATCTAAAATATATGTATTTATTTTTTCAACAACTAGGGTTTTGAAGGAAATTCATTCCAACATTCCTAGGCTTCCAAAAATTAGAATTCCTTCACCAATTGATTGTTGAGTAATAATATCAGTATATATTTGGAGTGATCTTGCATGGTTTTTAGGGCATTTCCAAGAGGGACGAATTGCTTGAAGGACGGGTTTGGCATGTTTTGGTGGATGTTTGGGCAAGCTGATTTGATATTTGCATTTGTCATATTTTTAAACCCCAAGATCCCAAGTTTCATGAATTTTGGAGCTTCCTAGGTAAAGTTATGAATTTTTAAAATAACTTTGTATAAAAGGGTTTATAGAAAATTCATATCTTCATGTCTAGGACACTAAAAATCAATTTTCTTGCATCTAACAATTGTGGTTATTTCCCATAAATTTTGAGCGTATTTCCTAAAGGTTTGAGTGAGATTTGTGCCTAGGAAAGTGTATTTGACTTCTCCTAAGAGGTTGCTGCCCTAGAAAAGGCATAATTTCCAGGCTGCAGGATTGATATCAGTCCTCTACAGCAGCTTACTAATCTGATATTTAAATTACATCTCAGCTCTTTGGCCATAAAAGAGTTCCCCTAAAAAGGTATATTACATTTTGTCACTGGAAAGATGCACACTCCATATGGAAACCCTCTTTGCACTTGGTTCGAGGACGAAAAACTTTGATTCCTTCATTGGTGACCTCACACGGGGATCACACTTGGTGATTACATTCAGATTATCCTTGGAACACGTCATTTCCAGACCATTGTAAGGGTGGCAACTTGCATGGTGGAGGATTTCGGTGGGTATTTGGGGCACGGCACTCTTTTCTTTGTTGATATTTGGATTGTTCCTGATTTATAAGGCTGATTACACTTTAAGGATTGAACTTTGGGCCTACGAATCATTATTTCTGGCCATTTTTGTAAGTGAGTTTACTGCTGTCACAAAATCAATTATTATACTTTAGCCAAGGTTCTAAAAATTCATTTCTTGCTTTGTACTTGCTCTAAATAATTATTATTGTTCCCTACATGCTTTGAATGGTGTAAAAGTGGTATTGGAAGTAAATAATTGTAACTTCTTTCTTGTTGGCATAAGATTTCCGACTGTTGTAGCTTGTTGTTATAAATTTCAGTTTATTGCGGTTTGGGTTGGTACCATTTCTCTTTTTCTTCCAGCTCAGCCCAAAAAAGGACAGTACATAATCTATGGATAGCTACTAATGATGATTCTGAATCAAGTTCAAGTACTATAATGGAACAAGACTTAAAAGGCATTTAACACCAGAAAAGTCGTGTTCCAAGGAAAAGTCCAATGAGACATAGTGATTCACAGTCAAATCAGATAAGTCAACATAAACGACCAAAGTGGAACTATACAACATTGAAAGATGTGAAGGAGGAAGAACATCTAACAACCATGGAAGGACAGTGCACAAGATATGAGAAAACAAATAGTGCAAAGTGATGAACGGGGTGAATTATGCTCACAATTCAATTGTTCCACAAATTTTTGAACCCAATAATTTTTCTAAAGCCAAAGGAAGCCAGAATGGGAATCTATTGTGAAGGTGAAGTAAGATGTGTTAATAAAAATAGCACTTGGGTTATGTCTAATCTACCTCAAGATAACAAATCCATAGGTTATAAATGGATTTATAAGGTAAAAAGTAAGTCATGTGACTCTTTAGATTAATACAATGCTCGTCTTGTTGCTAAGGGGTAAGAAGTAGGACTATGAAGAAACTTTTGCTTCTGCTATAAAAAATGGTAACATTCACGTTGGTTATTGTTACTACCACTCAATTTGGTTGGTAGGTATATCAAATGGATGTCAAAAGTGTTTTCCATACTCGAGACTTGGAAGAAGAAGTGTACATGGTTCAACCACAAGGATTTGAGATTCCTAAAAAGAAGCATTTGGTTTGCAGGTTAGTAACGTCCTTGTATGGACTTCAGCAGGCTCCTCGAGCCTGGTATGTTTAAAATTAATAAATATCTTAGAGAGTAGTATTAAAAGAAGTAATTCAAAATCTACTCTCTATATTAAGTTACATGGTGATTAATGGTTCTAGTTGTCTATGTTGATGATCTTGCCATCACCCGGCAACTAACGACTTGATTAAACAGATAAAAGTCGACATTTGTTATGCATTTGAAACAACTAATATAAGAATGCTTCAACATTGTCTAAGTGTAGAATTTTGGTATTGTTAAAAATTTTAGTTATACTAATTTGATATCTTAAACAAAATATGTCAAATCCTTGTTAGACAAATTTCAAAATGTATGATTGCAATCCAACAACTACACCTATTGAAGTTGGGGCATAACTCTCAACTAACATTGATTCACCACCAGTCAATGAAACAATGTATCAACAAAGTAGGCAGTTTCATTTATCTTACTACTACTAAATTGGACTTGTGTTTTTCCAATAAGTTATCTTTCTCGCTTCATGTCCCAACCACATGAAGAACATTGACAAGCTGCAAAACCAGTTCTTAGATATGTTGAAGGAACTTTTTTACTTTAGCATTTTATATTAGAAATGTGTTGATTTTAAACTCACGAGGTATATTAATTCAGATTGGGACAAGATCAGTTAATTCCAGAAAGCCTACAACAATTTATGTTTTCACTCTTGGTTTAAGAGTATTTTCATGGCAGAGTAAACCTTCAAAACATAGTTGCCTTGTCCTCTTTTGAAGCTGAATACAAAGTTGTTGTGAATGCAACTAGTGAGTTGATGTGGATTCAAGCAATAATGAAGAATCTTCAACTTGGTTCATCTACACCCACACCTATCTTTTGCGACAACCAAAGTTATCTAACGTCGGTGAAAAAATCTAAATTTTCATGTTAGAACAAAACACATTGAAATTCACAACCATTACATCCGACAAATTATTAATAATGAAGATACGTCTTCACTATTATTCTATCTCAGAACAACCAACTAATATAATGACAAAACCTATGAGTAAAGACAAATTTGTAAATTCTAAAAATAAACTCAGAGTTGTTTCCAGTTTAGTCCATTAAGGAAGGGGTATTAGATTAATATTGTAATAATCTAGGTTGTTACCTATTGTAACAACTTATATGATTGTTAGCATCTCTTACATTTAGTGTATGATTTATTAAGCTATATTGTTGGCATTTAAAAAGTGCCATAAATACAAATACAATATACTTATCAAGAATAAATCAAGAGAGTTGCTCTACAATTGCTAAAGAAAGTAACTCAAACAACAAAAGAGTAGTACATTGCAAAATGATCAATGAATAGATGAAGAAGTTGGTGTCATGGTTGTAGCATCCTCTCGATGAACGCTTACATTGCTGCCACAAAGTGATCAAAGATCCATCCCAAATGAACATAGATGGCTGAGGAGGGTGCCTACATATAATTCAGTGGAAAATGTATTGTGTATGCAAGGAAAAATCTGAATGTGAGTCAAGTTGATCATGTCTGACAATTGAAATCTCATGGTTCTCAAGCCTGAGTGAAGGTGCAACAAAAACTCGTATTGCTCGAGATCCTCACAAAGACTGGAGCTTTTGTCATCAAGTGATCCCAACAAAGTACTTGTATCAAAACCAATGCCATGACGGGGAATTCCACTTAACATGCTACATAGGGGAAGAAATATCTTGTGAATGTTTACCAATACCTCTGCCAAGATAACCCATGGAACAAAGCATGTAAGAACCAAAAGTAGAAGTATGCTTCTCAAAAGAGCAAAGAAACTAAGCAGATGGAGTTGAGTTGAGATACACAAAATATGCAATTGCAATAGGCACAGATTCAAAAGTAGAAGGTGCAAGAATAACAATAGAAAGCACAATAGCAAAAATTGCAATAAAAGCATCAGGAGCAAGAACAAACTCAGATATTGATAAGTCAAGGTCAGTAGGTGCGTGAGCAATGACTGAATGTGGACTAAGAGCAAGGTTTTGTATGTCCACAGTAGTAAATTGATGTTGAGGGCTGGCAAGTTTCTTTTGCAGAGGAGTGTATGAGGTCACTTTTGCATTGAATGTGTGTGCAAAGAAGACAATTTTAATTCTCGAGGTTTTTATTCCCTTCCACAATTTTAAATAAGTCCTCCTAAAGTGCACAAATTTCAAAGAAAAACATCTCATTCTCAGATTGTAAGGCAAGGAGATCAGGGCAAGAAGCCATGGCAGAAAGCAAGAGAGGCAAACAAGGAGCAAATACGAGGCAAGAAAGGAGCAAGTAGGAAGTAAAAAAGTGTTTTCCTTGTGAGGGGGCTAACCACCTGTCAAACCAAACCTCACCCTCTAGTCTTCAACACACAAGAGTGGGGAAGAATGCCACAAAAATTACAAGTGATAAGTTTCAAAAAAGATCACCACCTTCAAAAATAGCCCCCTCTTACAAACATGTGGCTCCAAAAAAAATGCCCTCTTTTTTATTAAAAAATATGCTCTTAACAAAATTTTCCGCACAAAATAATTGTTCCCCTTATATAATACAGGCCCCTTTAATAAAATTGCTCCCAACAAACTTTTAATTTTTTCCTTGTTTAAAAATTCCTCTCATAAAAACAATTCTTATTAGAAGAAATATAAATAAAAAGAAGGTTTATGGGGTTTTGACCCCCCTAACCTTCTAAGAGTAGAGAACTTTATAAAAAAGGCCCTTGCCAATCCCTCTATGAATCACTTTAAACATATATATGGGAAAATTTTAATTTTAGCTTTTAATTTAGCTTTTAAAAAAACAAGGCTTACTTTTAGGGTTCGCACTTTACGTAAGGTTTCTTGTTTTAATTTCCTTTTGTTGTTTGTGGATAAGCGCCACCACTCACAGAGAAAGGGAAGTCGTCGAGTACCCAGGGCTTTGGGAGACGGATTCGACGGAGTAAGGGCACCTAATCCTTAAGAGATTTTTATAATTCTTCATGCATCATTAAACCCTAAGAGGACTCATTTGTGAAGAACCACTTCGGAGAACTGTTGTGAGGTTACAAAAATTGGAGGTCACGAATTACTTGAGATAGGGAACTTTGTTTGTCATCGTAGTCACGAGATAGAAGAATGTTGAAACGAGCTCGATTCGAGGATTAGCAAATGTCGATTCAAACTTTGAACTGTGTTGGTTGTTAGAAGAGTATCGATCCAGATCTTCGAGGTCATAGTGTGAGGAAGGGACCAAGGAAGTATAGTTGCATAAAGACTCTAGGAACATTGATTCGCCACAAGGAGCTACCAAACAGACGGAGTATGATCAAGCCTAGGTCGCCACGTAGACTTGGTTGAAACCACCACAATGTAGCCAAGCTTGTTAGCTCATCAAGGCCAAGCCGTTAACGAAGCAATGTTGCTTGTTATTTGAGTTATGCCTACATCGGGCTCTTATTAAAGAATTCCCAAACGGAAGAAATATTACCCGCTAGGTCATGTGAAGACCAAATTAGGTCGCAGATTCAAATGCCAATGTACCAATTCATAGAACTTGCCATTGTTGATTTGAATGCCAAGCTAATTACATGATCATGCTATCTCAAATTACAAGGTTGAGATCTCGCCATAGAGACTTGCAAACAAGAGTTGAGATAGTTTGACACACAAGGGCCAACATGAGCTTGCCAAGCTTGAGAACAATGTTGAATCCAACCAAGACAGGGCATAATACTACTAACGCGATTAATCATTTACATATGCTAGAAGCAATGCAATATTTTGTAAACTTATACAACTTTCAATGTCGAGCTTCTTATACAATAGAATGCAATGCAAATTTTGCTAACCTTTTCGATATATGTAATGCAATAAAATGTAAATTTCTATTGTAACTTAAATGCAAGTCAAATCCCCCTAGCTAAGTAATGGCTGCTAGATGAGCTCTAATACCATGGTGGGCGTGCTCAACACTCTTACATTAGGATATCTCCAACAACATAACCAATACCACAACCTAAAACTCATGCACAGCACACACTACAAATCGGATCAATAATGTCTCCATATTATTGTCTGCTCAACCAATTTACAATTCAGATTCTCTATTACATAATACAAGTGGGAGTGCCTATTAAATAGTCTAGGTAGGTTTCACAACCACCAAGTGATAGGTGTGATCTCCTCGAATAGGAGAATCCACTATATTATTGCACCCAACAAATTGGACATGCACAATATAGTGTCAATCCCAACAATATTAACAACGAACTCCCAATTAAAGCTTAACCTTTTCGGGGGTAGGTGTGAACTAAGACCAAACATGTCTAGATAGGTAATATGTAGATAATCTAGGCCTAGTGTGAACACACTACTCCTACACCTCTTCTTTAATAAAAGATGACAGCTAAAATCACATGGCAAGCAATTCAACATGCTCATAATGATTTTAACAGAATCTGCAGCTGCAAAATCTACATGGGCTGGGAATAGCAGGACAAAATGAAAACTTTTGAATCAAATTCTCTTCTACTTTTGGTGATTGGGAGCTTGAAAATTCAATTCTTCTCTGCTCTTTTTTTCTCATCCTATAAAGGGGAGAGTTCTCTCATTGTAAAAGTGTTGGTTGTTGGCTCTTTATTGGACCCGCTTGGGGACTCATTTTATTTGAACGGCGTCGTAGGCCTCTATGTTTGTCCATTTATAGAAGACAAGACTCTGTATGGCATACTTGCAACTGTGTATATTTTGAGCAACTAATAAATGCTTTTGTGATTCTTTCTTTTCTTTCCCTTATGCTTTGTTCCCGCTGTAACAGATCCACTCGAGCTGGGTTCTTAACTCCAACATTTGCTCATATAATATCTTTCCACTTATCTTGCCTGTTCAAAAATTCTGAGTTTGCATTCAGCCAAAGGAGGAGCCCCATTGTCAACTTTTTCCTCTTGGTGCATCACCATCCTTTTCAGTTCTTGTTTCTCTTTTCCCTTTTCCCCCTTGGCAAGCTATAATTTTACGCACTAGGATAGGAACAAAGCCATCTGTCTCTCGAAATTATTATAATGAGCAGTCCCAAGGTAAGTAGAACATCTCATGTTGCGACAGATATGCAGGGCAGCATTTTCACTCGGACATATCAGAACATTAATAGTTTTATTTTAGAAGGGTGAGGGCCCCCAATAGAAAACCTCATTTTATCTTTAAAAAAACCTAATATCTGAACTAATTAAAAACATAAAAGTGTCCATGAATTTATGCTAATATATAAAGTCTAAAACCTAAAACTAAAATCTAATACTAAATGAAATATTAATGAAAAACTATTATCTAATACCCATGTCAAATGTGCTACAAATAAAGCATAATGTCTAAATATCTAATATCTAAAGCGTTAATAATAATATTATGGATAGTATCCCCTATTTATAGATTTAGTGTATCAGGGTCTTGTCAGAAAAAGGATAAAATGATTCATTCTTGTTGGCTGCCTCCACAGCCAGGTTTTTTCAAATCAAATTTGATGCGGCTGCTAGGGGGGCACCCCGGGACATCTAGTGCAAGGTGGTGTCATCTGAGATTGCTCAAATTCCTTGATAAAGGTTGCGTCCATGAAGCTATGTGATGGATCCAACAACCAAACTGAAGCTCAAGCTTTGGTAGTAGGACTTTGGATGCTGGAAATTTGCAGCATTGATAACTTAGTTGTAGAAGAGGCTTCAATGTTAATAATCAGGGCTCTTGTGAATCGCACTCTCAATGTTGGAAATTGGAGAATACTCTTAGGCTAGCCTGGTCTAACTTGGATCTATTTTCTTCCTCGTGAAGCCAACAGAATGGCCAACATACTAGCCCAATCTAGGTGTTGTAATGTCCCCTCTTTCCGCCTAAGCTTGGACGTGGACCTCTGGCCCTTTATGTCCACCCGACGGCCAAGGGGAATTTTTAGGGTGACATGACTTTATTGTTTTATTATATTGTGCTATTATTTCTAAAAATAATAATATTATGAAAGCACAAATAATAAATAATAAAGTACTAATCAAAAAAAGTAATTGTTTTAGAAAGAGTGCGACTTGCCTTAGGAGACATTTTTTGGAAAATGTGCCATTTGGCCCAAAGAAGAAAAAGGCGACCAACATAGGGGAATGAAACAAATTGATTGGGCGACTTGGAGGTGGTAGTTGGGCTGAGTCCCCTTTAAATAAACAGGTCGACTTGCATGAGGGTATCCAGATTTTTATTATCATCTTTGCATTGCTAAGAGCTCTGAGCTTTTACCAGAAATTCCAAGGACGAAAACCCTTGTGAATTTATCTCTTGCGGACGAAAACCCCAGGAGATTGAAAGGGGATTTCACTCAGAAATTCCTAGTGTGTTCTTCATCAGACTTCCAAGTTCAGTTCAGCCATGTGTGAAGAGGGATTTGAAGGCGTTTCCCAGAGATTTGCAACCAGCAGTTGGATCAGTCCATTGTAAACAGTCTGGCAGCGAATTCAGAGGGTATTTTCATCTGAAAATATTTGTCAAATAATTGCCATCATTTTGTAATCTGATCGCTGTACTTTTTATCAGTTCTGAAGTGTATTTTGAAGATTTTCAAGCTGAATAATAACAGGCTTCAGATCTGATTTTTTGGGCCATTTTGGGGACTGTAATAAGTTCAGTTTTTTATATAAATCTGTCCCTAAATATCTGAACAGTCATTAGAAATCAGAAGTATTTTTATTTGGCATGATTTATACCGTTATCTCTCTTCAACCCTAGTCGCATTTTCCAGATCTGCACTAGGAACTTGATATAAAATACACAGAAAACTGTATTTGGCTGTTTTTGATTGATTAAAAATCAGTATAGTGTAAGGAGGATCCATCTAGGGATCTTTCAGGTGTTGATCAACATTCTCCCATCATCGTGGACAATGTGATTGATGGGTGAATCGGTTTAGGGGATAGGTGGGTCTAAGAACCTACACCATCCACTCTCCTGTATGTAAACTATGGTTGGAACATATATGTATATATCTATATATCTATATATAAACATAAATTATTTATACAGCTATATATAATCAAGTTTCTACATTTGCAACCTAACACTCGCAAAATTTAATCCTCCTCATCAAAGAGTGATGATTTCAGAGCAACGATTGTGACAGGTTTTTATATGGTTGGCAGCTTCTTGTGTGTAGGGCATGTTGCCCTGTGATTATAGGGATCAAGGCAGAAGTGTGGGAAAAGATCGGCCACTTGCCGCCTTTAATATTTAGAGAAGTAGCTTCCTTGTTCTAATCCCAATTTGATTACTCTTCTACATAGCTTGCCTTCTTGTCTATTTCGTCTATAATCCTATTTCTTTCACCATTTCTTCTTGTATGGTGAAAAGTGGGAGATGAGCTTCCACTCCCCCAGATCAGATAAGAGGATCAAGATTGTTTTCATTGTTTAATTGGGTGAAGTTTTGAAGGCAATTCTAAGTACATATTGTATTGGATTGGAAATGTGCAATTAGGTGAATTCAACAGTGGCTTCCATGTTTGCTCTCAAATATGTTATATTTTGACTCCAAATAAAAGTGTGGGTCCAAATTGTTGCAGAACACTTATAAAGGCAGAGCAAAGGGGCAAATTGGAGAAGACACAAAAAGTCACAACCCAATGTTTTAAAAATCCGAACCAGACTCGTAACCAGCCGAGGGTCGGACCAGAACCAGATCAGTTTAAAATTTATGAACCAGTTTACTAAAATATACATAAAATATTACAATTTTAAATTGAAAACAATATATTTTAAAGATTCCAAACCATGATTACAAACAATTAGAGACCGATTTAAACTTTATGAACCAGTTTACTAAAATATACATAAAATATTACAATTTTAATGAAACCAATATATTTTAAAGAGATTCCAAACCATAATTAGAAAACAATTAGAGACGAAATATGCAAAGTTTGCTCATGTATATACCATGTAAGAGTTATAGCAAAATGGCACCAAGTGCACTACATATCCAAAACAAAATACATGAACAATGAGGCTCAAAATGGCCTATTGAATCCAAACAACAATATGCTACAAGCTACTACATGTTTGATATCAATCATCAAACTCAACACCACTGCTAGTGTTAAAAATGGGATCCTCATCCTCACAACATCATCATGTTCCTCAGACTCATCGGACTCCTCAAGGACATTTGCAATAGATGTAGCACTAGTGTCTACCATGTTTGGTGCTACTAATGGTTCATCTTCCAAAGCCATCCACCCCAAGTCATCGGGATCAAACTCTGCCAAGTGAATTTCCTCTACCCATTCTAATGTTGGATCAATATCATCGAAGACAATGGAATTTTATATCAAGTCTTCGATTTAGTAACCAGTTGTGCCTTAGCTGGAGGTTGTACTGCACAAAGACGAAATCATTTAACCGTTGTTGTTCCAAATGGTTTCTCTTCTTCATGTGAATCTGCTAAAAACAGACCAAATGCACTCACACTAGATAGCGCTACAAGTTTGACTTAGAATCCGAATTGCAAACTTTTGTAGATGAGGACACTGGCTACCAAATGACTACCACCAATGTGCTGCGATAAATGAATTAAACCAAAACAAAAAAAAGTTAGTTAATTCAACAAATTAAGATTGTGACTTACACTAAAAATTCAAGTTTTTAAAGTTTAAACAGCTAAAATTTACAAACTTCAGAATTTCTTACATGGTTGGTCCACTTCTCTTGCAATCTTTGCTAGGTTTTTGCCATAGGTACTCGTGGCTCTACTAAAAGCACTGATTTTTTTTGGTGTATTACCAGTTATTGACTCTCATCAAGGGACCGTTTTGCGTTCTAGACATTCGTACAATCCGTCTTTGACCTCCCCAGTTTTGATCTTCTCCAAGTTGAGCTTTGTAATGATACCTTCAGTTTAAGAAAATACCCAGCTACATGTATAGGGCGATAGAGTTGATTATTTCCTTTGTTATCAATGATCTGCTATATAGGCCCATACTTTACTACTTTATCCTTGTATGTTGCCCTTATCTACTCATTTGTTTGATCCATAGCCTCGTAAATGTAACCCATGGCCAATTTTTTTCCCATCCACCAACCATGCAACACCTTAAGAAAGGGCTCTCCACAATTTTGACAACCTCTACTGCCTTTTTCCCAAATGTGTTGTCAAAAACTTTCTTTTTGATGTCCTTTTCCATCTTGTTTTGTGGCTCCACTCAGATACATTCCACTCATCACTTGAAAACATCTTTTTCGGGTTTTGTCCCTTAGAAATGAGAGATTGCAACATGAGGAAGTTTGTTGCAAGTTAGTCTGACAAGTTCCCTGCCCTAAGTATTTTTCCTCATCAAGTTCAATACTCATGAGTGGTTATAGATGTATTTTGTAATGCTCTTGGCATAATCCGCAGTGTTCTTGATATAATCCCCTTTGCCTATATCCTCAAGCATGGGGTCTATGCAATGTGCAGCACATGGCGTCCAAAATATGGTTTTGTATTTGTTCTCTAACATCTTACCAGCAAGAACATAGTTAAGAGGCATTATATATGATGATTTATACAACATTTTCCACCCCCACCTCTACAACAACCTCATCCAAAAGTAGAAACAAGTTTGCATCTTTCACCCTATCAGATGCATCAACAAATTTCAAAAACATGGTTCCTTGCAGACAAGAGGTAAGGAAATGTATTATGGTTCGATTTTTTCCATCACTCCGTCCATCTGACATAATGGTGCATCTTGTTTTGGCCCATGACCCTTTACAACCCTTCAAGCATTTGTCTATTGACCTAAACTTCTTTCTGCAAAAGAGACCCCCAAGTCATGTATACTAGGGCCTTTAAAGCCCTTTACCCCAATAGCAACAATGGAATCCCATATGGGTTGGTAATAAGGTGAGTGTGCAGCATTGAAGAGGATATGTGCGTCATACCACCATCTAGCTATGATATGATTAGTAAACAAGTGTGCCTCGAGAATCAGAAGGCCACAAATGATGTAAACAATTAACTAGCCACAAATAAAATAGTTTAAAGAGTACATTAATAAAATAGTTTGAGGGGTGTAATAATGACGAGGGTTTTCTTAGATATATTTGTTTTCATACGTCAAGAGATTAAATCGTATCTCCATCAGGCCCTCCAAGCGAGCAATGTAATGATTTGGGCTGTCAATCCCAAAAACATTAAGTAGCACTTTGGGGAAAAATGGAAATCATGTGATTATCAAAGTAGAATATTAAGGGTAAGATTTGGAACAATCTTATTGAAACCAAGCTAACTACATGCACTGCTTGCAATCATGAGCATAACAAGGCAACTGGAAGCACAAGAAAGCACCTACAGGTCATTCAGCAAGCCAGCAACTGCATCTTTGCAAACCAATTAAGTACTCAAAGGGAACAACAATCTTTTTGTCACCAACTATGCGCACTGGTTTGGAATTGTGAGCATATCTGGGCAGCTGGGAGCACAAGAAGCACCTGCAGGTCATTCAGCTAGCCAGGCACTGCAATCTTGCAAACTGATGAAGCACTCACAATAAACGGCAGTCACAACAAATGGGGAAAAAAATGAAAGAAGAAGCAGAGAACAATTGAAAAAGCCCTGATGCAGATTTCTTTTGTTGTTTGTAAACACTTTTAGTTTTTTTTATTAAATTTAATTCACCCAAACTCATACCATGAAAATTTAATGGCAAAGTTCAATGACTTTTTCTGTTTTTAAATGAAGTTTGCCGAATTTCAAATTTCAAGGAAAGAAATTCGGGTAAACTCTATGACATGGAAAATTTATAAGCATTCTTTTATTTTAATATAAGTTGGGTTCCCTGGATTGTTTCTACATTTTTATAAATTTTCGGGGCTCATGTTTTGTTATGGCATTACCCTTTCGAAAATCATAACTGTTTTCAAGTTTCATGCAACTTTGGGTCATGGCAGAAATTTTAAATGAGTTTGGGTTCACTGCACTATTGTTTTGGTGTAATAGTTTCGCAAAGAAACTGATGGAGATTTCATTTGACAAGCCAAATGTGCAACTGAGCTATTAAACATTATACAAGTTGATGGACACTCAATTTTCTTATTTTCATCAATGCCAATGGAGACAAGGTTGAAGCTTTAAGGAAAATGAAGATTCCAAGATCAGAAATGAAGTTTTATACATATAATTCAGAGACAATTTCATCCATCTCACTTTGACTAGGCTAGACCTCAATGTTGTATTTGGAAATGGGCTGCTCTTAATATTGAAAATACTGAATACCCTCCTTCGCACATTAAAAGATTCTTCTAGCAGGGCAGAATATTAATGTCCAAAGGCTACTGGGTTGATTTGAAAAATATCTGGTTGTTAAGAAGCTAGAAAGTAAAAAAATGGTCCCAAAATTTGTAGTAGTCTGGACCTCAATCCAACTTTGTAGCATTTATTAGCTTTAAAAAAATGATGCAGATGCTTCTAGCAAGGACACGGATCACCAAAACTGTATCAATAGGCTTTTTCAAAAAATGTGTCTTAACCATGATTGAGATACCTGTGGTTTGGTTGCAAACTACAAAGTAACATACAATCAAACAAAAACAATGATACTTTCCTGTGATCATTTTATAGGTACTCGCTGATAACTTTTATTTGAGAGGTTAGTTTATGTGATCATACTATAGGCACTCTCTGATAACTTTGATTTGAGAGGCTAGTTTACATAAGGCCATTTGTTTAGAAGATTCCATTCAAAAGCCTCGGTACTTTGAAAAAAATGTACTCAAAAATTATTCCAGTAGTGCAGGAAAAATCAATATTAATGCTTCTGTATAAAATAAATGAGATAATTCAGAAAATAACACTGATGAAATGGCAAAGGTAATATGCTTGACAGAACAACCCCCAAACGCACCTCACACACGTGATATTGCTTGAAAGTAAAATACAACGCTTATAGAAATCCTTGGCTTGGTCCAGTGGGCCTTGGTCTACTGGTAAGCTTGTGTCATTATGACAACCCGATTTCAAACCCCAATAGGCTTGCTCCTCTGTTAATTGTGTGGCCTGGTAATTATGTGGGCCCCTACCAAGACAAGGCCTGGTACAACTTCCACAGTAATTTGGACAGAATGGAAGAGCCCAAAGGCTGTGGCCTCTTAGAAGAGAAGTTTGTTGAATTTGACGGTGTGGGCTACAGCATCTCCCGTGCCACGTGCATAGTGTTTTCTATTTAGCTCAAAAGGAAAAAGAACATAGCCCTACGATTTCAACAAATAAATATTCATGTTTGTTTTTTAGTCAGAGAAGACTATAGCAGGACATAGCATTGTGGCAGAACGAAGGTTATGAGTCTATAAGTTATAACTATGTCCCAGTTCTAGGCATGCTCTCATGTTAAAGCAGCTAATGTAGTGTGGACCACATATAAACAAGCATAGGTGCAAGTCCTAGGCAAATTTTGGCAGAAAAGAAAACCCTCAAATGAGGCTAGGTGCCCAGGCGGGTTGAGCTCAAACATCAGAAGGGAGCCCAAAGGCCCTTCATGAGATGTGTGAATTTTCGCAGAAGAAAAAAACCTGAGAGGGGCTAAGTCAAGTCTCAATGCAAATTTTATCAGTATAGAAAACCATCAGACGGTAATATGCAAGCCTGGGGAAATCGTTTGACAAATTAGGGACACCGTAGCTTCTAAAGTAAAAATAGTTGTTCACGGTGCGATGCCATTCTTAATTCGCAGCGAGTCCGGCATTACAATTATTTAAAAACATTTTTAAAAAAACATTTATATATACATATAGAGTTTAAAACAAATTAAGATTATTTCCACTAAATAACCTAGGCCACAAGAAATAAATAAGATAAAATGATTTTAATTACTTCCAGGAAACCTAATGATCCATGGGGGCGCCCATCTAAAAATCCCGGCCAATGTTGCTTACTTGAGAAATCTCGTTCTTTAATTGTTGATTTGGATCGACAATCCCCAAACTTTCTTAACCTCGCTTCTTTAAAGATTCAAACACCGAAAATACAAAACAAAACAAAAGCTAACATAAAACTTCAACCTAAACACTAGCTCAGGGCTCATGATCCAGTCAGCTACACCACCGAGGCCATAAATAATCAAATGCAAGCAAACCGAAAAGCAGAGGGTTTCCCAAAAGAAATTGCAAAAAAAAATTATTTATAGCCCTAGGAAATTTAATATACGATTAAAAAAATGCAGAGCCTTACCAGGAACTGATATATGCTCATGCTGGCATCAACGGCGATCTTTCGCCCGGAAATAACTCTCAAACTTTTGCTCTTTAATGGCCTTGGGCGCATTGTCTGCCAGAAGCTTCGTTAAACCCTGCAGAAAAAAGCAGGAAACACAAAATAAGAAACAAAACCTCGTTCTTTTCATCACAGTCTTGAAACGAAATTTCGAAAAAAAATCAAAGAAAAGTTCGCTGTTGAACAGAAACTGCTTACCTTAACTCCCATGATATTGAAATGTCCGCTTCGCAGTGTTTCTCTGTAAGGGGATTGAGGGAAGATTTGGTATTATCCAAAACAAAACCCTGCGTGGAGAATAAATTTGTTGTCTGAAGCAAAGTGAAATTGCAGGGTTTCCCCGCCACTGATATTTTATATGAGCCAACTTCCGTCAAGTGACGGCGTGTTGTGTGAGTCTTACTGGGAAGTGACGGATAATGAAAGCTGACACCGGGCGTGCTGAGGTGTCTGAGAACTAGGTCATTTAGGCTCACTTTTTAACGCTTAGGGAGCCCCTACCTAGATTTTAACGATTCTTTTTCGAATTTGGTTTTTACGAGGCACACGGAATTTTTTGGAGAAATAACTTTTAATGTGACCAAAATAGTCCAAAAATTATGAAAGCTTTAAAGTGGTGGAGAACTTTTGTAAGTTTTTTATCATGAGAGAAGCCACCAACTCACTAAGATATGTATCATAGAAGTATAATGTAATACCTATACTTTTTTAAAAATAGACAAATTTTGAATTGACATTTTAAAAGTATAAACAAATGTGAAAATGTTAAATGGAACAAGGCCATGTATGGCACGCGAAGAAGTGCTTAAAGCAAAAGTATTTTACTTTTGCAATGAATTTTTACAGACAAATATTTGTTGGGAAAGGATTTTAGATTCGCAAGCAAGGAAAAGTTTCGTCTAAGTTGGGAGCGGGAGATTTTAAATAAAAGAACATGCTCAAAAGTCCTTTTAGTTGATGTTGGAGTTCCAAGGTGTCAGAGTAAGCTATAAGTTCAACTATTGCATGGGGGCGTTTTTAGAAGTGTTTGATAATCATGAAAGTTTGACATGGTAAACTTTAAGAAATGTGATAGAGGGTTTTGTTGCTTCTCACTGTGTGAGCAAGTTCAAAAAACTTAGAAGAAATGGAAAAGGTTGCACCAAAAAAGTACTTTGAATTGTCGAAACCGACACCATTTTCTAAAGTTATTGTCTTAAGGCTACAAGTTCATGGTGGAAGAATATAAATTTAATAGGAAAATATTGTCATGCAATATCAATACCAAAAAAATGTGAATTAGGTATAGATCCTCCTAGACATAGATATAACTTTCATAGTAGCCCTTGCAATTTCTTGGCCACAAATCTCCTTTTTTTACATTGTAGGGAAAGTAAACATGATATATGTTTCTAATTTACAGCAATTAAATTTCCAGATCTACTTTATGCGCTGAATTTGATATCCAAAAATTTGAAGACAACATATTTGCGAAGAACAAATAGCAAAAGTGAATAAGAAAAATTGTTTTTTACTAATAAAGTTTTTTTAATATGAGTACAAAAAAAAATTATCCAATCAAATAATTGAATTAAAGAATTTGTAAAAAACAAAAAAAACATTTAGTTTTATGAAAGTTTATATTATAGAAAACAATTGGCACTTGGAAAATTAAAAGTGGACAAAGTAAAAATTAATAATAATGTTATGAAAATGAAAATAATGGCACATTCAAGTACAATGGTGTGTCCAATGAACATCCAATTAAAAAATCATTTAGGACTTCAAAAAAAAATAATGTCAAAATTATAAAAAGATTAAATATTTGTCACATGTTGTTTTTAAATTGGTTAATACCAAAAAATATTTTTTGACTATTAAAATTAAATAAATATTTATTTTTATGAAACTTTATGTTAAAGAAAGCAATTGACACTTGGTAAAATAAAATTAGACGGTAAAAATAATTAATAATGTCATGAAAATGAAAATAATGACACATTCCAAATACAATGATGTGTCCAATGAGCATTCAATGCAAAACTCACTTAAAACTTCTCAAGAAAATTTGATAATGTTAAAACTTTAGAAAAAATAAATATTTGCCACATGTCTTTTTTACATTGGTTAATAAGAAAAATAGATATTTTTACTAATGAAAAATATTTAATATCACTACAAAAATATTTCAACCAATCAGAAAATTGAATTAAAGTTTTTGTAAAAATCAAATAAATATTTATTTTATAAAACTTTATGTTAAAAAAGTAAATGGCACTTGGCAAAATAAAATTGGACAAAGCAAAATTAATTAATTAAGTTGTTAAAGGATATACTACCTATCATTGGCAGTATAATAATGATTATGTAAATGTTCGTATGAAATGGCACAACTGATTGGTATAAATGTAAAGCGATACACACTACTTTCTAAGCCACATGACACGGCTTCTAATTGAAAGTTGATACATGTTATATTTTCAATATATCAATCATAGAAGTATAATGCAATAAAAAAAATTAAAAATAAGCAGATTTGAATTGACATTTTGAAAGTATAAACAAATGTGAAAATGTTAAAAGAAATAATGATTCAGTAAATGATCTATATGAAATGGCACAATTGATTGGTATAAATATAAAGCGATACACTACTTTCTAAGCCACATGACACGTCATTTAGTTGAAAGTTGATACATGTTATATTTTCGATATATCAAGCATGGTTTAATGGTTTAAACATAGTTGCTTTTAACTGTGTTTAAATTCATCTGACGAAGCACCTAGTTTATCGTCGTTATTGTTCAATATTTATTATTGCCCTCTAATTCCATGTGCTAGGAAATCGGCCCAAAGAAGAAGAAATTTTAACATCCACGAGGCTATCAAAGACAACCTATGGGACAACAAATCTTGCTAAAAATCTTTCTAACATTTAGATCTCCTATTGGTGAGCTTGATAATCAGCTCCCATATTTTTTCTACCATATTCTCACTGAAAATATCTTGAAAGGGTGTAGTAGCCACTATGCTAGCAAATAGGGCCCTAATGTCCTTATAAGCATTACACTCCAACATGAAATGTTTCTCCAACTCCACTCCATTAGACACACAAAAGACACAAATTCTTTCTTCCCATGTCTCTTTAGGTCTTTTCCATCTTCATGTTTCAAATTGAAGACGATGTGATTTAATTCTCAATTAGGCTATGAAGATCTTTGCTTTCCATAGGATATTAGCCCCTATAAAAGCCTTTTATTGATGATAACATGTAGGGTTAAATTCCTCCAAATAATATCTCTTCTTTCTTCCTAACGGCTTTCCCCACATAACTTGGCAGAATTTATCTATAACAAAAGTTTTTATCTCGTTGCTATTATTAGGACATACATTCATGTAAATATTCATTTTTAAGCCATTTATTGTTTTGATTCATCCATGCCTTCTTTATTTTCTCCAAAATTTCATTGAGGACAACCTTAAGCCATCTACTACCTTCAATTTGCTTGATCTTTTTTAAATATGTTATGAGACGAACCATAACAATAGCTTGAAGAGGTATAGCCCTTGTTTCCACTAGAAGAATCTCATATGGAACCGAGATCTTTAATTTGAACTTGCTAGTAATCATGCTTTTTTTAATCCTCTCAAAGTGTTTCCACCTTGAATATGAAATTCTACTATCCCAAATCTCACACCCATAAAGCACCACTGGAGTTACTAAAAGCCCAAACAAATTCTACATAGTTTTCCAATCCCATAATTTTGCTTCTCTACATTTTTTTGGAAAGCATAAAAATCTCTCCACCCCCCTAAAGTTATCTTTTTGCTACAGATCTCCCAACTGAATATGTTATTAAAGTCAAACCCAAGATATTCATACTCTGTTACTTCCTTTAAAATGTTCCCATCGATAATAGAAATCATACCACGTTCTTTTCTTTTTATTGAAGAAGATCATAATCTTGGTCTTATTAGTGTTGACCTGCATCCCCGCTTCTTTGCAAAAGTGCTCAAGCGCACATAAGTGCTTTTGAAGGCCTTGAGCAAACCTAACAATCAAGACAAGATCATCGACATACAGGAGAAGTCTTACAACATACTCTCCTATCCGAACACCATCTTCACTCAACATATTTAACCATTCCTCCAATTTGTCGATATATAGGCCAAATAAAGTGGGTGATAATGGGCATCCTTATTTAACCCCGATATCACTCCTGAAACTTTCTAAGTACCTATTTGAGTTCTAATTTTGACTCGTACCTTTTCATAAATTCTATGAATAACTACTCTGTGATGCCCCAGAATACCAAGCTCCTTCATTCTATCTTATAGATTCTTCCTAGGAACTGTGTCAAAAGCCTTCTTGAAGTCAACAAAGCATTATGCTTCCTCTTTATCACTCCAAAATTTTTTGATAATGTGCCTCAAAGTGATACCATGATCTATTGTTGAATACTTGGGTCTGAACCCTGCTTGCCCTTTTGCTCTCTTACCTTTTTCTTCTGCCCACTTGTTGATTATGCATTCCATCATGCTACTGTAGTTTTCATAGTACTGTTTGTTTAACAACCAAACCCAAGTGTGTCGGCATATCATCCAAACTAGTCTGGAGCTCATATGAGATGCACGCAGGCACCGAGCCCCTCCTTTATGTGAGCTTCGTGAGAATTTTATTTCTTAACACACTGATGTAATACAACCAGAGAATAAGTGCATTCATCCATAGGATTTTAGATGTAAGCATTTAACTCCTTGTCTAATGAATTCCGAGTATAGATTAACATGATCAATTAAATGGAAAACAGAATCAACCCATGAAATGTAATCAAGGAAACCTAGTAACTTACACACATGAGACATAAGGGAAATGCATAGATCAAGTTTCATCACATGAGTGTTTCAAAATCTACTTCATTGTGTGTGTGTGTGTGTGTGTGTGTGTGTGTGTGTGTGTGTGTGTGTGTGTGTGTGTAATTCAAACCATACGATGGTGGCTAAAATTACATCAAAGATATTTCCATTCATGAGAGTGCTCATACTAGCAAGAGATTTATATTACACACATTACATAATACTTCTATATCTCTCTCTATCCCATCCTTATCTCCACTATTCGTCCTCGCTATCCATCTCTATGCTCTCCTCTTTTCCCTCTCTAGAAAGACCACTCTATATCAAGAATCCTCAAGGAATCTTCTCCTAACCATCCATCATCACCTGCGAAACCCTGCAAGAAACCTTCTCATCATTGCTCTAACCACTACCTAGGAATCTTCTAGATGTCTCACCATGAGATTCCCTCAATCAACTGACTTTAGCATGCATGTGCCAGCTAATACTTAACAACCTCGACTCCTTATCCTCTCATGATAACCATAATGATACCCTAGAATATCCTTTCCTTGAGCCGCAAAAGTCTCCATAGCTTATCCACATCTATATCTGGTCACTTTTCCATTTTCTCCTTATGCGAGTCTTTTCATGTTGTCCAAAACTTACTAAGTCCTAAATCCATCCTTCCTCGGGCATGATCCTTCCTGCACCTCTCCAAGAACTACTTATTTTTGTGCCTTTATGCCCTGCTTACACATGTGCCATAATACTTATGCCTTAGGTACTTAGTTACTTTTAGGGGTCCAACATCACCCCACACTAAACTGGTTTCTATCCCCAGAAAACCTTTGCGCTTCCCTGAAACAAAAATCTTGTCAACCAAAACCTTGTTATGGTAATGAATGTTGCTCTCAAAGAATAAATAATAGTGGTAGAGAAATAATATGAGAAAAGAATTAAAGAATAGGGGGGAATGTTATATGACCAATTGAAGGAGTTCAGGGAATTCCATAGTTTATCTCATCCTTCAATTTCTCTCAGGCCTTCAATTTTGATAAGGCCTTCCCTAGCACGTCTCCTACGATACAAGGCACCTGGTTATGGGATGATTTCCTCCACCTTAACCTTTCAATGTATTGATGGCCACCCCTAACTCCATGCAAACACCCTAGAACTCATCCATCCATTCAGTGATGGATTCTCAAAGTTTGCCAATTCTGAAATCTAGATTTTCGTGCTTTGTCTTAATTTTATCTTTCTAGGTCATGGTGTTAATGACCAACTGTGTACTGCTCCACCTTATTGGTGGGGATGGTCTCCTATAAAAATTTGAGGGCTGCCTCCTCCTTCTCTATCACCCATGCGTCGATTATTGGCTCGTATTTCCTACATTTGTTGAAGCCCCTATCTGCTAGTATATTTACCTCCTTGAGTTGGGAGAGAGCAAGTCTTCCAACTCAGTGATCTGGGCTTCAATGACGACCTTGTTCTCTTCCTTTTCCTTTGTGAGCTTTGTAGCCATGTTGGGCTGCGTGCCATCCTTGATTTTAATGAGTAACATCCCCACAAGGTCCTCAAGATACTCCATCTCATCCTCATAATCATCCTTGTTTGGCTTACCAATGTCAGACATTATCCCATAATGCTTTTCATGATGGCACCAACTCGGTCATACGCCTCCTTCGTCCATGCCTGTTCTCCCCTTAATCCCTGGCACAACCTATCTATTTCCTTCTCCTTGTTTTTCTTCTTTATGATCAGGGTCTGAAATAGTGGCCCCTGCATCCAGACTGCGTTGTATCACCTCTGAATACATATTTTGCAAGGCATTACATGCCTTGCTCATCTGTAAGGTGGTTAGGATCCACCACCTTATATGTATCTCCCCTTTCTTCTTCAGGTGAACAGTCTCAATCGCATGATCAGTGACCTCAAACTCAGGTTCCTCAAAGTGTGGTAGTGCATGCTCTAGCTGAGCATCTTCCTAGTCCTAGGCACACCCCTTGTCTTGATCCATCAATTCCCAACCATGCAAGTTTTTCTGGTGGGAGGGTGGCTTGGAAACCTTGCACGTAAGACCTTCTTGGGGTCATCTAGGAAGTCCATATGTGGGGACATGGGTGTCCACTTCTTCCTTGTAGCCTTTGCATTTGTTCTCTACTTCTTCACCCCAGGGGTGAATCCCTTATCCTCCTTTATAGTAAAGGAGTCCCCTTTATCTCCCTTTAGGGTTGACATTCTGCGGTGTAGTGGCCTTCATGCGCTAGACTCTTCTCATCCCCTACAGAGTTATCCTCCCCTTCTTCCCATGCCTCACCTACATTCTATGGCCTTTACCTCAGCCTCCTTCCCCTCCAACTTTCCACTTCCAATTTTACTTTGAAAGTGGTGGGGTCTTCTTCCTCTTCTTCCTCTAAGCCTGCTTGTGGGGCTTGATGCGTCGTGTGTCTTTTATTTCTTCTCTTTAGGATCTTCCTTCTCTTCTTCCTCTTCCTCACACCCTGGTAATGAGGTGTTCAGCGAACCACCTTATTCTGAAGTGCAAGCTGCCCTTGCTGCTATTCCAGTGCATGTGTAGTACTTCCTCTTCCTCGAAGTATCTAACTTCCCTTCATCTTGTTCTTGTTCTTGTTCTTCTTCTTCTTCTTGTACTGCTTTCATGGGTGGGATTGACATCTCCCATGGCTTTGGAAAGGGGGAGTCTGTAACCTCCACCTCAATTCCTCCCTTTGTTTTGGGGCGCAGCTGCATGAACACCCGATGGACATACCCATTTATGGTAATGATTGACTTGTGGGTGTAAGTCTAGAAAAATTTGGCTCCAAAACCTTGACATTTAGGCAGGTCGAACACCATACTTATATGTAACATGTAATGTGTGGACATCAACATCCACCTTGTCTACATCAAAAACTAATTTCTGCACATCCTTGATCCAGTTGATGGCACATTTCATATATCTGGTTGTGAACAAGAAGGGGAGCTTACACCATGGCCCCATCTCTCC
Source organism: Taxus chinensis (assembly GCA_019776745.2). Lineage (NCBI taxonomy): Eukaryota > Viridiplantae > Streptophyta > Pinopsida > Cupressales > Taxaceae > Taxus > Taxus chinensis. Next base: position 811,352,796 of record CM034151.1, read on the forward strand.
TTTGGCCATCATAAACCTTGCTAGAAAAAAGTGTTGGGTAACGAAAATTTTTACCTTATCTCCAACAACTTGTGGAAACTCATGGGGGATGCGTCACTCATTCTCAAAATCTCCTTGCAATCACTTCAAACCACATGTTCATCTGAGCCTTGTAAGAATTAGAGATGGTCCCATCGCAGGTGAACTATGTGAATTGGACTGCAGGGGATGCGCATGTGGGTGGGTGAACCCAAATGTTCCCATCTGGTCCATCTGAACACAATTAATAGGACACCAATCTCCTAGAAAATGATTCAATAGCAGGATGGAGCCCCATGTGATCTTCACTCTTGCCTCATTCTATACCCATGCCTCTTTGATAATTCCATTCGCGATGAATTGGGAAAAATTGTAGTGTGCCCTCTTGGATACCCTATAGGCCACGTACAAGAACCTATGGTTAATGTCCACCCACCTTTCTGACACGTGCCCAATTTATAGCTAATGAGCTCAGGAGGTGAATCTCAATGTTGGGTTCTGGGAGGTCTGTAATTACCTATGCCCTACCCCCTTTCTCATAGTTTAACTTCTTCTCCAGCTCCTCAATTTTGGTAGTGACACATAAAACAAGTGCCATATCCTCTCCAGTGTTCTAATACATACAGGCTTGTTACCATTCAAATCAATTGGCCTATGATCCATCATTCTTCTTCTTAGTGAAGTAGAAGAATCTTGTGTACACCCGTGACATTAACCACCTGAAAAGTCAGGGTGGGTTTGACAAAGAAAGGAAGCTCCCATAGCTGCAAAACTCCAGTCTTTTGCAACGCTTGTTGTACCGAGTCATCAACCTTATGGTTTTCGAGCTCATCTACCATTCAAGAGTGTTCTGATACTAGGTCCACCCACATCAACTTTTCATTGTTGGTCATTCTATGTGGTTGTACTCACTGCTGATCTTGCATTTGTATAGCTTTGAGCTCCATTTTTGGCCTTGATAACCCCAGGAGGGTACTGCATCTCTAAGTAAATCTCCACGGTATCCTCCTTTTCCACCACTGGTTTCTTTGTGTGAGCCTTCTTTGGTGTCATCTTCTTCTCCTTTTTTGTTTTGCCCTAGGTGTTATGTTGCCTTTTTCGACTACCCTAACTCGACAACTTCCCTGCTTCTCTTTCACACAACCTCCTTTCTGCTCCATTGTCTTCTTCCCTTCTTGCTATGCCACTACAAGCTTGCACAAATCCACTGGTTCATGATAGTACTTCACATCATTCCTTCTTTGTAACACCTTCATCGCACTTCAAGCTTCGAGAGCATAAAAATAATTCTCTAAGGCAAAGTAGTCAAAATGACTAGTCTTACCTCTTATTTATACTTTATCGATGCCTTAGAGTTCTTCTAACCACGTGTCCTAATGTTGCTTTTTAATAAAACACTTTATTTCACTTAAAGCATCTTTGCACAACTTCCCCTCGTGCACTTCACAACTATAACCTTCTGGCACTCCAATACTACCAAACTGCCACAGACCTCCTTCATGCATGTCACCGTGCCAAAGTACATAACCTCTGTGTCATATACTAAGTAGTTTCCCCATGCTGCTTCCTACCTCATGTTATATTGCACAATCCTTTCTTTATGATGTTCTTCAGACCTTCTCAACCCACCTTCTTAACTGCACGAATTTATGCACCTTTGCCATCATGTCACTCGTTCTTCTGCCTTCGCGTTATTTTTTCCCAGTCCATTGTCGAAGAATTTTGGCCTCCATGTTCAATATAGTTACTAATTCACCCCACACAAAAATGTATGTGTGGTCCCCTACGCATAGAACCTCTTACAATGTAATTAGCTACTGCACCAACGCAACACAAAGCCAAAAAATGACGACAAAGGAAAAACCAAACAAAAACTAAAGGAAATCTAATCTAATTGGCAATACTGCCTTATTTTTTACTACACAGAAGCTTTATTTATAGTAGGGATTCAACCTACTCCCATTGAAGTAACCTGGTAACCTCATCCCATCCAGTGCTTGTAACTGACATGCGCCTGAATCGAGGATGTATGAGATGATGTATGGTCCTAACCAATGGAATTTCAGTTTCCCAGGATGGTGCAAAAATTTAGAGTCATAAAGTAAGACCATCTACCCAACCTCAAATTGTTTGTTTTTTATATGACGATCATGTCATGATTTTTTTCATGCCTTCTCAGTATTCTTGACTCCACCTAGCAAGTGATCATATTTCATCCAACTAAATTAATTTCTCCATGCACTCTTGTAGTGCTTTCTCGTCAGCTAATCCTCCTGCGTGTGCAATACACAGGGACGGTAACATAAACTCCATGGGTAAAAAACACCTTCCATGCCAAACACCAATTGAAATAGTGTGGCCTTGTTCAATCTCTTTTAGGTTGTCATATACGCCCATAATACGGCTGAGACTTTGTCATCCCAATCTTGTCTTCCCACATCACAAATTTTGGTCAGGGTATGACTTAGTATCTTGTTAAATGCTTCTCACGGTTCCATTAGCTTGAGGGTGATAAGGGGTGGTCTTGTGATGGGCCACCATGAACTCTGCCAATAAAATCCTGACCAGTCTCATTCAAAAAATGTGTGCCTCTAGTCATTAGTCAAGCTTAAAGGACACCCATACCTACAAATTATGTTCTCCCACAGGAATCTTGTTGTTGTGGTTGTTGTGCAATCCTTCGTAGGTGTTGCCTCCACCCACCTTGTTAAATAATCAGTGCAAGTAATGATATAGCGTGAACCAGTCCTTCGTGTGATAGGTGAAATCGGTCCTACAAAATCAATCGCCCACTTCTCAAATGGTTATGTGCTAGCTATTGGTCTCAAGGGCATTTCATCCCTTCTTCCTAGTTTTCCAAGGCACTGGAAATGGTCACAGGCCTTTAAAACTCAATACAATCCTAGTAGATGCTTTCCCACCAAAGCCCTGCGAGTAGAATATTCCACGCGGTGGCATTCCCTACATAGTGTCCTCCTGCAATCCCACCAGTGTGCTTCCTCCATGATTGCAACACGCTCATATTCTAACATGCATCGGCATAGAATCTCATCACCGACCTAACTTGTATAAATCTCCACCAATTAACATGTAGGGCACGACACGTATAACCAACTTTTTTCTTTCCAAAGTCTTCATTTCCTCTAGTGCCACACCTATTTTGAGAAACACAACAATATCCTCTAATTCAGAGGGTGTGTGTTGCAACCTAAATAGTTCTACATCCAACATCGTATCCTTAATGCTTTTCACATCCTCCCCTTGAGTCGATTCTTGATAAGTGGTCAAGTCCCAAATTACTTTTACCCAGTTTGACGACAAGTGTAAACTCAAATTCTTGAAATAATAGGACCCATCTACATATGTGCCCTTATAAAATAGACTTGTTTACCAAGTACTTCAATTTCCATGTGGTTTGTGTAGAATATAAAGGGTGTTGCTAGTAGATACTAAATGAATTTATGCAGCCCATAGATCATTGATAATGCCTTGCACTCAGCAGTAGTATAGTTCTAATATGTTGGTGTCAACTTCCTACTTGCAAAACAAAGAGGGTGATCCACAGTCCCCTCACCAGGTTTTGCTAACACTACTCCAATGGCCATCCTTGAGGTATCAACATGCACATGGAAAGGTTTATCCTAGGAAGGAAAGTGTGATATAGGTGCAGTGATAAGCCTATTCTTTAATGTATCAAACATTGTCTGTTGCGCCTCTTCCCTAATGAAATGTACATCCATGCTTCAACAAATCCTTCCAATGGTGTGGTGGTTTTGCAATACCCCTTAATAAAATTCCAATAGTATCCCCATATGTCCAAGGAATCTGCGTACTGTGCTTCTGGCTGATGGTTTTTCCCAACCCTATAATGACAAAAACTTTGGTAGGATCCAATAACAAGCCTTCCTTACATATAATGTGCCCCAATAGGGTTCCAAATGGAGTAGCGAAGATACATTTCTTGATGTTGAGGGATATGCAAAATTGCCGACACCTCTCAAACATCAACCACAAATTGTCACAATGGTCTTTCACTAGCCCATACACAATCTAGTCATCAAGGTAGACCTAAATAAACTTATGGTTAAAGTCCTGAAATGCATGAACCACTATGCACAAAAACACAGTAGGTGCATTCTTTAGTCCAAAAGGCATGACTGTCTAGGAAAAACTTCCCCATTCAGTGGCAAAAGTTTTCTTTTCTTGGTCATCCTTTGCAATCCTAACTTGATGATATTATGAAAATCCATCCACGAAGGAATAGATATCGTGCCCAACTACTCCCTCTAGGATTTCCTTGGTAAAAGGGGTTGGGAAGGGATCAATTACACATACGGCATTTAGGTCCCTGTATTCAACATAGATCCTTATCCTTCCATCCTTCTTAATTCTTATGACCATGGGGCTTATCCATTATGATTCCTCCACAACTTCAATGATGCTTGATGTGATCATCTTGTCTATCTCCTCCTTGACCTAGACACATAAATTTGGGTTCATTCGGTAAGGTCTCTTTCTGAATCATTTGTGCTCCTTCCTTTAGCTTGATCCACATCTCTCCTAGAGAATGGTGAACTCCCTTAAGCTCATGGTACCCACGCGGAAATAAATCCTGAAACTCATGTAATAGATCAATGATTTTTGAAACCTCCTTTTCTGACCAATAATCGGAAATAGTAGCCTCCTTAGGTTCTGCATCTGAACCAATGTTAACCTTCTTTGTTTTCAAGGGTTCATGGTATGCGTGCACTTTTTCATCAGCACTATCCACTACCTCACGTGTACCCATAGTATGGTTAACATCTAAGTTCTCCACTTCCTTATCATCTATCAGATAGACTAACTTTCCCTTTTCTTTCTCCATGTAGGAACGCACTCAATAGTAGCTCCTTCTGGTTCTTTGATATCAAAACACGCCCTTAAATTAGGTTCTCCTAATAACTCAAGAATTCTATCCTCAGCCATGGCACTATCTCCCATAGTTAGGTGCTTTACAACTTGCAACACCTCATTCACCAATGGTTTAGTAATTTGATACTCAAAGGTTTGAATGAAGTCATCTGTTAACTCCTACCAGTTCCATGTCTAGATAGTGTAATTTTGAATGAATGTACCATGCACGTGCACACATCCCTGTAGTGTTGAATAGAACTTGTGTACCCATAGGGAAGGAGGTAAAGCTTCTACACGCCTCCCATCCAAATCCTTTCACATTCTTGGACATGATATGAGGTGGGTCCCTTCCCATCATAGGCACAAATTTTAGTGGGTGCATTGCTCCAAAAGAATTTGATACAGAGTGCAATCCTCACCTCACGCCACCCTAGAAGATTGTCCTGATGTGCATTGTTTCACCCACCAACGTGTTGTGGTTCCACATAAAGTGTAGACAATCATGCTCTTCTTTAGATCTCACATTTACATTGAGGATTCCATATCTCGTAGGAAAACATCAGGGTTTCCTTCCCCAGTGTAGCTTGGTAACTGCTTTCCCTTTAGGCACCTGAGAAGGCGTGCCTTTATTAATCTTGTAACAGAGCCTCTCAATTTCCACCCAATTAACTCATAAGTCCCATGCACCCAATTATCACATGTTATACTAGTGGTATCACTCATAGATTGAGCTTCTTCAAACTGAATAACTCCTTCCATAGGGTGAATCACTTAAGGGTCCTTGATAGAGCACACATAGATTCTGTCAAGGAATTCTTCTCCCAAGGGCTCAGTATAGGGTGCTGAATTCCCATCGGTCAAGGGGATGATAACCCGTTCTTCCTCATTCTCAAAGCTTATGTACCCCTTATTGAACTGTAGGTCAACATTTTTCTTATAACACCAGGGGTGCCCAAGTAATGCTGGAAAGTTGTCTGGCCTTAGGTAACACCAAGACTTTGAAGTCCCCAGTGAATTTTCCCCCTTGGATAGTGATAACAACATCCTTCAAGACACCAATGGGAATTGCCTTTGTCTTTGTTAGCCATATACAACACATTTGAGGATGGCTGTAATGGGGGCCTTCCCATTTGATTCCATGCATCTAGAGTGAGAACATTAACCTCTGCACCCATGTCTATCAGAATATTGCTCAGAAGCCACCTGTCAACTACTGCATTCAAGGTAATCTCCTTATCATAATCAATGGTATGAGGGGGAAGGTTAGCATGTAAGACCTGTTGCTTGCACTCTCCTCTGGCAAGTGATACTTTTTCCCATAAGCCATTCTCCTAACAAAGGGATGATATTCTCTTGCCTTATCATTTTGCATACTTCCCTGACTTCATCCAAATCCTTTTTGTGGAGCCTCAACACTCTTCCTTTTTCTAACTACCTCAATACTCCTTTAGGCATTGGATCTCTCCTTGTAGGCTTCGAATTACATCCATGGTCTCCTGATAAACCTATTTCTGATGAGTAGGGTCCAGATACTTTCATGCACCACCTATTCTCTAGTAACCAGTAGTCTTTTGCTTTGGTATCTCCCTGGTGCATGCAGCCTCAGCTCGCATTGTTACTGACACAGGTTCTAACTCTGACTCATGCACGACCCTTGGCATCCACTACGAGTCTTCTTTCTTCATGCTTACCATCCATGTGCCTTTGTCCTTCTGTTGTTATTGGCTCATGTGTTCAAATAGCTTCGGGAACTCCTCATACTTGTGCTTCTTTCCACACCAAGAGCATTGTAGTATATCAGGAAATTCACACTTATAGTGCTCTGTAGATCCACAGTTGTAAAAAGTTCCATGTGAGAACTCACTTCTTCCACCTCCATGGTTGCCACGACCTTGAAATCCTCTATGGAATCCTCTTCCACGAGCTCCTCCATCTGCGTGCCCTTCATAATGGTGACCATCATCCTTGGAATTATTTGCAATGTTGGTCTGGCGCACACCAATATCAATGACATCATGTATCTGGTCAATCAATCTACAATCTTTGGTGTCATGCATAGTAGAGGTATAAATTTTGCAATAGCAAGACACATTTTTTATGGATGCATGTTGTAGTAGAGGGCATCTATTTGCATCATGATCTCTATGGAAAATTTCACATCCTATCAACATGGGGTGAACAGATCTATGTGGATAACCATCCTTTGTATGCCCCTCTATTTCATAGTCTATGTACCATAGTCCACATGCGAGCCTCATGTGTTGAGTTTGCAGATAATTTCTCCAGCTTCTTTACCATGGTAGTGATCTGGGCTTCAAGAAATGGATTGAATTTGGTGCCCATGCTTCCTATGGCCTCATCACATAAGGAAGCTTCCAAGGCCTCGCACAGGTATGTCAAAGTTTTATGTGAAATTTCTCTCTCTGAAAGGGGTGATTAACCCACCAACGAACCATTAAGCATGTTGAGATGGATGAATATCATAAGATAATTTTGATAAGAGAGTTTTAAAATGCATCATACTCCCACACACTCTCTGTCATCCCTTACTGAATTTATTTCAACGCGTTTTTGCTCTTTTGTTTGAACTTCAGGAATGTGGAACTCTGCCAAGAATGCATCACACAATGTAGTGTAATCCACCATTGTCTGGTGTGGCTCATAATTCCGGTACCAGCTATGTGTTTTCCCTTGTAGTGTGGTCACAAACTAACTTACCTTCCTCTCTGGGGCAATGATTCCCTTTGCACGTCATAGTAGCTCACACTTATGTACATCTTCTGCAACATCTTCCACACCCTTGTAGTCAAGAAAGTGTAGGGAAATTTCATAAAACACCTGCTAAGGTGGTTGAGGTCCTTGCCCTCTGGCTCTAGGGCCTTGATAGCCTCTACCGCTCAATCCACCTAATCCACTAGATACTCTGGATCCACCAGATCCTCCTCGCCATAGGAAAAGGGCCTGAAGCACTTGTGCCTTGTGTCCCCAATGTCACACTAAATTATGCACTCAATGGTTTGTGATACTGATCCACTTCTTGATGTGCTTCTTGCATGCCTAATCCATACATGATACCCAAGCTTTGTAAACCTTGACCTTTTCCAAATGTCATGCCAGATCAAAATACCTCCAAAAATAAGAAAAGACTGTGCAGTCATAGATGGAATTGAAAAGTTATACCTCCTAGGTGTCAGTTGACCACTGATATCAATACCTCTAATGATCAAATGAGAAAAGTTTTCTTCAAGGGACTGGAAGGCTAAGCGCCAGGGTCTGATCACAAGGTGGGCCTTGATGCATGCCTACAACTCTCTTTTCTCTGTGTGATGAATTTTCACCAGAAGCTGAGGGGGTAATTCTTATGCACTTACCAAGATGGGGTAGCCTAGACTACTCAGGTCTCATGCCTTCTACGTAGACCTCAAATCCCTCCTACAACATTTGTCTCTGTATTTCCATCACTCCAAAAACCTCGCATCATCTTTCCAACTCCCTCTCTCAAGATTCATCATACTTGAGTCACCTTTCTTCCCTTTCCTTCTCCACCATAGGGTCCTCCATCCTTCACCACACTGGCTTCCACACCTCGTGCCTAGCAGGACTTTAGCCAGCCATAGGAAAAGCTTCCATACTTAGAGTAATGAACATGATCTTGATGAGCTAAGGGGATATAACGTAAAAATGATCCTCTAGGCTCCCTTAAGAACTCAAACTCAGCAACCTCCGGACAAGAATATGTAGAAATAGCATATTCCAGGGTATAACTGGTCAACACTCTTCTCCACCAGTGATCAACAACACGGGTCTAGGTCAAATTGGCATCATGCACCTTTTGATACTCATCTTGGGTCCATACACAGGGTTTATAGTACCAACTCGACCTAGACGCGTATGTTGAAAGCCATTCATATAACTCCACTAGAAAGCAACAAAAGAAAGTCTCATATAACTCATGATACAGGTGCTCCTCTACCCATTTACGTGCATTAAACTCAGGTCCATTACTGAATCTCTTAGAAAAATCATCCTCTGTCCTCTTAAACCATGTTTCGACATTGTCCAATGTCAAGCATTTTGTCATCATGTACCATTCTCACGACAGCTTCAAAAAGAGGTCCTGATAAACGGAACCAAAATATAGTCTTCACATACTACTTGTTTAACAACCAAACCCAAGCACACCGACATATCATCTAGATTAGTCTAGAGCTCACCCGAGGTGCATGCGCAGGTGCCAAACCCCTCCTTTATGTGAGCTTCTGTGAGAATATTATTTCTTACATGGGGATGTATTACAACCAAGAGGGTAAATGCATTTATCCATGGGATTTAATATGTAAGCACCAACTCCTAGCCTAATGCATTCCAAGCATAGATTAACATGATCAACTAAATGAAAGTAGAATCAACCCATGAATATCATCAAGAAAACATGTAACACACACATGAACATAAGGGGAAAACACATATCAAGATCCATTACGAAAGTGTTACAAAATTACTTCATTATATTGATATGCCAAATATAGTAGCCAAGATTACATCAAAAAGATCCATCCATGGAAATGTTCATAGTAGTAGAGCTTTCTTTACATCACAGAGCTCTCCATTACACACATTACACACTACTTTCTTTTTTCCATCCTCTCCCTCTTCCTTTTCTAGAAAGACCCTCTATATCAAGCATTTGAAGGAATCTTCTCCTAACTGATCCATCATCACCTGGGAAAGCTTGCAAGAATCTTCTTATGATTTCTCTACCACTACCTAGGAATATGCCAGATGTCACCACACATTTCCCTCAATCGAGTGTATTTAGCATGCATGTGCTAGCTAATCCTTAACAACCTCGACTCCTTATCCTCTCATGATAACTGTAATGATTCCTTGGAATATCATTTTCTTGAATTGCAAGTCTCCATAGCTTATCCACATCTGTATCTGGTCACTTTCCCATTTTCTCCCTATGCGCGTCTTTTTCTATTTGTCCAAAAATTACTAAGTCCTAACTCCATCCTATCCCTGGCGTGATCCTTCGCACCTCTCCAAGGACTACTTTTGTGTGTGCCTTCGCACCTGCCATGCCACAAGGCTTTGTGCCTTAGGTACTTAGTTACTTTTAGGGGTCCAACAACTACCAAACAACTTTGCAAACAATGTGTTTATCATGATGGTTCTATAGTTAAAAATATTGTTAACATCTCCACTCTTGAAAAGAGGTATTGCAAGACTAATAGCCCAGTCTCCATTGAAAATTTGTTGTAAGGTGTTGTTGAATATGTCGGTAATGTGAGGAGTGACGTATTTTTCCCCCATTTTAAACATTTTTCCTGAAATTCATCCAAGTCATTGGCTTTTCCAAACCCCATTTTCATAATACCCTCTTTAACTTCTTGCACAATAAAAAACGTTGTTGTCATGTTGACCAAAGGGGGGCCTTCAACTTCTGGATCCTATTCATAATTTTTTTTTGAAAACTTGAATCACTAATTGGCTATGATATTGTTGTCATTTGTATGTTTTTTCTTTGATTGAAGCTCCTTCCAAAATGCTTTAGGGTTATGTTTTCCTGAGTGTAAAATTTCTTCCCTCCTTATGGCCATGAACTTCACTTTTTTTTCTTTATGACCTGTTTGTACAACTTTGTGTTCAACTTCTCTTTTCCCGTTTCTTTAATAGCTCTCCTTGTCGCTTTACAATACTCGTCAAACCATCTATTTACTGGAAAACAATTTGTTTGCTTCTTCTTATTTTTTGTTCTTTTACAATTTGTGAGGGCTTTATTTATTATGTTAGTTAACTCATATCTTTTAAGGCCTTGCGATCTTGCTTTCATCTCTTGCGTTAAGTGACTCAACGCTACTTCAAAGATATCACAATTTTCTTGTGTTATAATAATCCTTCCTTTTCTCGGAAGATGTTGAGATTGTTATTTTCTTGTGAGTTGATTCTTGTTCGACCAATCTACCACTATGTAAATTAGATTATGATATGATTTTAGGTCCCTGATAGAATCATCAATTTCTACTTCTTTTATCTTGTCAATTAAACTTTGTGAGCAAACCACATAATCAACAACACTTTCCCCATTGTAAGTTTTACAAGTGAAATTTCCGAATTTATGCGATATTTTCATACCATTGGAAATGATCAAATCAAACATGCCACAAATAATTAATAATTCTTCTCCAAAATGATTAATGTCATTATTGTCTTTCGATCATCTTTCCCACTATTGATTATCTTCTTTTATGAGCCATAACGGATTATGGTTCTCCTTACTATTCCAAGTGTTAGCTTGTTCATTTGCAATCCTTACATTGAAATCACCTTAAAGAAGAACTTCCCCTTTGTTGCGAAAACTCTGAGATATCTTTCTTTAGGGCTGCATAAGGATCTTTCCCATCTAGCCCACCTTTTTAATATGTTTTTAAGACCCGAGGTGCAAAGTAAGAAGTTGTTATTCTAATGTTACTCCCGTTTTCTGATATTCTAAACCAAATGAACTGCTTGTTTGTGTCTTCTCTTACTTGCTGAATCTTTCTACCCTCCACTTCTCTAACTAGAAATAGTTTACCTCTAAAATCTTTCATGTTTCTTGTTGCCTCATTCAAGACTGCAAATTTCCTATATCCTTCAAAAGAAGGAGTCTTGCAACCATCATGTTCATGAGTTTCTATGAGACAAATTACATCTCTCCCTTTTGCTACAGGGCCTGACTCAGGGCCTCGACCTGAATGCAATCATCAAATTTAACAATTGGGATTTAAGTGAAAGAAAAGAAAGGAAAAATCATGTTGACCAATATAAGGGTTTAGTCGAGGCACATTTGGAAACTCAACAATCAAGATGTTAAAAATGTGGTGAATAAATTAATTAGCTTTATGTTTTTCCATGTAATGAGATTCACCAATATCACCTCCTCGTATTTAATGTTTCTCGCTTCCTAGACACCGAAATACGTAGAAGTAATGAATTAAATGAAATATTTAACTTTGAAATATTTCTATCTAGTAATTGTGATTTTTTAGCTTACCTCAAGAAACTTGAATCTTCTTTATAAAAGCTTGTTTGATGTCCACGGCTTCGTGTTTATTTTCACCATTCTTTCCATTTGTGGGAAGTTAGGATTTATAGGTTTTTATTTCATCAACGTTTAAGGTCATTTTCATGCTTTATATTGCAAAGTTCATTATGTGATCTACTATTGCAAGTTTGCGTTTCTTTCATTAAAGGAAATAGTTGAAGTCGTTTCTAGTTGTGCATTGTCTCCTAAGCTTACAGGAAAGGAGTAATACAAATCTTGTAAGAAAATTTGATTTGAAAGGGGGTTAGTTGTGTTGCTCTTTTCTTTTATACATTGTATTGCTAAGCCATTTGTGTGTTTCATCCAATAACAGTTTGGGAATGTGATTTTTAGTTGAGTGTTAATTTTCATTTGAGTTTGCACCCGAGTGCGTGTCTCATTGTTTTTTGAAATATTACACTTTTTTGTTGTTTTCATGCCTTTTGTACACATTTTCCCTAATGAAAAAGGTTTTTATTTGTCACAAATAGTGTATGATAATATGAATTATTTTATCTGCAATATAAACATGAATCTTGTAGTCATGGTTGCACGTTCCCTATGTATGGAGAATAAATTGTTTTGATTTCATTTTAAAGACGTGCTTTGATTAGAATAATTTTTCTTTGAGACGGTTATAATGATGCCTCTAATATCACTAAGATAATTGGTTTGAAGAAGTAGTGTGGGAGGTGTTTTGCAAGTATTTGGATCTGGTTCATTTAAAAATTCATTAATTGTTTTACTTTGTGTCTAGTACTCCTACACCCATGTGAAGATGTTGTTATCAATCTTAAAGATGGAGATCACTTATGCATAATGTTAGGATGTGATTATGTATCATAGGTATGTGTGTACTTCATGCTTTGAATGAGGTAGATTGAAATGTTATTTATGATGAATTGAAACATATTTATATAATGTTTCATTATGAAAGGGCTCAATGAATATATTTCATTCACACTTAAATCAAAACTAGTCCTTTAAATTTGATCATTATAAGTCATGAGCATCTTTTAATTTTTTCCAAAAGTTAATAAGTTTTTGTGTGTTTCAGAGTATCTAATAGAAATTGTTGTGAACGCTTAATCACACATTTTGTGACAACAACTTATCTACATGTCAATTCATCTACCTATAGGTCAAATATTTAGCATTGTCGTTTCCTTGATAACCATGTCAAAAGACTCTTCCAACTGTTAAGTAATTTTTTTTATTGAAACTCGTTATGTATTAACCAATAATACAAATGATTACAATAAAAAGTTGGTCCAAAACAAGTTGTGGGCCCTATCTCGATGTTAGACAAACCCAACTCAAAAACTAAGGAAAACCAAGCCTTAAAAAGTGAAAACCAATCCCTTTGAACATAGTAGTGTTGGTCAACAAACCCCAATAGTTGAAATCAATAAAATTGTCCCTCGGGGCACCCTTAGTGACTAGAGAAAGCCAAGCAAGTAAAAACACAAAATAAAATTCATGGGTAAGAGCATCCACATCCTCGTAGAAAACTATCAAGGTATAATCAACAAGTCACGTCACTATAGGTCATCCAAGAGTATATAAAGTCATAAACCCTAGGGTAAGAAACCATAGTCGAGTGAAAAAGGAAGAATAGGGAAAATCCCTCTCGTAATAAATCGATAGTAAAGCCTCCAAATTTACCATTGTAGGAAAGAACTTAGATAAACCTAAAAAAATGCAAACATCGTTAAACCACTACCAAAAACAAATACAAATAAGAGAATCTAAAAACCTAAAAATGTTAGGCAATCACTACCATAAAGAGTGAACCAAAAATTTCATTGTCGATAAATCAAAAAATAAAAAATGAAGCAAAACCCTAAACATGGCAAATCAGAACGTTGGAACCAAAACATGTACCACCATGGATGCAAATAAGTAATAAAACAAATAGTCACTACCAATGCATTTATTACGAATACCACCGCCATAGTTAACACTATTGAAGCCAAGTGTTTACAGAGAAATACTACATAACAGAAAGAAAACAACACAAAAGTGTAAACTTGATCCTTCTTCGTATCTCCTTACAACCTCAGATGAGATTGTTGATGTTTGGAATTAAACACCAAACTTGTTGAATATTAATGATCAAATGTTTTGGATGCTCAAAATATGTTCTGAATTGAAGTAGATTTCATCTACGAACAAAGTGATTGAATGATTGATTAAATTGATAGTTGGATCCTTGGCCAATTAAGTAATGTAACAATATGTAGGATTGAATGATGATTCAGCACAGTAAAAATGCAAATCTCAAATCTTCCAAAAGATGAAAAATGGAAAGGAGCGAGTTCTTATTTATAGATGAGGTAAGAGAATCCCAAATCCTTGATTTATGTGGTTGATTTTTCTGATTTGAAGTTAAATAAATCATGATTGGAGAGAGTTATTTGAGTTTCTAACTTGATTGAGGAGTTGAACTTGTTGTTTTGAGTTTGATTGAATGAGTTGTCATTGACTTGGCAAAGGTTGCACATGATTTTGAATATTTAAAACTTAGAATTAAATATGAATTGTGCATCTTTTGTTTTATTCACCCAAAAAGGTGACATGACTTTTAGCTTTGGTGAGATTTGCTTTAACTTTGGAATACCATGTTTCATGGGATATATTTAGTTAACTCAAATGTATGATTTGATTTAATCTAAACATGTCCTCTTGCATATATTTAATGATTTAATTTTTAATTGATTTGTTTTTCTCTAGTTAACTTGAAATGTTAATTAGTGGATTGGAAATGAATAAGAGGTGAGGTGGAAATGGATATATGTAGGATTTATTTAATTAAGTTGATATTAAATTAGCTAATAAAATTAGCTAATGGGATAGGGGATAAATAATAAGAGTGATAGGTTCAATTAAGTAATCCTAGGAATGGGATATGAGTGTAATAGGGTTTATAGTACAAATATTTAATAATTCGAGACCATGTGTGAGCGATAAGGATGATAGAAGTTTATTCGGGATAATGTCGTAGAATGTCGTTAAAGGTTGTAAATAGTGGAATATATCAAAAGAGGTAAAAATGGTCGTAATGTACTATGAAGTAATTATTGGATGATTTCGAAGGTTTAGAATGTGTAATGTGATATTTTAGGGTGTCTACATTTGCCCCTCTTTAAATTGTTATTACAAAGTAATATCACTTTAAAGATAGTAGACGTGTGTAGATCGATGAACAAATAATAAAGAAGTGTAATGGATTGCTTGATTTTCCCTACTGAAGCATTTAGATGCCCCAATGAGTTAGATTATGCTAAGGGAGTGTCTCCTCAAGTGGATGAGTGACGCGATAAAGCGGTGGATATCCATTTGATAAGGGAGAGAGTTAGAGAGAGAGAGAGAAATGGATAAAACAATAAGAAAGT
Source organism: Taxus chinensis (assembly GCA_019776745.2). NCBI lineage: Eukaryota > Viridiplantae > Streptophyta > Pinopsida > Cupressales > Taxaceae > Taxus > Taxus chinensis. The sequence goes on from CM034151.1 coordinate 811,368,168, forward strand.
GCGTAGAAAATTCGTCATGAGAGCGCAAAGGCCAAAATTAAGGTTTAGAATAAGGGGTCAAATAGAAGGGTTAGAGGGATGCAAATCTTATTACTCATTTTTATTATTATAGTTTTGATGATGGTAGATGATACATGATAGACATACTATGATGTTTGTGATTAATAAATTTTCTACATAATTTTTTTAATGAGATGCATGAATTAATGTAATGATGATATGACTAACATTGCTTGTAGCTTGAGCTTCCATTCAGATTTTATATTTTAGGGAAACCCACTTTGTTATTGCACAATATAGTTAGCACCATGATTATCAAAGAAACATTGATGATCAACCCATTATGTGTGTAAACACACACACACACACACACACACACACACACACACACACACACACACACACACACACACACACACACACACACAACAAATAATGAAATAAAAACAAACCCGATATACGCCCTAAAAACTTGTACTTGATATATAGTAATTATCAAAGAAAAACACTAGAAATAAAGACAATTAACGATGCCCCTAATGTGTTCCACAATGATGATTGATTTAATAAAATTTCCTCTCAAGAAACGATATATGCAAGGGGTAAAATCTGTATTCTTTAATTTCCCTTCAAGTGCTAAGCGCACTAACACCTCATTCAGCAAAACTAAATATTCACCTTAAGCACACACAACTACCAAGTCCCTCCTTTATGTTTACTTGTCAAGATGTTAACATGTATATCCGTGATGATACTTAACCACGAACGTATTCAAACACACTAAACCATTACGTACATTCACTTGGAAACACATGTAATAAGGAAATATAATATATTAGACAATTACCAATATCAATTACACCATGAAATCTCCATATTCAGACATATCAATGATCATAATCCATCCACCATATTCCATTATACCCAAAGCATTACATAACTGAAGTTGAATACATGTCAAACATTAGACCAGGGCATGAGACCAAACATGCAAGTACCAAACCCTAGATCATAACTCTGTTGTATAGCATAGACTCTCAGAACTTAGACATGGTACCAAAAACAATGACTTACAACAAGTATATATAAGGGTGGGGACTTTCCCTTCACCGCCCATGCACTCTCTTAATAATAGGCATGCCCAAAATAGACTACATGCATGCTTTACAAAATAACTAACAATAGATTTATCCTATAAATAAGACTTGCTTTAATCCTATTAATAGCCTTCATGCGCGTGTTTGATCTGCATGTTTATTTTCCAAAATAATCCATTGCTTGGCCACCAAGTTATCATGCTTTATATCTTTGCTTGGTTGGCCACTCTAACCTACTTTTCTATTTTTAGCCCGTAAGCTGGAAAATCAGCTAAATCCTAAGTTCTCTCTACCTAGGCTGCAAACCTCCTGTACGATGTTTCCACCTTTCCTATGTGTGCACCTTTGTGCCCCCTTGCATGCAAAATTTCTCCACGTACTTTCCACACTTATCCATTTTTTTTATCCAACATTGTCCCACACTAATTACATTATCATCCTCGACAATGGGGTGTACTCGTCTTACTACTCCAACTAATGAATGAATAAAGGACATTCTCACAAATAATGAAAGAATGAAATAATGTTTAGCGCACATTGGTCTTCCTACTCCTCAACCGGATGTAAAAATTCAGGGTGCTACATATTAAGGGAAATCTCTAGCTCATCCCATTCTACCAGCCCCTTCTTAGTTATATTTGGAATAGTCCCCAGCTGTCTCCATCATCTCTTCTAGGGTCATGTCCTCACCCTTTTGCTTCAACTCCCTTATTACTCTAGTCATGCCTGACATCATTCTTTCCAAAACATCCATTCTTCATGCCACCAACGACCCAAACTCCTTGATTCTTATTTCTAAAGTCTCTTTTGTTGTTTTAAACGCATTGCGCTTCCTTACAATCTTAGACCATCTTATCTTCTCTCCCAAGTTTTTCATCGTTCTTGGTCGTTAATACTTCATTATCCTCCTTGATTGTACATGCCTTAAGGATATGTTTGGGATCCTGGCAGTTGTTTAGTGCCCAACCTACCTTCTTCAATTCATCCCTTATCGTTTGAAGCATGGCTTCATATTCCACAATTTGTTTGCACTATAATATTCTTATTCTTCTCCTTCTCTGTTGCCATATCATCTTTACTTGGCCCCTACACACTTGGATTTTCCTGTAATAACATATGCACTAAATCTTGCAAAAAGTGCAATGCCGAAGGATATGCATCCTTGGTTCTCCCTTCAAAACCTGGGTACACCTCCAATATGTTATGTCGTGTCCAGGAAAACTTTTGTGTGCCTCTATGCCTTCTCAAATTCCTTAGTGATTCGTTGGACCTCCTGCACTTTATCCTTTCCATCCTGAATCATTTTCCTGAGAGTAGCACCTTATCTAAATTTTTGTGAGCCACTTCTGCCACCATCTTTGTTAAGGCGTTGATAACCTGTTCATTAGTGAGCTCGGTCGGCTTTACCATTACATGGGGTCATGTGAAGTTCCTTCTTAATTCTACACCTTATACATACTTACTTGCTCATGTTGAACTCAAGTTCATCCATGTGTGTTTGCATGCTCTAAGAAAACATCTTCCTAGTTTGCATATTTGCGCCCTCCAAGTCAATCATCTCCACCCATACAATTGCTAAGTAGCAAGCATGTTTTAGAACCTTACACACATTATCTTTGTAAGGTCATTGATATACCCGAGGTCTAAGGTGTGTAAAAATTCTTCTCCACTTCGGCCACCAGTTCTTCTACCTATGCTTATATGAGTTTTAGTGCATGAGAACATACCCCCCTTCTTTCTCACCAGAAGTTCCCCCATGTACCCCGAATGGATCGCCCTTACTTCTTTTTTTTTCTTCATATTCTCTAGTGGGACCTTCTTCACACTCACTAGGCACCTCTACATTGCGATGGGTCTCCTCATCCCTAGGCTCTTCTTCATCTTCCACATTGTGAATGGGTGGGTACTTTATATTATGTGTAGCTTCTTTTGATATTCTCTCCTCATCACTACCATTCTTGTGTGCTAGCTTATGCCTCCTCTTCTTCTTATCTAGGGCTGGCTTAGTAGGTGATATCCTGGGTGACCTTCTGACAGTCTCGGAGGTTCTAGTGCCACCACTCTACTCCTTATGTTTTCTTCTCAACTTTCTCATGTGGCCTTGGTCAAGTGTGCCATTGTCTTCCTTCTTCATCTCCTTAGCCTCAAGATCAATCTTGATTTCTTCCTCTTATCACCTCGGAGGAGTATCCTTGTGCATCCTCTTGGTGCCTACAGTTTTATTTCCTTTAGGAGGGTCTGGAAGTTTCATTTCTTCTCCACCAACATACTTTCTATCCTAGAACCTAGGCTTGAGGTAGACATATACGTGTGTAACTTCTATCTTCCTAGTTGTCATGGACTCAAGAGTGATGTTAATATCATCTGACTCCCTCATTTCTTCATAAACAGTCTTATTGGGGTAGATATAGGTCTTCTACAGTATGTGATAATTGTTTTCCACCTTATCAGGAACAAACTTTAACTTCCTTGCATCATATAGCCCATTTCCATAATCCTTGAAATATTTTGTTGTGAATGCAAATGGTAACTTACACCATGGAATATTTTCCCCGTTCTTCATATAAAACTGGCCTAAGAAAAAATGTTGATAAGATGTAAATTCTACTTGCCCATCTAGGACCAAGGGAAAATATCTCACTATGTGTGATTCTCCTTTAAACACTTCGTGCATCCTTCTATACCATTTGTCTATTTGTTTCTTATAGACACCTGAGATATTACCTTCACAAGTAAATTGAGTGAACCTCTGGGTTGGTGACTCATGCTCCATAGGATACACCCACATCTTTTCATTGGGCCCGTTTGGTACCCTAATCTCACAAAATACCAATAGAAGCAATATGGCGCCCCATGTAATTTTCTCACCTTTATTTACCTACACGCACACTTCCTGAATGATATATTCAACAATGTACTACGCGATATTATTCACCATCTTGTGCGCGATATGCAACCAACGCTTATTCACCTCTTTCCATCTTTGAGATGTGCCTAGCTTACAGCTCACCAAACATGTGGCTACTCTTGTTGTAGGGTCATCTATGCCTAACAAATCAATCACGTAGCCTCCCTTATGATAGTTCAACGTGACCGCAATATCTTCTATGCCAACATCATCATCCAGGTCCAACTCTATCTCTTCTCCTGAGCTATACAAACTTGTCACTTTTCCTATCAATTTCCCTATGATGTACATTCTCCTAACTTTAAAATAAAAATAGTCCTCATGGAATCATGATACTAATCATTGATACAAGTGTTTTGGTATTCCAAAGAAGGGCATCTCATAGAGTTGAATCACTCCAACACTGTCTAGAGCTCTATGTATTGATTCATCATACATTCTCTTCCCAGACTCTATCCTTTCAGTTTTCTTGATGATCATGTACTTCTTAATGTCCCTCTCATTCTTCTCTGAGTGATGATTAGAATCGCTAATCTTACATTTTATCAGTTGGGATTTCCATGACTTCCCCTCTATGACTTCACCTGGATATTACATCTCTACAAACCACGCATCCAACGCTTCTTCAGTCACAGGATTCTTACCCTTGTTCACGGATTTCTTAGGTGTCATTGCTAATTGTTAATAAAAAAATTCCAACTCGTAAGGTGCCTTAGGTATCAGATTACTCACCATTGCTTACTCTTGCAAATTTTTGTTGCCTCTAGTTCTTCTAATCCATGTGCCCTAGATGCAAATTCTACTTCTAAAACCCTAGCTCTGAGAGTCAACCCTCGAACCTCGTACTCCCCTCTCCTCACGCTTTTTCCTCACTCTCACACTTCCCACAAAGGAGCTCCACTTCAGGTCATGTTGTATCTCCTAGGTTTGATGAATTCCTCTTCTATAATCGCACTTCACACACTTTTTCACTTTTTTCGCTCTTTGAACCTCAAATAATTTATTATGCAAGGTAAGAATGAATTGGCCCGACCTCCTTTTTATATATTTATCTAATTTTTGTTAATTAATTTCTCTTCATCTACTATAGTACTCAGCTTTAATTATGTTTTTTCCACATTTTTTGTTGCTTTCTTTTACATGTTGCAGTCGTAACCTTCTAGTACGCCTCCTACTTCTTAAGCCACATAAGACCTTACACACACCTTCATGCGCCATAATACATAATCCTATGTATTATGTGTCAAATAGTTCATCCTATTATTATTGCACCTTGTTACATTAATGGTTATTGTCATTGATGTCAAAGGAATTGATGGAAAAGGGAGAGTACAAGAGCAGGCATCTCAGGCATTACTCAGAGGTTCAAGATGAAGTCATGCAGAGGTTTAGTGATAGTGTCATTTTAGGGTGGTTTCAGGTGCCTAACAAAGTGTAATAGGTTGGTACAGGTCATAAAAAGCATGGGAGAGGCCTTGAGAGAGTATCTACAACATGTGTGAGCAAAGGTTAGGCTCCGCTCAGTCACATGAATCAGTTTTGTATGTTGGTCAGAAATGGACTTGAGAACTAACAAGGGTCTTGTATGCAAATGAGATGAGGTGGACAATTTCATATATATACCTTTCAAAAAAATCATGGGAGATGATGAAGGAATGTTTCTTGGTGCTTCATGCAAAATTTTAAGCCATCGTGAGGTCATTGGAGCAAATTATGTGTGTTTTTGTAAAATAGATCTTTTGAAAAGCTCATTTTGAGATGCCTAGCTTCTTAGCCTTCAAGAAAAATGATAGAAACTCATTCAAATAAATCATAGAAGGAATTTTTAGATTAAATTTTCATAGAAATCATGTACAAAAATAATTTCCTCAAAAAGAGGCGTAGTTGAAAAGTTATGAGCATTTTGGTGAAACAATTTCTCTCTCATGGGCTATGCAGCAAATCGATAAGAGTAAAAAGGTAAAATTGGACTCCAAGTCTTGTTTAATCATCTCTAGAGTGCTGTCATAGTCCATTCATGGTGTTTTTCATGCTTAGGAGGTATTTGTAGGTATTGAATCTTGAAGGTGCATATTGTTGCCCTTGTCATTGTTTTTGGTGTGAATGTTCCTGGCATGTGAATGTTCTAACTGCTTCAATGGACATCTTCCACAACAGTAGCTCAAAATTCTTCCAAAGGTGCATGGAAATGTGGTTGAGCATCTTCAAGTCTTTATGGTGTAGTCAAACATATAAATCTTACTAGCACATATTGTCTTGGAGGGCATTTGGCTTAATTCATTTCAAAAGCACTATCCCAAGAGACCTACCTTCAAATTCAATGCTTTGAACAATTTGAAAACATTGATATAGGATCAAATAGAATATAATGAATATGTCTTGAGTGTGATATCACTTGTTTTATATGATAAGCTTTACAGTCTAATGTACCCAGATTCAGGGTTGTAAAATGGAGCTCTTCACTGTCCTATTTGAAGGCCATGTCAAACCAAGACCTTAACCAGTTTCCTTGAGACAAGTACCACTCAGTATTTTATAGAATCAAGTTATACACCATCTAGCTTCAACATATCCACTTGGTTGGAGAGGTGACAATGTTCTTCATCAATGTTTCTTGCTTAGTGACACATGTATAGTCAGTTTTGTAACTTTTGCATGCAGACAATGGTCCAATTTAGGCAATTGCCATCAAGCCAATGTCTCTAACTACTTTGGAAAGGAGAAAATATAGTGTAATAACACTCATAATCCTTTGTACTTCATTTCCATGAAAAATTGTTGAAGAAATAGCTTGATTTTCCTTCTCTGGTAAAGGATTGTGCATTTACCATGATCTAGGGCTTCCATGAAGGTATTTTGGACTTTGTGAACTATTCATCCATTGAAAATCAATGAAATTTAGACAATATCTCTACATGATCAATATAAAGCTATTGAAAATAGTTTAGATCAAAATATGGTATAGTTAATGAGATTTTTTTCATAGTTGTTTAGAACTATCATGCTCAGTCTACAGAGATGTCTATAGAGATGGATCATTTTCTGCATTCTCAGTGGTCTTTGAAGAAATTATTTACAAATATTCGAAGGGAAAACTTTAAGAATCATATATGGAGTTTGAAAATTCTTTTCCAATCATTAATGAGCTCTAGAAGCTATTGATTTGATGCTCTAACACCTCAAATACTGAAACAATGACACTAGACTGAGAAAAATAGTTTTTCTTGTCGTCTTGAGTGTTGATCATGTTTAAAGTCTTTCCTCTTAGTTGATTCATGATGAATTCATGATAGTTAAAGTAATGAAAGTCATAATATTATTTGAACAAGATTGGTTCATCCAAGTGAATAAGGAACTTAGAGACATAGGTGTTTCATACTAGAGATGAGTTTATTCAACCAGTGGAAAGAGTGTTGTTATTGAGTTTTGTCAATGAGTTGAGGCAAAAGAATCTAAATATTTTTGAGATCAAGTATATACAACTTGTAGAAGACTAAAATGCATGTTTTCTTATGAAAATGATTGTTACATTATTTTTATCTCATTAAGGAATAGGAAAGGACACTTTCTTGTCTTTTTCAAACAAGGGTGACATATGGAAAGTAAGTTCTACCAAATGAAGGTCGAACTCTCTAAGGGAAAATGAAAGGTTTATGAATAAAGACAAGTTCTTGAACTCCAAGAAGTGAAATAAGATGAAAGAGATCTTTGATCTTTTGACAAGTTAATCAAACATGAACATTCATCCCATGTTTTTATGTGTAATGAGTTGAAGAGTGACAAGATGGGAAGGGTTAGGTCAAGGTATGAAAGGGAGAAAATATTGATAGGCAGTATGGAGTTAGAAAATAGTCAAGAAATTGTTCATAGCATTAAAAAATGATGATAGTGTTTGTGAATATGGAATGAATGAGTGTGTATGTATGAAGAGATAGACTTGATGAGTAAGAAGATTGTTTTTTGTAGTATTACTACGTGGAAGAAGGTGAAGTTTAAAGGTCAAAGAGAGAAGTGAAAACAACTATCTTGAACTTGTGTTATAATAGATATAAAAACAGTGAATGCAAGAATATGGTGGATAAATATGACTTGATTTTGAAGTGTGAGAAAGAGACTAAGTTGATGAGACCAGAAACTGCTTTAAGGATGTGATAAGAAAGTTTAACAAGGATGAAGACTGAGTTTTTGTGTGAATTGTTGTTGAAGAGATAGCAAGGGTAGAGTATGCGGTGTACTTAGCAAAAATAGTGAATGAATGATGTGGAGTGAATAGGAATTTAAAAGTGAGTAGCAAGATTGAATGAAGGGTGAACTAATTAGATGAAGAACAAAGTAGGTTGATTGAAAGACAAGGGCTAGAATATAGAGAAAGAAAATATTGTGAATTTATCCTTAAGGGGGCAACACAGATAGATAACAGATCTAGAGTCATCATTAAAATTGGAAAAACAAGTCTACGTGACAACTTAATAGTTGGGGATTTGAAGCTTCCCTATGAGTTGAAGCTCACTAAAGATCAGTAGAGGTTGATTGAATTACAGGGGGTTGAAGCCTCCAGACTAAGTGGTAACTTGGTCAAATTGAGGAGTAGTAGCTCCAGGTTGGGTTGAAGCTCAACCTCGAAACTATTGTAACAAAAGTAGGACAAATTGGTCCTAAGTATAGTTCATAGTTTCATTGGGTTTTCTTCCCATTTTGGGTTTCCCACATTAAACCTTGTGTCATTGCGTTCTCTCTTGTAAATTTCTTGTGTGTGTTTTTATGATGTTATCATATCAATTTTAAGAAGGTAAATTTGTGAAGACACTAATTCACCCCCCTCTTAGTGCCATAATTTTTAACAATTGGTATCAGAGCCTGGTCCTCCCAAATCAAGCCTAACATCTTGGAGGTGATCCTAAAGTCATGAGCATGGGTACATCAGTAGAGTCAGTGTTGAAGAATAGGTATGAAATTGCTCAAGTCCTTATAAAGGAGCTAAAGGAAGAAATCAAGACTAAGGAAGTTAACCACAGTCAATAACTAAATGAGATGGCTTCATTTTTTGAAAAAGTGTCAAAGGCCTTGAAAGATAACGAAACTAGTTGCCTTAAGTTTGAAGAGGAATTAAATACCCTAAATAATGAGTTGGTATAGGTTACTAATCAGCTTTAAAAACTTGCAAGGCAAACAAGGACATTCTAGTGGAGTAGAGCATGACACACGCCAGATAATTGTTCAAGCCAATAATGGTGAATGTAAAAAATTAAATGTAGAATTAAAGACTCTAAAAGAAGAGCTGGAACAATCAAAGCAAAAGGATTTGAGAGTTGAATCAATTCATACCTTTTGTCAAGGATGTTATCAACCCAAGAAGGATAATAAAGAGCACAAAATATCTTTAGGTAACCAACAATAAGAAGATTATCAAGTAAGTTTCATGGAGTGTGTTTTTCATGTAATATCTTTGGACATAGAGCAAGATACTGTAGAAGAAAGCTAGATGAATACCATCCATGGAGAGACTACAGGTTTGACTATGCAAATAACATAATGTGTTTTAACTGTAAAGGAAAAGGCCATGCAGCCAAGTATTGTTTGGAAGACATGGTAAATTAGTTTTGGGACAAGAATCAGATGGTGTGCTTTAACTACCATGAGTTAGGTCATTTTGCAAGACATTGTCATGAATCACCTAGTTTCATATATAATTTAAATGCCTGTCAGAGACAAGACAAAAGGACACACAAAGAAAATGCAAATCCAAAGAGTAAGACCAAGTCAGCTATGGTTAAGAAAGATGTTGGTAAGAAGAAGGAAAGATGGGTAATGTAGAATATTTTTTGTATGAGGCTCTTTTAATAGCTATTATCTTTTGTCGCCCCAGCCCTAGTTCTTTTTCTTTTGTTTGATTGATCCTAAATTCAGCTAAGTATGGAAATTATATGCGGAAGATATCCATGTGTCCCTTTGGCGCACTTGGGGTAGAATGCAGAGAGTTGGGACCCTTCAAAGTAGTGAGCACCATTCACGTGTCTCAAGCGTGGTAAAACAAACCAGGTGGATTGAAAATTCAAAGATACAGTAAATACATGCAGGGTTTCCACGTGTCACCCAAGCGCAATTTCAAATAGAGAGAGAAAAGGAACATTCTCAAACTTGCGCAAGACCATCCACACATCACATAGGTATAGGTTTGGAGACAAAGGCCTAAGAATGGCCCTCAAACTAGCGCATGATCTCCATGTGACAGGGAAGAGTCATCACCACCTGTAAACACCACAATTTCACATCTGTCCTAAATCAATTAATTCCCCTTCCTCATTTCCCACAAAAATACACTTCGAATTAATCAAATATAATTTGATTAATTATCCATTTCAAAATCCAAAAAATAACCCAATCCTCACCACATGTCATTATTCTCCACGTTTTTCTACTATTGAATTAAAAATTCAAAGTTCAAATCCTCACCCACTATTCGCGGTTCCTACTCACCTAAAAGCCTCCACTTATGAATTAAAAATCCAAATTTAAATCCTCACCCATTCCTCATGGTCCCCACTCACCTAATCTTGCCCATATTTTCAAACCATGATTACTTAAATTACTCTAAGTTAATCACTCCCCCAGGCTATAAATACAAGCTTACCCCTCCCTTCTAAACACACGGAGAATAAGCTTGAATGCCCTATCTAATTTCTTACATCCTTTAAGCAAAGAACATCCTTATGCCTCGTCCTAATGCCCAAATAACTTCATTCTGAATCACCCCAAGTCCATAATCATTTTTCCCATCTAGTGCAAAGTAAGAGGATCGTTGTTGCAGGAAGGCCTTGCTCCGTCTTGAAGAAAAACACCTACATATCACACAATCAGGGCTCAATCCAAGTTTTCTAGCCCATTCTAATTTTTGCTATGGAATGCGAAGTAAGAAGTATGATTTTTGGTATTTTACTTCCTTGTTAGTAGTGCATTTTTCCTAGCATACACCATCAAAGGGACCAACCAAAGGAGCGAAAGGCTTGGGAGTTGGGTGAATTAAATGCGATTGTAAATTTCATAGACATGTTGTTGAGATCTTGCCCAGTAAATGAAATATTTTGTAGGAAAATTAAATGTAGGCAATGGAAGATCTTATTCCAGCCGTTGAAACGAGAGCCAAGGGGGTCTATAAAGGAATGTTATGATCCAGAAGAGGGGGGTAGGAAAAAAAATAATATCAAAAGGAAGACACTAGAACTATGAAAGAGAATTTAGGCATAGTTATTGTGTTTGCTAGCCTTAGTAAGGCTCCATTGTAGAAGAAAGGTGTAAGTATTATTTTCTCTATAAATAAAGGGCTCTTGTTATGTGCATTTTAGTTCTCAATGGTCTGTGTCCTTTATCCATTATTGTTGGTAGTTTTTAGATAATTTTTGAATATCTATCGTGCTATATGCCCTTGGGCCTTCTATACGAGTCTATTAATCTACATATAATTATGTTTTGTACCTTATCGGCCTTTGATAGTTCAAGATAATTCTGAGAGTAGTAGACCATGCTAAACACTCTTCAACTATTCTAATAGTTATTTCAGAATCTATCTTTGTGCCTTTTTAAAATAAGTTTTAGCGTATCGCCTTAGTTTTGCATGCTATTTTATTGTTTTATCATAAAACTTGGCTGATATCAATGTGTTCATTGTAAAATTTAAAACCCTAGTTGTGTTCCACAAAAAAAAGTTCTCGACCAATTCAATACAAGCGAAAACATCTAGAATGCAATCCAACAACGCAGACCAAAACATCGCACCAATTTCATTAGCTTGCTTCAGCCAATCCTCCATAGCATGTTTTCAAGCTATATCAAACTGACATTGGGTGAATTGTGTAAGTTCATTCATTATTTCATCAACTGTCAAGTTTATCAAAATTGCATCCGACACAAACCCCTTCAGAGCTCATTTTGAGTTCACAACTGTGTTGAGTCACTTGTTTGAGTTACTCTTCCTATCCAAAATCCAGAGCTTGTTTAAGCTAAACCAATCAACATATTCATCATAGCTTGATTGAGCTATATCCTACTTGTATCGAGTACCTTGTTTGAGTGTACTCCTTACATTGTCACCTGTTAAGCTTGTTTAAGCCAAATCTAAACCATTTTCATTATATCTTGTTTGGGTTATCACATATTTATCCCGAGTAGCTTGTTTAAGCCTACTCCTTATAGCCTTACTTGTTAAAACTTCGATTGAGCCAAAACAAAGATTACAATCAATAGGTTGAGTTCTTCATCGCACCTTTCTTTGTTCTCCCTCTCTTTCAAACACGATGAATTCACGAAAAACATCACACAATGAGCTATTAGAACAAATTAATAAGATGACAACACAACTCTCTCATATGGCTACCCAAATCAATGAAAAATCACCCAAAAAGCCAATCATACAACCTAATGAAGACCTCATTTCGCGTAAAGTCCAACGCCAGTTTACCCCCCTTGGAGAAAGTCTCTCTAGTGTTTTTCATCAACTAAAAGAGGCTAAATTGATAAGATATCCAATTACAAAACCCTTTGCCAAAGGGGAAGTCTAAGCCATGTTGTTAAAAACCTAACACATATTGTGACTTTCATCGCATTGATGGTCATCACACAGATAAATGTGTGCGATTTAAGAATTACGTCCAAGACTTAATTGACGACGACATCATCTCTATAGAACTTGATGACAACACTCTTGCAACCAATGACACATCCAATACCACAAATTTCCATGAAGAGCTGACTACTGTCAAAACTCCTATATATACTGAAATTCCACGAGATCATGATGACAACAGTCAAGACTCTCTAATTCCAAACCAATCCATATCTTCTTCAAATTTTCTTCCATTAACCCAAACATACATTGAACCTATTTTGGACAACAACATTCTTCCAACATCTATTGAGCACTTGAACTTATTTCATGACTCTCTTTTAACCCAAACATATATTGAACCTGTTTTGGGTGACAACATTCTTCCAACATCTAACGAGATCTTGACCTCATTTCAAGACTCCCTTTCAACCCTTGATATTATTGTAGACACTACAGAAGAGGTTCCATCAACATGTACCATTAAGTTTGATTATATTATTCCAGTATTAGATCTTATGCCTAACATCTCTAGCCTTGTTGTTGAAACACAACCACATCAAGTTTGGACACTTGCGACAATGCAACCTGTCGTGTCCATTATGCTTTCAACGATCGATCTTGCAGGCATCTCATCACTAATGATTCTTACCTATCAAGACTTCTACGTGCATACATTCTATGAGGTACGCATACCCAAGAATATCCTTACGCAACCTTTTCCATATTTAATTGTGAATTTATCCTCAAATCAATCAATTAATGGACAAATAGAAACAACAAACCAAATAATACAAACCATCATTGTCAACACACATGGAAGTTATTGGCTTAACCAAATCTATCCCACTCTTTGGGCTTATCAGACATCTTATCACACACCTACTAGAGCCACTCCCTTCTCCTTTGTTTATGGTTGGGAAGCTATTTTACATGTCAAGGTTGAATTTCCATCCTTCAGAATATCCCTCAAAGATGTAATCAATCAAGATTATTATCGACACTCACAGCCTTAATGAACTCAAGCTTCTTGATGAAAAACAACTTAATGCCCTAGATCTTCCATTCTATCAAAATTGGCTACGACGTAGCTACCATAAAAAATTCAAACCTAGAAAATTTAAGGTCAATGATCTCATTCTCAAAGAAAATCGAAAGAACACACCCAAAGAACGAGACAAACAAGACAAATTTGAGCCCAACGAAATCATAGATAATTTTGGGTTTGGAGCCTATAAGTTGGCCACTAAAGATGGTCTCGATCTTGATGACCCAATGAATGTAATTCATTTAAAGAAATTTTACCCTTGAGATGTTCATCTATTTTGGGAAACAACAACATGTACATTGTTCCTTCTATGTCTTGCTTATCTCTGAATAATTTAAATTTATTCATTTCCATTTGCAGATATTTTATTTATCAAAATCACATCTTCATATTTATCATCATGAGACATGTGCTAATATAGATCCTATTAAGTTTGTGCATATCATACTTCTTATAATATCTTCCATTTTCTGTCGCTTTCACCTATGGTCATACCTAGAAGCTTACTGATGGTAAAATATTCCCTTCAAAGACATTCTCTCTTTCATAACAAAGCTCTAAAATTCTTTACCAAGTTCGTTTGGTTGTCCATCTGAGTCTTTGGTGTTGCACCCTCGCGTCCTAGTAGTCGTGTGAGGCTGAGATTGGGGGCAAGACGTTCCTTCCCAAATACAAAGCACTATTGTAAAAATCCATCAATTCAATAACTTATGAATAATTCATCGTCACATCTTTCATCCTTCATAGTCTTTTGTGTCTAGCCCACACTTCTTCCTGGTAGTGTGAGACTGGGAATGGAGGAAGGTCCCATTACTCATCTAAGTCTTGTCTTCGGTGATAAACCCTTGCCTCTTACAATTGGCATGGGGCAAAGTGTAGAGGGTCATTCTCATAAAAGCATAAAAATATTGTCAAAACATTAAAAAACAAAAAACAAAAAAAAAGACAAAAAGGGAATTCACTCGCCTATGTTCTACCTTCGGTGATGAGCCCTTGCTTCTCACTAGTAGCATGGGGCAAGGCATAGGGAGTCATTTCAAAAATACAAAATCTTACAGTGCTTGCAATTATAAGAATCCCCAAAGAAGTAATTTAGATGCCTAAGTGAAGAGAGAACTATCCCTTCACCTCATATCTTACCAATCAACAGGCCACATAACTGTCTAAGTCTAGCACATGACTCATAAAGTGAAAGCCATTTTTGAAATTGGTTCAGTACCATTATGAACAATGGAGTCACAATTTCCCAAAGGGATTGTTGTTAGCATTTGTCTCTATATTTATTATCTACCTCCTATGCATCCTTCTTGATTCTCGGTGATGAGCCCACACATCTTACTAGTTGTGTGGAGTCAAGAATGGAGCTGGACTTCTTTTCATCATATCATCACCACCATATCCTGCCAATGGAAAGAGAATTTTTGTTATTCTGAGCATAAGTTACCACACAGAACATGGTACATACATATAATATCTTGGTTTATCACCTCTCAAAAATAAGTCTGCACTCTGGTCCATAAATTTCCAATAACAGTGTAAAAATCCAAAAACATTTGAAAATCATGAAAAATAAAAATAAAAATTAGAAACAATTATCAAAAATAAAAAACAAGAAACATTAAAATATATATATATATCATAAATAAACAAAAATAAAAATTTTGTAAAATCGCAAAAAATCTAAACATACCAACACAATTCAACCTTTGAACTATTATCCCCAATGGATGATCCAATCACTTTATGACTACCGAATTCAAACACTTCTCCTCGCATGAATCCTCGCTTGGGGAAAATCCGGCTCTCATTGTTTCCTTGTTTGAGGACAATGACCCAATACTTTTCTATGTCCTTGTACCCCTGTTTGGGGGCACATCCGATCAATCCTCATTATGGAACACGTTAGGGACATGTTTATTGGTTCTTGTGTTGCATTATTAGTTACAAATTATTAATTGCTTTCTTGTATCTTGATATATTACTAGGGGCATCTTGATTCTACGTATCCTGATTGTTCTCTCTAATATTCTTATGTTATCTGATTGCATATCATATTGGGGCATCATACTTTCTTGATGGCCTCTGTCTATGCTCTCTTCCATTTGCATATCGTACTGGGGCATCAAACCTTTTTGATGGCCCCTGTCTATGCTAGCACGCATATTACAGTCTAGTCATCCTGATCTTTTATATCACGATGCATCATGTTATGTGCTATATTAAAATTAAGATACTTTTTGTCACGAGAGTATCTTCCTACATGATCAACATCTTACTTTGAACGCCCCATCCATTCACATGTACTAATACATTCCCCAGTTTGGGAATCCTACTTGATCACCGTTGTAGTTTTATGAATCCTACTTGAAGATTTTTCTCAAGTAGCATTCACTATCCAGCAGCTCCTTCTCCCCCACCATGATCACCATGTATTTTATCCATTCATTCTTCGCTCCTCATCCCCATATTACCCTTCTCACCATTCATGTCCCCTCTCACCCATTTGTATTCTTTCCTTTCACTCTTTTGCTTCCCGCTTGACAATCTTACTTAATAACCCCTTCTATATGGGATCCTCGGTGAAGGTTTACCCTCTCCCTAAGATCTTCCCACTATAGAAGCTTCTTCACCACCTCCCCTCTCATCAAACAACAAATCACCACCACACACATCTTCCCATTCCACCTCTTCTGCTTCTCATTCTCACATCATTTCTCTCACCACGTGGGTATCCCAATTAAGGATTCCCCTCACACTCTCTGCCTTCCACTGCATATATTCCTTCATCCATTAATGTTACACTCCTTTGTTTCCTTTCTTCCTTATTATCACCTCATCTCGTATCCTCTTCCACTCAGGCATACATCACTCACTCTTTTCTCATCCTTCCCCAAATCCATCTTATGCCTAGTCATCCTACTTACACGCTCTCGTAGTATGGAAAATTCACTTGAGGGTTCCCCTTCAGTCCATTTTGTCATACCCTATTCCCACCAACTCTATCATCATTCTTCTTCTTCTTCAGCTTGGTGATCTTACTTAACCATTCCGGCCACATGACAATCTTACTTAAGACTTCCTCTTAAGGTTGATCTGCCCTATGGCCTTCCCCCATCCCATCATATTTCCCCCATCTTATTTCTCCTGCCTCTCGTCACGATCATCTTCTTCAACCTACCATTCCACCCCTATCCCCAATATCATTTTGTCTTTCTCCTTGCATATCATCCCTGTCAGTTAGGTGATCTTACGAAACCTCTCCGATAGCATGATGATCTTACTTAAGATATTCTCTTAAGCATGACATGTCATCTTACACTTCGCCCATCACTCTACATTCTCACCATCCATATTTCCTCTTCATTCCCCATCATCACATCTTTTTACCACCACTATCACCCTCCTCTGCTTGGCAATCTTACTTAACCACTCACCTGGCATGGCGATCTCACTTAAGAGTCCCTCTTAAGGATGATCTGTCTCCTTGCCTTTCCCCATCACTACACACCCTTCACCCTTCACTTTTTCTTGGCATTCCCCATTATCACATCCTTTCACCTCCTTTTCCATTCTCGCAAACACCACTTCTCACTTTCCCACTTGTCATCTCCAGTTTCGCTCACTTGGCAATCTTACTTAACCACTTCCGTCACATGACAGTCTTATGTCAGGGTCCTCCCTATGCTTAACTCGTCATTGTGAACTTCTCCCTCACCTCATTCTTCGTTCACTTTGTTGATCACTTCTTCCACCTGGTCTCTCCTACTACCCACTTTTTCCTCCTACCATTATCCTTTCTCCACCTATCCTCTTACAACATACATCTAATCTCTTCTGCCTACAATCACGTTCTTTTCCCCCATTTTCCCCTTCTTGATCCATCATCCTTCATACCATTTCTTCCCATTATTTTCATGTCTTGTTTCTTCATCCTCACCTCATTCCATCCTCATCACCTGCATCCTCTCCTCGCTTTCACCTAGTCCCAACTCATCCCTCCCATTTTCTTTACTCTTTTCATTTCATCTTCTCAAATCCCCCCACATTTCTACCCACACACGTGTTCACCATTATTGTTAACATTCCTCTATCATTCTTTCATCATCATCTTCTATTCCCACGCTAATAATTGTTAGTGGGCTTTCCCTAAAAATCATCAATCCTCATTCCACATGACCTCATTCACTCCCTTGGACCTTCTAGAGTTTCCCTTCATTCCTTCCCTCCTCTAATCCCACCACTCATTGTTAGGGGGCTTTCCCTAACATCCCTTTGTTGGCATTACCCTTTCCAATCCTTGTTACCTTTCTCCTTTTCTTCATTTTTTCTCTCACCCTTCCTCACCACTCATTGTTAATGGACTTTCCCTAACGTCCCCTCATTGGCATTGCCTCTTCTATCCCCCATTCTCTTTTCTCTCCTATCCTTTTCCCTCAATCCCACCCTTTCTTGTCGCTTCTTACCCATCTCTCCATATTCCCTTCACCCTCTTCAATATCTTTACTATCTTCATCATACATCCTTTGTCTATTTTCTCATAATCCTAGTATCCTCATTTCATGCATCTCCGCATCTTTTCCAATCGATGTCATTCCTCCCCTCTTTCTTCTCTTTACATTCCTTATATTGTTCCCTTTCCACTTATTATCCCCTTTCTGTATTCCCTTCCTTCTACATCATTTTCTTTGTTATCCTCTTCTCTCTCCTACCCCTCGTCTTATTTCCCTTCCCCTGTATCGTCTTCTTCCCCTTTTTCCATCACGTTTCCTCCTTACTTCCCCATCGATAACCTGACTCTTCAATGTTGTCCTGGTCTTTTTTATCATACCACCCTCCACATGCATCTCCATACGGTCTGCTCCATATTCTTTTCCTTGGTCTTCCTCATAATGACATGGTTCCTTCAATCTTCTCCCAGTATTCACTCTATCTTCCTTTCCTCTCCCCTAATTTTCACGTTTCTTCTGACCACTTCTCCTTTTCTCTACCACCCCTACCTTTTCGTTCATTTTGTATTGTTTCTCTTCTTTTCTCTACTCTTTTTCACACTTTCCTCGCCCCTCATAGTTTCTTTTTTTTCTCTGTTCTACTTCTTCTTTCGTCCTCTTTCAATTTTTGTCGATTTCACCCCCTACTCCCACCTCGTCTTCTCCTACTTATTTATCCTTCCCCATTTTCTGTTTTTCTCAGCTCTATCATTTCTTTCACTTTCATGCATCCCTCTTTATTGTCTCTGTTGCTTCCTTCATTTGGCACATCTCTCTATTTCATTCCTTCACCCTCTACTCTGTCATTTTCCTATTTTCTCCTTGTTTATCCTTCATCATTCCCTTCTTCTCCTATCATCCCTCTCTCTTATTTCTCCCTCTTTCATTCCTTTTTTTCCCCTCCCCTACTGCCCTTACTCTTCTCATAATCCACCCCCAATCCTATCCATTCCCTTTTCTCTTTCCCACACACTTTCACACCTACCATTCAAGGCCGATTGAATCCTTTCTCCATTTGCGTCGTGTGGTCATTCCAATCTCTTCCACTCCATTATCATCCTCTTCTCCATAAAATTCATTTCTTTCTTTTTGAGAGTTCTATCGTATATTCCATTCTCGTCAGTCCTCTCGAGGGGGCATCACCACATCTATCCATAATTACATCTTCTCATGACATTTTTGTCTTGGAGGATACTATGACATCCATCACTCACCACTTTCTATTCTCCCCAACAAACATTCACTCTACTTTTTGCTTAAGAAAAGTAGATTGAATTCTTCCCCCATCTCATCTACTTTCTTTGAAAGGACACTACTTTCATAGTACCCTTCCAAAGAGGGGAAAATGTAGACACCCTAATTTCACATATGTCCTAAATCAATTAATTCCCCTTCCTCATTTCCCACAAAAATACACTTCAAATTAATCAAATATAATTTGATTAATTATCCATTTCAAAATCCAAAAAATAACCCAATCCTCACCACATGTCATTATTCTCCATGTTTTTCTACTATTGAATTAAAAATTCAAAGTTCAAATCCTCACCCACTCTTCGTGGTCCCTACTCACCTAAAATCCTCCACTTATGAATTAAAAATCCAAATTCAAATCCTCACCCATTCCTCGTGGTCCCCACTCACCTAATCTTGCCCATATTTTCAAACCATGATTACTTAAATTACTCTAAGTTAATCACTCCCCCAGGCTATAAATACAACCTTACCCCTCCCCTCTAAACACACAGAGAATAAGCTTGAATGCTCTATCTAAGTTCTTGCATCCTTTAAGCAAAGAACATCCTTCTGCCTCGTCCTAATGCCCAAATAGCCTCATTCTGAAGCACCCCAAGTCCATAATCATTTTTCCCATTTGGTGCAAAGTAAGAGGATCATTGTTGCAAGAAGGCCTTGCTCCGTCTTGAAGAAAAGCACCTACATATCACACAATCAGGGCTCAATCTAAGTTTTCTAGCCCATTTCGAGGTTTGCTACGGAATGTGAAGGAGGAGGTATGATTATTGGTATTTTACTTCCTTGTTAGTAGTGCATTTTTCCTAGCATACACCATCTGAAGGGATTAACCAAAGGAGCGAAAGGCTTGGGAGTTGGGTGAATTAAATGTGATTGTAAATATCATAGACATGCAATTGAGATCTTGCCCAATAAATGAAATATTTTGTAGGAAAATTAAATGCAGGCAGTGGAAGATCTTATTCTAGACGTTGAAACGAGAGCCAAGGGGGTCTATAAAGGAATGTTCTGATCCAGAAGAGGGGGAGCATGAAAAAAATAATATCAAAAGGAAGACACTAGAATTGTGAAAGAGAATTTAGGCTTAGTTATTGTGTTTGCTAGCCTTAGTAAGGCTCCGTTTTAGAAGAAAGGTGTAAGTATTATTTTCTCTATAAATAAAGGGCTCTTGTTATGTGCATTTTAGTTCTCAATGGTTTGTGTCCTTTATCCATTATTGTTGGTAGTTTTTAGATAAATGTTGAATATCTATCATGTTATATGCCCTTGGGTCTTCTATACGAGTCTATTAATCTACATATAATTATGTTTTACACCTTCTCGGCATTTGATAGTTCAAGATAATTCTAAGAATAGTAGACCATGCTAAACGATCTTTGACTATTCTAACAGTTATTTCAGAATCTATCTTTGTGCCTTTTTAAAATAAGTTTCAGTGTATCGCCTTAGTTTTGCTTGCTATTTTATTTTTCCTCTAACCCTTACCTCACACAAACAGAGAAGAGCCAACTTTTATAAAATA
The DNA here is from genome assembly GCA_019776745.2 of Taxus chinensis. Taxonomy (NCBI): domain Eukaryota; kingdom Viridiplantae; phylum Streptophyta; class Pinopsida; order Cupressales; family Taxaceae; genus Taxus; species Taxus chinensis. Next base: position 811,389,083 of record CM034151.1, read on the forward strand.
TGGAGGTTATCTTAGGGGTGCACGTCCCACATCCTTAAGGTATCTCATGACTTTGATGGTTCATCCGCAAAGATAATCGTCAACATGTACGTAAGGTCAAGGAAGAAAAATCAGAAGTTGAGACATCAAAGGATGACAAGAAGAAAACAAGAGTAGATGTTAAAGAAGTACAACAATCTAAAATCAGTCACAAGGGAAGCAAGCACAAGTAATATTTTAGGAAATGATGACAAAAGCAAAGCAGAAGGAAAATAACTCTAGTTCAAACTGTGAAAAATTTACTTCCCTAAATAGTAGTCAAACAGGTGTGTGAATTACAACATTTATGCCTATCTGGCACCCTATAAGAGAATGAAAGCTCAAGTGATCTTTTGGTCACACCAAGGAATGAATCTAAAAAATTTAACAAGAAAGCAAAATCAAAAGGAATAAAGAATGAGTCAGTCAAGTTACTTTTATGACTTCCTACTATTCTGAGGTGATCACATGAGCTAGTATGTCTTCTCTAGGCTTCTAGAAGGCATGCACCAGTTGCAATAGAAGCAAAGTATGATCTTGAAGGCCCTTATCATCAATTGGTGTTGATACATGCATTCAAGATGTTTAAACTTGGAAAGAATCCAAAGTGTATGCTATTCATTCTTTTAAGGGTCATGTACTTGATAAGTCTTATATGGAAGTCATGGTTAAGTTTTTAGGGAAAGACAAGTATGATTTTGTTGTCATAGTCTTGTTGCTCGAAGTCTATGTTTCAGTAGGGAATATAACAATAAACACGTTTATCTCCTCAAATGTTGTGTATAAGTGCATATCATTCATCTCTTAGTGTATATATTGGTGCATATCAGCCAAGAAAGTGTAAATATCAGTGCATATCAGTCTGAAAGTGAAAATTTTGAGTCTAAATTATATGTCTCATAAGATGAAGTCACAAGAGACATGAAGCGGGAAAGGAGAATAGATTGAACTTCAGTGTTTGAGCCTGAGTTTTTGGAGTTATTCTCAATAGCTGGGGAGTCCATTGTAGTGATCAGTCCATGAGTAGGTTCTATGCCTATCCAATCATATGTCCAAGCAAGTGAGTCATCGAGAATGGAGTAATAAAAAGTATGTAGGTCTTCAATGATGATTTTTGTCAAATCTTAGTGTACCTTATGCCTAGAAGTTACCCACAATATTTTTCATAAGATCTCAATTGAGTATGTTGTGTTAGTGTCCCATTCAACTGAAAATGAAGTAAATAGATGAACTTTAGGCTTGTGACAGAAATAAAATCCAAGTCCTTGACTGTGATGAAGTCTGAGAAGTTGATATGAGATTAAAAGGTGAATTTAGAGGGATGCTTATATGCTACTTAATTATTCCCAAACATAATCATTAACTAAAGAGGGTAGTTTGATTCAATTAAGTGTATGATAATGGTGCGATGCAGAATGAATTAAGGGTCTGAGACAAGGTACATCATATCTCTAAGGAACAAATGGTAAGAAGAAAGCTTGACATATTTTCGAATGAAAAATAAAGTATTTCTCATTATTAAGGTATAAACGAGAATATTGTATAACATTGGTCTAAGTATGCTGAGTATGTCAGAGGAAGCAAGTTTAATTTCCCAAGGAGAAAAATTGTATGCTAACAAGTGATACTACATGACAGTTAACAGCTCTAGAAGACTTCGAACAAGCAATTTTAATGGTAAAAGAAGATACAATGCATTTTTGGTGGAATCTCTAAGTTTTTGCCAACATAGAAAGGTGTTATGAATGCTATAGATACAAAAGTATATGTATAGATTGGAGAGTATGGGTGTCTACAAGCTTAGGATGAAACACAAGATGCGTGAATGCTCAATTCTAATCATGATGAAATTGAATGAATCTATTTTCCTATCTTTGGAAAAAAATAATATAGACATCAGAAGGTATAGCATGGTAAATAGTCTTCACAACTGGGGAAGTGTCTAAGCTTACTTCTTGGAGGCACTCAACATCTGTTGATGTGCTTGTATGGTATGTATCTTGACAATTGAAGTTAGACCTAGTTGGTGAATTGGTTGCGTATGTATAGTTAAGGTTCAATGGTAAAGCCGGAACCGCCATTGGTTACCATTTTAACCCCCAAAACAACCTTATTCTCAAGGTTGGAAAATATTGAAAATTTTTGGCAAAACATTGAGATCTTCCTTAGAGATATCGCATCTTATGAGATCAAATTTCAGTGAGAACATGCATGCAAGGAAGGAGATCAAACATCTTCTCCTACATAGCCACCCCAGTAATGATCTGATCTTATCAAGCAAAAAGGAATGCCCGTGCAACCCGTGCAGAAGCTCTCCTATGATTGGTGATCACCTACAGCCTTCACCCTCTCACCAGAACCTCCATTCATCACTCATAGGCATCCAGGACCAGAATCCAAGTAAGTAAAATGTTATACTTCTCTGGTTCATTTCATTTTGTTATTATATTATCACCTATTGTTTACCTAGCCACCCATTGACCTAACCTTCAACACTCTCCCTCCATATACCCATTAAAACCTTGCTAAATCCCACCCAACCTACCAAATACCTCATTCCAACCAACCAAAATCCTTTGTGCAATCATAAAGGAGACCTAAAACCCATTATGTGGCATTCCTAGTCTTCCACAGTAACCGGCACTAGTTATACCCAACCACCGTCGGTCATCCTTAACTGGCATCGGTTTCTATATTTTCCCATACAACCCAAAACAGTGACCTATCCACCTAATTCTACATCACCCTCATTCACTTATGATCTTCTTGAGACCTCTGTCAGACCTGCAGAGACCTAGAACTAGTTGCTTGACCTTTGGATCTTATTATAACCTAGCCTGTTAGATTAGATCTTTCTTATTGTGTTTTAAGTGAGATACCTAAATCATTTCAAATTACAATAGGATTTACTTCATTTCCCACATTAAATTGTTTAAAATAGTGGATTGACAGCCATCTAGGTAGTATCACACTTCCCAAATCTAGCACACGCTAGGCAGTTCACTACACATATTGTTTAACTCTTTCTGGTGGTCTTGCTTTCCATTACAGGTAGTTCCTCCGAGCCAAAAGGAAGCTTTCACATTCAGCTGTGGATTCAAAAGTCATACGCGCGCAACAACCCATCAACCAACATTTGAATAGGTATTCCTTCTACACCTGTTACTCTATCTGTTTCATCAATACTTCAAAGAAACATCTAAGAATCAGGTAAAACAGGGGGTGTTGTGAATTTGCACTAACAGTTTTTACACACCCAGTGGGACCTTAGAGGTCTTCCACTTCATCTTTTGCAATTTGGTGTGTTCCTTTGAATATTTCAGCCTTTGGAGGCATTCCTAAGCACATCTGGTGGCTCCATTTGATCAGCAACCCATCTTTGAAGTTGCAGACCTTCTTTCCTTTCATTTCCATTCCTTTTCATTCATTCTTCTTTACATCTATTTCACTCTTCTTCCATTCCATGAAGTTGTGCAAACATGACTTCATTTCCATCATGGAATTCACATTTACAACAACAGAAATGTTTCCCACCTCAAACATGTTTTTCAAATCCTCCATATTAGCATTTTGATCAAATTCAAAACCAGTATGCATATCCATATGAGCAATGCTAAAATTAGTTTGGCTATGAAGCATATTAAGCATAAGAATATGCATACAATGAAGACAATCAAATGCAAGATGTTGGTTTGCTGGAAAAAATCCAAAAAATGGGAATTTGCATGGTCTAATCAAGAGTAAAAACTCAAATAGAAGCTTTCAGAATTGGTTGTAGGGCACCTTGTCCATGGGTTGGCCCTTTTCCAAGACACTTCAACCCTCAGGAGAAGCTAGACTTCTTGGTGGAGATGTTGCCCCAACTTACACAATGGACATTAGAGATAGAGGCCTATGAACTTTGTGACATGCATCCTTTTCAATAGGTAAGTTCTACACCATCATCTGGTTTTTCTCTTTCCATTCCTCAAGTAGCACCATCTCAATTTGAATGCCAAATTCCAAATTCAGCCCATGCTGCCCCAAATGTTGATTCCATTTCTCCATTCCCTAGTCTTCCACCTCATCTCAATTCTTATTTCCTTTTCCCTTCCAAACAACCATTCACTCCAAGGAAACAATAAGTTCTACCTCCTCCACCACCACAAATAATTTCAAAACCGTTTGAATCCCAACCCATCACTCCTCTTGTGTTCCCAAATCCATGTTGGGAAAATGAAAATCAGAAGATTAGTCATGAAGGACAGCAAGAGGAAGAACCAAGCAAAGAAGGAATGATTAAGAGCTTAGTAAGCTTGGCTCTCAAATTTGGGATAACAAAGATCCCCTTGATGGTTAATCCTTTAGAGAAGATTAAAGTTGAAGAGCTAGTGGTGGCCAAGGCTGATTTTATAGCAGCAGAGAAGCATAAAGACCAGTAGTGTGTTTGTTCTGAGTGTAGTGTCCATGTTGGCACTTTATTTGAAGAAATTTTTGATCTAATCCAAGCTACAAAACCATTCAACAAGGAGGAAGAACAATCAGCTCCAAGTCCCATTGAAGAGGAGCAACTGAAAGAAATGAAATCAGAATTGAAACTAGATGAAAGAAGCATTATTGAAGATTTTTTGCTTTCATTTGAAGGGCCTGATTTGGTTGATGAATCCATCATGGACATGACCAAAACAAATTAAGAGGCACTGAATCATGAGTAGGCTACACAAGAAGTTACATATTTCTATCCCACTTCATCTCTCAAAAAATCTAATTTTTTGGATGAGTTTGAGCTGATAAGCTCCATGTTTGAAGATGAAGCTCCACATGGTGAAAAAAATGTAGATTTGAAGGTCACCATACAAAAGGGAGAGTACTTGCTACAACAATATATTGAAGAGTTTGATTTTGCATCAGACTTAGAAGAATGTTTTGATGAGAAGGAGCCTGTAGAAATTGCAAATTTTCCTTCTTCATCATTCATTCTTCAACCACAAGAACCTGTTGCCATGGAGGAGAGGATTCAAGGATAGCAGCCTGCCGTTTACAACATGCCTCTTGAATCAAATTTGGAAGAATTTGATCTTCCAAAGCTAGAATGGAGGAACTCCAGAGCCAACAATGTATTGCATTAGGTTACAATAATGTAAAATCAACTTCATTGGATGTTGCAATCAATAATGATGAGCTAAATATTATAGAAGAGTTCCATACTGCCATGAAGGAAGGAAAAGAACATGAGGACTTCATCATCTCTTCCACACCATCCACCCAAGAAGGTCCACAAGAAGACTCCATTTTTGGAGTTGAATTTTAGAGAAATGGGCACATACAAAGGATCATACCATGCCCAATCAGGTACTTGGCTTCATTGGAGCTAAGGGAGAAGCCAAAACTAGTCATGCTTGATTCTAAGCATGATGATGATATGCAAAGTGCCAAGGATCAGCTGTCATACCTCTTTAATCCAAATGCAGAGTAAATAAAAGAGGTGTGTATTTTACTTTCAGCTGACACCTTGCTAATTTGGGTAGAATACCAGCTTATTGTTAATTTTCCACTCATCCAACCAACCATGATCAACTCTAAATAAATTGCATGGTTTCCCATTTTGAAGAAAGGAAGCTATTTCTGCACATGCCAGTTGCAGGTTTTATTTAGCTCACATTTGATTCTTAGTTAGAGTAGTGTAGGTAGGTTTGCTTTTTTGAAAAATAAGTTATTTTACACACTTTTCATGTTCCATTTGCGATATGTATGATTTTTAGTTTTTTACATAGTTGTTTTGTGTTTTTTTTGTCTGCTCTTGCACAGTGCATTCAGTGGCTTTTGGTGAAGATAAACTCCAAGTTTTAGTGGGTTTCTAAGTGGATCAGAGGTCATATTTTCATAGTTTAGATCAGAATTGGTTATCAGGATTGACTCCATGCCCAATGGATGCTTCAAAATGCCATTAATCATTACATCTAGTAGGTAGACGACCCCTCTAGAGTCGCCAAAATTGTTATCCAAAATGAGCTCCCTGCTTAATTTTGGCTAACTTGCCTTCATTCTTTCCTTCCTTGTGCTTCAAATTCAAATTTGCACACATTTCAACCACTTAAAAGATTCTATCAGGTATGGACTTCATAAGAAAGGATTTTTCTACCCCTTTCTAGAAAGGTAAAGAAGTCCTCCTAACTCCTTGTATTTTTTGAGTTATGGCTCGGCGGAGTTTGGAGGGGAAATTTTTCATAAGGCGGGCCCGCAGAGCTTGGGAAATTTTTTGTGCCAAAGAGGCTCAGGCTGGTGGAGTGAAGAAGGAAATTTTGCCAAGGGAATTTGGTGAGTTGGCAGAGGCATGGAGAGAAATTTTCCACTTAACCATTTTGGGCTAAAAAGCACAAAGGATTCATTTGTGCTCCCTTGAAAGCCCGCAAAGGAAAATGAAATTGCTTAAGGCCTGTAGCCAATGAAATGAATGCCACATGTCAAGTTTACGTCGGCATTGCCAAGCGTGGCAGGTCGGAGGAAATTTCTAGATTTTTGGTGTTTGGCACAAAATGTGTCAAAGGAAAAAATGGAACCTGCAGTCCCCTCCGACCAATCAGGAAGGTGCCATGTGTCCACATCATTGGCGGAGCGATCGAGGCCATCGAGAGGATTTTGGGATAATTATCGCCAAAGTGGTGAAAAGGGCACAAAAGGCAAGAATGGGTTGCATTCCTGCGGATCAAATTATAAAGCGTTCCATGATGTCATCATAGAAGTGGTGGGGCCATGGAGAATTTTCAAGGAAAATTTCCCAATTTTGAAAAAAGAGGGAAAAAGTTCAAGTTTTGGCCTGTCGAACCCAATTTTTGCCCTAATTTTTCACCTGTTTGCCCTAAATCTTCAGAAGGGACATATCTTTTGCATCTAGAGCTCAGATTTTCACGATTTTGGTATCAATGGAAAGCTGTTGAAATATTATCCACATGATAGAAAAATTAATTTTAAATTTTGATGGATTTTTATATGATAAAAATGGTAAAAAATCTCTGGCATGGGAAATATTATAGAAAACGACCACCAACCACCAATATTAATGAAGTATGATGCCTCTTTCTTGCTCTAGCGATGGCCGAATGTACGATTGAAGTATAGGATTTTTCATGGAAAACCATCATTTTGTAGGCTAATTAAATGGATCTTGTTGGTGTTTGGATTTTTAAAATCAAATTTTCCCACATTTTCTCATTTCTTTCATTTTATTTGAGTGATAAAAGCCAGTTTTGGCTCATTTTGAAAAAGGTTTGTTCATCATTCTTCTCTGTCCTCTCCCTTATTTTCTTCCCCAGGGCTAAACAATGGAGTTTAAACCTTCTCCACTTACTTTGTAATGGAATTTTTTCCTCTTAACCTGTGAAATGATGCACTATGTAAACTTATGGAGCAATAAAAAACATGTGTTTTGTGATGCATTTGTCAATCCTTGGCTCATTTTCTTTGTTGTTTTCTCCTTACCTCTCTTCATTACAAGGTATTTGTGCATATTTGGATGTTCATTACAGGTTTTAGAGCTATGTTCATGGATTTTTGGAACATTTTATGTGTGAAATCCATCTTTGGTATATGATGCACTTGTCCATCCTTTCCATTGCTCGCATCTTCTTGTTCAATGGACAGTTTTGATAGATAATCAACACTTTCCTTCTCTGGTGTATCACCGTTTTAGTGTAGGCTCTATTTTTTCCTTATTTTCTTCCTCACCTTGTCTCCTTGGAAGTTATATTAGGATTATATTAGTTTTCCCACACTAGAGTAGCTTGTGGCAGGTAGTTTAGGAAGAGGAACCAGCCTTCTCCGGAGAGCTTTCCCCATTTGTAAAGGTCCCACACTTTGGGAAAGATCAATGTTGTGCAATCACACCAAATGAATTTGTCCTTAGAAAAGAAGATCCATAACTCATTTGGGGGTGCTATGAATTTTCACTAACACTTGTAACTATGCTCGGTGGGACCATAAAGATCTACCTACTTCATCTATTGCAGGTTGGTGTGTTCCTAAGAAAGATCTCAGTACTAATTGGACCCATGTTTTTGGCCACCTTTCTGGTGACTCCATCTGATCAACAACACATCTTTGAAGTCTGTACACTCTTGCTTTCTCAATCATTTCCATTCCTTTTCATACATTCTACATTTCCATCATGTTAGACACATGTGCTTCCATTCCAAGATACTAGTGCTAGGCATTGACTTCATTCCCCTCTAAGGAATGCACATTTACAACAGCAGCAATGTTTCCCACCTCCAACATGTTTCACAAATTCTGGGTCATTTCTAGTATGTGTGAGTCATATTATCTTTTTGAGTATTCGGCATATCCATATCGGGGTTAATGCCACGATAATTAAAGCAAGGGAAGTCATATCAAGCAAATAAAGTTATATGCATCATTATAAAGGACCAATCACTAATGCATTAACTATCACCACCTACGGTCTGCATCCATCAAGCATCTAAAAAATGGAGCTTTGCATGGTACAATCCATCTAGCACCGAGCTCAAATGGAGACTTTTAGGGTTTGTTATTCTGCATACACTTGTCCATAGGAGATAAGTTCATTCTATTCCATGACACTGCAATCTATTAGCATATAGTTGGACTACATGGTGGAGCTACTTGCCCAACTATGCACAGTTTGACAGTAGCACATAGAGCTACCTAGGGAAAAATGGTGCCACACACACACAAAATTAAATGGGTACAGTTCTACACCATCATCTAGTGTAACACTTTCAATTCATCAAGCAACACCATCTCATGATAGAATGAGGAAAATCCAAATCCATCCTAATTTTGCATCTTTATTTTTTAGGATTAGATGTCTCCATTCCCTGAGGGTTTTTTATGTCATCTCAATTTATTGTATCCTTTTCAGTGACAAATAGATCATTGTGTGACCTCATAAGTAACCAAAGGAAGTTCTAACTTCTCCACCAACAAATAATTGCAAAATTGGTTGAATCCCAACCCATCACTCCTCTTGTGTTCCTAAATCCATGTTGGGAAAATGAAAATCAGTCATGAAGGAAAGCAAGAGGAAGAACCAAGCAAAGAAGGAATGATTAAGATCTTAGTAAGCTTGGCTCTCAAATTTGGGATAACAAAGATCCCCTTGATGGTTAAGCCTTTAGAGGAGATTAAATTTGAAGAGCTAGTGGTGGCCAAGGCTGATTTTATAGCAGCAGAGAAGCAAGAAGAGCAGCAGTCTGTTTGTTCTGAGTGTAGTGTCCATGTTGGCACTTTATTTGAAGAAAATGCTGATTCAATCGAAGCTACAAAACCAGTCAACAAGGAGGAAGAAAAATCAGCTCCAAGTCCCATTGAAGAGGAGCAACTGGAAGAAATCAAATCTGAATTAGAACTAGATAAAGGAAGCATTATTGAAGATTTTTTGCTTTCATTTGAAGGGCCTGATTTGATTGATGAATCCATCATGGAGGTGACCAAAACAAATTCAGAGGCACTGAATCATGATTAGGATGCACAAGAAGTTACATATTTCTATCCCACTTCATCTCTCCAAAAATCTGAATTTTTGGAGGAGTTCGAGCTGACAAGCTTCATGTTTGAAGATGAAGATCCACATAGTGAAAAAAATACAGATTTGAAGGTTACCATACAAAAGGGAGAGACCTCGCTACAGTAGGACATTGAAGAGTTTAATTTTCCATCAGAATTAGAAGAATGTTTTGATGACAAGGAGCCTATATAAATTGTAACTTTTCCTTCTTCATCATTCATTCTTCAACAATAAGAACCTGCTGCCATGGAGGATAGGATTAAAGGACAATAGCCTATAGTTTGCAACATGCCTCTTGAATCAAATTTGGAAGAATTTGATCTTCCAAAAGCTACAATGGAGGAACTCCAAAGCCAACAATGTATTGTAGTAGGTTACAATAATGCAAAATGAACTTCTTTAGATGTTGCAATCAATAATGATGAGTTGCATATTATACAAGAGTTCCATAAGGCCATTAAGGAAGGAAAAGAGCATGAGGACTTCATCATCTCTTCCACACCATCCACCCAAGAAGGTCTTCAAGAAGACTCCATTTTTTGAGTTGAATTTTAGAGAAATGGGCACATCCAAAGGATCAGACCATGCCCAATCAGGTACTTGGCTTCATTAGAGCTAAGGGAGAAGCCAAAACTAGTCATGTTTGCTTCTAAGGATGATGATGATATGCAAAGCACCAAGGATCAGTTGTCATACCTCTTCAATCCAAATGCAGAGCAAATAAAAGAGGTATGTATTTTGCTTTCAACTAACACCTTGCTAATTTGAGTAGAAGACTAGCTTCTTGTTGATTTTCCACTCATCCAACCAGCCATGATTAGCTCCAAATCATTTGCATGGCTGCCCATTTTGAGGAAGGGAAGCTATTTCTTCATGCCAGTTGTAGGCTTTGTTTAGCTTACCTTTGCTCTTGGTTAGATTAGTGTAGGTAGGTTTGTTTCTAGTAGAATAAGTGCTTGTGCACACTTTGCATATCCCACTTGGGGTATGTATGATTTCCCATTTTGTACATAGTTGTTTGGTTCTATTTTGGTTGCTCTTGCACAGTACATTCGGTGGCTTTTGGTGAAGATCAACTCCAAGTTTCAGTGGGTTTCCAAGTGGCTCAGAGGTCATATTTTCATAGTCCAGATAAGAGTTGGTTATTAGGCTTGACTCCATGCCCAATGGATGCTTCAAAGGCCACTGATCATTCATATAGCAGGTAGATGACCCCTACGAGTCGCCAAATTATTAGCCAAAATAAGCTCCCTCTTAATTTGGGTTAACTAGCTTCCTTTTTGCCTCAGTCAAATTTTTAAACATTTTAGGAACTCATAATTTTCCAGGTATTGCTTCATTAGATAGGATTTTTCTTCCCCTTTCCACAAAGGTAAATAAGCCCTCCTAACTCCTTGTATTTTTTGAGTTATGGCTCGGCGGAGTTTGGAGGGGAAATTTTCCTAAGGTGGGCCCGCAGAGCTTGGGAGATTTTTGTGCCAAAGAGGCTCGGACCGGCAGAGCGGAGAAAGAAATTTTGCTAAGGGAATTTGGCAAGTTGGCAGAGGTGCGGAGATAAATTCTCCACTTAGCCCTTTTGGGCAAAAAACTCAAAGGAAAATTTAGGCCCGAAAGCTCACAAAGGAAAATAAATTGCTTGAGCCTTGCACCAATCGGAGAACACCACGTGTCAATTTTACGTCAGTAGTGCCAAGGTGGGAATTGGAGGAAATTTGAAGATTTTTTCTTTTTGGCACAAAAAATTAAAGGCATGAATTGAACCCGCAGTCCTATTGACCAATAGGATGGCACCACGTGTCCACATCAGCAGTGGAGCAGCGGGGCCGTGGAGAATTTTGGGAAAAATTCCCAATTTTGTGAAAAGGGGAAAAATGTTGTTTTGAAGCCGCGGATCAACTAGAAGGTGCCACATGTCATTAGAGAAGTGGGGCATGAAGATTTTCTAGAAAAATTTCCCAATTTGAAAAAAGATGGAAAAGGTTCAAATTTCAGCCAACGAACCCAATTTTTGCCCTAATTTCACCATTTTTACCCTAATCTTCAGAGGGGCATATCTTTCGCACCAAAGCTCAAATTTTCATGATTTTTGTATCATTGGAAAGATGGTGAAATCATCCACACGATGGGCCCCTAAATTTTGAATTTTGATGGATTTTTTGGGATAAAAATGGGAAAACATCTCTGGCACGGGAAAAATGCATAATCAACCCCAACCATCAAAATTGATGAAGTATGGCATCTGTTTATTCTCTTGCATGGCCGAATGCATTGAAAAATGGATTTGCAAGGGTGAAATTTATATTTTAATGTATGTTGTTGGTGGTTGAAGTTTTAAATCAAAATTTCCCATGTTTTCTCATTTCCTTCATTCTGTTCGAGTGATAAAAGCCACTTTTGGCTCATTTTGTAAAAGTTGTTCATCTTTCTTCTCTATCCCTCCTTTATTTTATTCCCCAAGGTAAAAAATGGAGTTTTAAACTCCTCCCCTACTCTGTAATGGCATTTTTGCCTCTTACCCATGAAATGATTTTTTGTGTAAACTTTTGGAGCAATAAAAAATGTGTTTTGTGATGCATTTGTCCATCCTTCCTCATTTTTTTATTGTTTTCTTCTTTCCTCTCTTCATTGTAGGTATTTGTGCATGTTTGGATGTTCATTGAAGGTTTTGGAGCTGTGTTCATGGAATTTTGGAACATTTTCTATGTGAAATCCATCTTTGGTCTGTGATGCACTTGTCCATCCTTTCTGTTTCTCACCTCTTCTTGTTCCATGGCAGTTTTGATAGATGATCAACATTTTCCTTCTCTGGTGTATCACCATTTTAGTATAGGATCTATTTTCCCTTGTTTTCTTCCTCTCCTTGTCTCCTTGGAAGTTAGATTAGGATTAGATTACTTTCCTACACTGGAATAGCTTGTGGCAGGTAGTTTAGGAAGAGGAACCAACCTTCTTTGGAGATATTTCCCCATTTGTAAAGTTCCCACACTTTGGGAAATCTCAATGTTGTGCAATCACACCAAATGACTTTGTCTTGGAAAATTAGATCCATAACTCATTTGGGGGTGTTATGAATTTGCACTAATAGTCATCGAGAAGATCATCATCTTCAAGGTCAAATTCATATGGATAAGCATTTGTGACATGATAAGTAATAGTTTATGGTTGATCATGAAACAAACCATTGAGACGTAAGTGGTACATGCCCATAGCATATTCCTAATTGGTGAATGGATGAAGTGGGAAACCATTTTCATACCAACAAGTGATATTTTTGTATAACCTAGAAAATAAATATTGCAAATGAGAATGCATCCAAAAGGCATAGGTAAAGATATATTTGTATTAATTAGGATCTAAAGTTCCCCTAATACATTCAAGCCATAGTTTTCCTAATGTGAGTGGAGAAGTAGTAGGAGTGCATGTAAGAAATACATCGAGATCAAATACATGAGGACCATAGGTGGCTATAACATGAACTAACCCATGATATAAATGAGGGACATATGGTGGAGGATGGATGTCACAATAGAAAATCCTAATCAAGTTAATCTCGCATGTGTACATATGGTTTCTGGTGAAGTAGGATAAAATGGAATGCATTCCCAATATGATTCATTAATGAAGAATGTGTAAGTGAATAGTGGGTATGCTAAGGTAGGTGATCCATGTGAAGGTTTATTTGATAGAGTGACATCCATAGCTAGACAGGCCCCTGATAATGAATCATAGCAGTAGTAGTAGAAGGTGGCATAAAAGAAATGAAATCTATCACACAAATAGTACCATCAAGGGGTGGTAAGTGTGGTGGTTCTTTCCTATGCATAGAGTGATGTGTAGTGGTGTTAATATTATGGTGAGAACATTTGACGGGATCATAACCACAAAAAATGGTATAGTCAATACCTTCATGTAGAAATTTAAGACGTTAATATACAGTTATAGATTCCATGGCATTCCCAGTAAACAATTATAAGGGACCCAAAAATCCATGATAAAAAAACACATTGTGTAGGTTTTTAGCCCCAAGGGTAATGGGTAGTGTAATGCGACTAATGCATGGACGCACCGAACCGTTAGATGTACATAGTGAAATCCAAGATGAATTAATATGAGAAATAGAAATTCCTAAACTCTTGATGAATGACATGGAACATAGATAAATCTCAGATTGAATGTCAGCTAAAGCACATTTTATACCCATATTGTGGATGTTAAACATGACATACAAAGGTAGGTCAGTGTCTGAAGATGTATATTCCATGGGTTGAGAAAAGGCATCTTCAAGTGCTTGATGTAGAAAATAAGGGTTCGTGTTAAGGAAAGAAGTAGTAAGGAGTTGTTGAAATTGATGTAGTAAGTCAGGATGCTTAAAAAAAAATCATTAATAGATATATTCATGATGACCAAACCCTAAGATGATAAGTAACGAATGAAGAACCTAGAATCATGAATGATCGTGTCAGGTTCAACAAAATGATTATTTAAAAAAGGACTAAGTAGTGTGGGGATAGTTAATTTAAGATATGAACAATTGTAATAAAGTAAATAATTGTAATAAACAAGAATGTAAATGAATTAAACAATTATACAAAAGGAAATGCTAACCTTAATATACAAGAAGGAAGATGAAATAACTCAGCTGAATAATAGATACTTGTCAAAGAGTGCGGCAGAGGTGACTGGAAAAATCAAGAGTAGGAACAAGTGTGAAGAAGTATCGAAAAGGATGGATATGGAGGATTTAACTAGACTGGAGTGCCTAGAGGAGGACTAGGGTGCCTGCACACACTCTGGTCTGCAATTTGGGCACCCTATTATGTGTAAAATGTCTGAAACTAGTTTTCACTAGTTTGGTAGATGGCCCTAAACCTTTGTTATGTGTCGCATCAACTTTGTTTTCCTATGCTATATATCACCAATACTCCAAGATGAAAGGAAGACCTACAAGACCCCAAAACAAGCATCAAACCCTAAAAAATAATAATGCATATGAAGGGTTTGGACTGACCTCAGCTGCCAAAATGGTGGACTTACTAACTGAGTTATGTATTAGATCTCAAACCTGATGTACTCCTATGTGCAAGTGTGTGTGAACATTCCCTAGGTTTCTCTTATGTCATTCACACTTCGTGAAGTAGCGAACAATAACTATCTATAGAAAAATTAGTAGAATGTGTGCATGGAATAGGATAGAATCCCCCCCACTATGAAGTGTGATGCAAATATCCTAGCCTTGTGCCTTGATGATGGAGCTATGCGGATGAAAATGATCTCCAATGCAATAGTAGTAAGTGATTTTAGGCCCCTCATCATGGTCTCATAACTTTATATTTATAGGGTTCTCTTGATCTAGTTTCGTAATTAACCCCGAAAAGTCCTAACATAGAAAGATAAAGATGTAAAATGGCTAGAAAGAAACCAAAAAGTGGTGAAATTTTGTAAAAAGGACCAGGGCACCCCAGTAATAGCCTAGGCACCCCAGTCGAGGCTAAAATGATAGGAAATGACTGAAACAAACTTGTTATGTGGATGAAAAAGGTTGGTAATGACAAAATAAAATAAAACAAGATGGCCAAAAGATGGGAGTTAATTAGTACTTTCTTCACTCAAGAACCTTATAAATAATAATATGAAACCAAGATAAATAAATGTCTAAAGTGCACGATTTTGTGACTACGGTGGGAACCTCATCAGGCCTTATTGTCGAGACCCACTTTCCTTTTTCAGTGTGCACCTAAGTTGTGCTTACGGGGGGTGTTAGTGTAGGATATTTATTTTCCTTGTATTACTTTATTTACTTGGAGCTTTCCTACACTCAAGGGATATGCTTGATTTCTCGTGCATTTATTTTCATCAGAGATCTATAAACTCTAATATAGTATCGGAATGATTTTGGTGATATGTTTTCTAGTACTAGGTTATTTGTAGATTTCAAATACTTCGTTTGTGAAACTAACAATTCATGTGCAAATAGATATGACTCTGTCTTGGTTATTTTTCAATTGAGATTGTTATTTGCAAAAAAAATCCTACTTATAAATATCCCAGGAGTGTATTCTTATTTGTATTTTTGTTTATTGAGTTTTTTCTTTCCCTTGAGGTTTTCCCACTTATATCCAATAGTATGGTGTTCTCTCTCTTCTTCATGGATATGTGAATGTATGGTATTGGATGTTGTGCACACATATATGGATGGTTAATTGGTTTTAAATTAAGTAAGAAAATATGAAATTGATTTAAGTTTGGAAGGACCCATTCATCCCCCCCCCTTAGGTTCATTATGCTTCCAACAAAGTGTGTAGTTTCCTTAGACACACTGGTTATTACGGTAAGTTTATCAAAGGTTATGCCAAGATTTTCTTTCCCCTTAAATAGTTATTGAAATCCAATATAAAGTTCTATTGGGGTGATATATAGCACCAATATTTCAAGACCCTAAAGGAGAGGCTAACCACCACACCTTTATTATGTTCCCCTTATTGGAACAATCATTTTTTTGTACATGTTGATGCTTTTGGTACACTATTGGAGCAGTTTTAGCACAACTAAGTGAATATAATGTTGATCATCTAATATTTTTTGCAAGAAAGAAGTTAACATCGACTAATAAAAACCATACAACCACCAAATGCAAGGCCTTGTCAATGATATAATTTCTTCATAATTTTACAAAGTACTTGTATACACCATTTATGTTTTATACAAATCATATGGCATTGAAGTACTTAGTCAATAAGCCAGTTATAAGGGTGCATTTCTCATTGGTTCCTACTCTTTTAGGAGTTTGGCTTCTCGATTATAATGAAGATTGGGAAGAGCAACTTGGGACCTGATCATCTATCTCAAATTAACTCTAGAGAGGACGTGTAAAGCATCAAAGATACATTGTTAGATGCATATTTATTGATATTAAACCACACACTAGCATATTTAGAAGATATTGTTGTGTGCTTGTGCATTAGGCTTGTGTAAGAAGGAATGAAGACTTTGGAAAAGAAGCAGCTTGTTATCCATACAGTACCTTATTAACCTATTAGAGGAAACTTGTATAAAATGGGTAAAGATGAGGTCTTGTGTATATGTGTGCTAGAGCATGAGCATGAAGCTATAATGGAAGAATCACATGGAGGGATAATTGGAGACCACTATACAGGAAAAACAACTGGGTGTAGGAGGTTTTTGGTAGGCTTATGGCGGGAAACATTGTATCGAGACACTAAAGAATTTTTCAAGGCTTATGACCATTTTTAAATGATAGGTAAGCCTAGAAACAGAGGTAAGATATCACTACAACCCATTAAAAGAGCATATGTTATGTTTGTGGAGCCTATTTTCATGTTAGAGTGTGGTACACCTTCTATGTGTTACACTTGGGTATTTTTACGATGGTCAGGGGGGTTCGGGGGTAAAGCCCCCGAAGCAAATTTTCATGGGTGGTTTATTAACCCATGGGTAATGGGTAACCGTTATGGGCTGTTTTTGGGCCCATGATTTTTTGGTACCCATTGTTTTGATACCCATGGTTTTTTCCCATGGTTTTGATACCCACGGTTTTGTATCAAATTGCTTAAGAAATTTTCTATTTATATGGTCTTATGCATATGATACATAGATAAGAAAATGTATTGCAGATGTGTTTTGAATTCGGGTGTGAATTTTGTAGAGTTTGTTGAGCATAGCTCCAAACAAATCTGGGTATTGTATTGAGAGAGTGGAGGCTTGTAATAAAATATGAGCAAGTGATTCTTGGTGGACGTAGCCCAAATTGGGTGAACCACGTTAAATCTTGTCTCTCTATGTTGTGTTATTTATTCTGCACTTTTATTTGAGATCTGTAATATTTTCTGCATATTAGTTTCTACTGTTGCGATTCTGTAAGGGATTATTCCACATATTTTATCTCTTATTTCCTAATAGCATATCCATTTTAGAAATGGTAAATTGACTTTGTAGGCCCTATTGCACTACCTACACATAGAAAAGTCACTTGCTACATCATAACATGAATAGATTACTTGACAAGGTGGGAAGAGATTGCACCTACAAAGGATTGCACTATAAAACAGTGGCTAAATTCCTATAGGAAAACATCATAAGTAGGTATAGATGTCCATTGATCCTTACAAATGATAGAGGATCTCATGTTCTGAGTGAAAATATTATAATCTTACTAGAAAATTTTATGGTGGAACACCATAAGAAAACCCCCTATCACCCACAAGCTAATGGAACTGCTAAAGCATTCAACAAGATTTTGGGACAAACTCTGATAAAGATTTTTTATGTTGGAAGGAAAGATTAGGATGATAAGGTTTCATTTGTGTTATGGGAATATAAAAAAACTTACAAGAAGTTGAATAAGGCCACACACTTTTAATTGGTGTTTGGTACATAGTAGAGTTTTACCAATTGAGTTCATGTCACCCTCCCTACGTATTATGCATGTAGGTAGATTAGATGATGATAAATCAATAAAGGAGTGCATTAATAAGCTCATGTAACTGGATGATGGGTGTGTCATTACAATATGGAGTCAAAATACATAGAAGCCTAGATAGAAGGCTTAACATGGTAGTAACATTAAGAATAATTCCTTTGCAATAGGGAATATGGTGCTTATATATGACTCTAAGATTTTGCACCATCTTGGAAATATTAAAGTAAATTAGTTAGGACCCTTTATAGTAGGTAATATGTAGGAATATGGTGTATGTCAATTGAAGGAATTAGATGGAACCATGTTTCTTGGTTACTTCAATGGGAGTAGGCCAAATCCCTACTGTAAAATGCTTCTTTTTTTGTAATAAGATAGTATTTCTATCTTAGATTGGATTTCCCTTACATGTTTTGTTTTTATTTTTTTCTTGTAATAAGCACTTTCACACATAGGATATTATTACTACAAGTTATATTAATGCACAAAGGATTGTGCATACTTTTAGTGTGGGGCAAGTAGGTACAAGTACGCATGGGAGGAATTGTCACCCTAGTAATCCTTGAAATATGGTAGGTAATCATGCACGGGTATGATTCAGAGGCACATGAAGGAAGGATTGAGGTTTGATTTGGAGAAATTCATAGGTGAACAATAAAGAAATATTTTGATGCACGATGGAAAACTAGTTTAGTGTATGAAGGTTGATGATATGGATATAGTGCAAGTGTGCTTAAGAAGGGATGGTTGCACATACTAACGAAAGGGAGACAATATCAAGTTAGAATACTTTGTAAGTAGCATAGAGTAATATTGGGTGTGTTGTAGGGAAGTTTGCACAAGGGGGGATGCAACATGGGAAGTAGTGGCATGCATGAAGGTTACGATTAGTATACATAGAAGAGAATAGCGTGAAAAAAGAAACAAAATTAAAGAAAAAAGTGGTGGTCGGTGAGGAGTAATAGAGATGAAAATTTGGGAAAAATTATAAATATTACATGGAAAAATTCATTCTTACCTTTCCTTTGACAACTTATGTGTTTGAGTGATTGAAGAGTGAAAGTGCATTTAAGTGAGAAGAGATAAATGTTAGAATGAACCCAAGAATTGAGAAAAACTAGAGTAGAGTGTGCATGGCCTTGATTTTAAGATCTCCTTTAGTGGAAGTGGATGCATGGATAAAATTCATGGAGATAAGAAATGATCAAGGATTAGGGTTCACAAAGCAAGGGTTTGAAGAGTTTGAGTTTGCCAAGCATATGGTTGTAGAGATAGGGCATGGAATTTTGAAACTTGGATTAGGGCACAAGATGGGGAAGACGAGAAAGGAAGGATTGACTTAAGAACTTGGACACTCGGCACTAGGGCATAAGTTTAAGAAAGTACTTGATTTCTAGTACCTAAGGCACAAAATTTTCAAAGTGTATATTTTTTAACAATGACACCAAATAAGGCTCCTATAGTTAAGAAATCACCCAAAAATAAGAAAATTATTGATGATACACTAGATGACTAGTTCTTTAAAATGAAGTACCCTCCAGAGGTTGAGGAAGGGAAGTCGTTGGTATATCATTTGAAAAAAATCAAGATAAGTGATTACAATCATCACACAAAGTCCCACAAGAGAGAAATGAGAAAAGATGTGATGAAAGAGTTGGCCTAGAGGACAAAAAAGGGTCAACTGGTCATCGATGATAAGTTCAAGAAGGACCTAGAGAGTGTAGTAGTGTTACATTTGTACGAGTTTCCATATTTTAGGAAACTTGAGTAACTATACCAGTGGTTAATTTCCAGGGTGCACAAATACTTATTCTACTTTGAAAGGAGGATGTGCATAACTATGCAATTGATTATAAGGGTTACTGGATTATGCAGTACCATAGCATAAAGTGGGATAAAATTGGAGGATGATGTTTTAGTAGAGGCTACACTTACTCTTTTCAACTATCAGAGAAGTAATCACACGTTCAATATTATGAGCATAACATAACTATGTATGAGGGTGTCAATGTGCTTTATAAGATATAAGTTGGGCTTGTGTGAACGCAAGACATAGGTAAACAAGAAGTGGTTACATGTCGTCACATATAAGATAGTGTAGAAAAACCTCTACAACATTGCACTAGACATTGCCAAATGGGGAGAAGAGGAGGTAGATGAGGAAGAAGAAGATATTATGCTTGACCAAAGTAAGGAAGGAAGTAAAAAGGTATTGTAGAGAGGAAAATAAGGGTGAGAGTACCTCTGAAGCACCCAAGATGTCCCCTTCAGTCACTGTAACTAGGCCCAGTCTGATAATTCCCCTCTAGATAAAGAATAAACCGCAAGTGGTTATTATTAAAGAAATCGAGGAGGACTTGGAAGAGAAGACAGTGGAGCAAGTAATGTGTGAGAGGGAGAAACCAAAAAAGGGTATACTTGTGGATGAGGAAGAACCAACACAGGAGGAAGAAACCACCAAGGATGGAAAAGATGAGGAAATATGCAACACACATGATGAATGTTCCAAGGGTTATGAATAGCACGAGGAAGTCC
This sequence comes from Taxus chinensis, assembly GCA_019776745.2. Taxonomy (NCBI): domain Eukaryota; kingdom Viridiplantae; phylum Streptophyta; class Pinopsida; order Cupressales; family Taxaceae; genus Taxus; species Taxus chinensis. The sequence goes on from CM034151.1 coordinate 811,409,593, forward strand.
CAAGGAGGATAAAGCGGAGAAAAAAGTGACAGGGAACCACCTAGGGAGGATGCAAGTGTTGCGGGATGTGATGGAAGTGGCATATAACTAAAAATTATGTAGGATATTCTGAAGGGAAAGGGAAGTGGAAAAATAAAGAAGAAGGAACCTTTGCAATCACCTCAAATGTCTTTTATTGATGATCAAAAGAAGGTACTAAGAGCTAGGTTCCAAAGTACAGTGCCGAAGGGGGAATTTTTTGGTTGGTAATTTCTTAATCAGAATGTGGCACTAATGCGCATAATGAAAATGCTTTCTTAAATTATGTAGAAACATATGGAAGAACCATAATTTAAAGTAAGTAAAGACTCATACTCCAAGATGAAGCTGAAGGTTGAGCTAGAAAAGACCTTCCCTGTTATTGATCTCACCGAGCTTACTCATGATAAATCCTCCAATCTGCTAAATAATATGTCAACCAAAGTTACATGTAGGAATCTAGACAATGGATCTACAATATGAGTAATGCAAGGTGACAATGAGAAAAAAGATAAACAAATATAGAAATTCAAGGAGGAGATACGGATCAAAAGAATTTCATTGTAAATGCTTATGATAAAGTGGGAGATATAATAAAAATCATCGCAAGCACGTTCCCTAAACTTGTTTAGCAGGATTAGGATTTGTATTCCATAGAGTTATAATATTTAGAAGACTTAGTGTGCATGATGTTGATGGAGAGGATGTATGGGAAAATTCCAACGGCTGAAGAATTATTTCAGATGAATAAAAAGAATAAGGAAGCAGTGGAGAAAAATATAGCGAAATATGAAGCTCTGATCCTGGAGTCAAAGGTGGCTACAAAGAAGGCAGAGTACATTTTGATAGTTTTCATGATTTTTACCCCATCCTTAGAGTGAATGCCACCAAGGAAGGGGTAGAGTTGAAGCAAATATAACCCACTATGAATGACAATAAGGTCATGTGTGAAAACATCATGCAAAAGGTCACAAAGAAGTGGGAGTTACTAAAATCCATGAAAGATACTCTTACTGAGTGACTCAAGGAGATCCACCAAGAGGTATTGCACAATATGGATGCCCTGGAGGGTGTAAATTCAGACCTGGAGGTGATGGTAAAAGAATTGAAGGATAATGTTGATGAGTTGGCCCCTAAACAAGTGCAAAGTGTTGTTGAATCAGCACTAGATAAAGTTGTTAAGGATCTCACATGATAGAAGGAGTTAGAAAATATTTTGAACAAGCAGTTTCTAGAGCTTATCCATCCACATCAAGCCTGAGTTTGGATGTGAGTGCATATGAGGATTCTTATTCATTTATTCATTGGTTAAATGAATCTCCCATTCTTTATTCTTTCATTCTTTAGTAATTCTTCTGAGGAGCATTCTTTATTCATGATATTTCAAAGGATAAATAATACTCCTAATGTGGGGTAATGTTGGTCAAATAAAATGTTTAAGTACTAACCATGAGTGAGATTTGAATACTACATGCGGGAGTATGCATGTAACATTGAAGAATAGGAAAAAATAAATGCGTGAAGGTTCATACAATATACAAAATAGTTCGGTATGAAAGGTTTTCACACCTAGATAGAGATAAGGACTTAAGCAATTTTCAAGATGCAGATAAAAATACAAAAGAAAGCTAGAGTGTTGTATAAGCAAAGGTTAAAAATAGTAAAAACCACATGGAAGAAAAATATGGAGATGGCATATGAAGATGTATATTTATAGGATTAAATAATGTTAAAGCAAGCTATTTATAGCTTGATTTATTGTTAAGAAAAAGTTGAAAAAGCATGCAGGATGAGAATAGTGCACCTATTATTAGAAAAGGTGCATGTAAACAGTGAAGGGTAATTCCCCACCATGTATAAATAGGCATAGACCCCTTGCATTAGATGACCTCTTGTTGATATTCCATTGATGGGAGTTCTTGATGAATGTTTGTGGTATGTAAGCCATTTTGTATGTGCGCATGGTCGAGCGTAATGATGTAATTGCATTGTGAATGTAATCAGTTTATTTGTTATGTAATAAAGTTGTGGTTATGATGGATAATTGTTTTTGGGTGGAAAGGATCACAATGTATGAATATGGTATATTTGGAATTCAAGTATTATTATCATCTCGTATGTTGATTAAATTTCATTATTGTAACATCCTCATTTATGACATAGAAAATAGGGGGAAATTTTTTTAACATAATGTTCTCTATTCTAAATTAACATAATTTAGTACACACATTCCTTTTCTAATCCATAAAATAATAGAAAACCATATACAACTGTAATGACTAGGAGTTATACTAATCTCTCATTTCATGACTTGGTATTCAACTGATCTCTCATGTTTATCTTGTTCTTGTGTATATGAAGTATACTTTGGTTCCTTTACCCTTTACGAGTCATTCAAGTTTTGTTATCTAAGAAGCCTATCTGAGTATCTGTTACTGATACTCATCTGAAATCATGCAACCTTGGACCAGGTGACATAAGACAACGCAAACAACAATTTACAATACTTTGGCTAAATTTTTAAACATTTTTACCATGTTTACATCCCTATACAGCATACTAGTCGAAAGTAATATGTATTTCACCCAACTCAAATTGTTATCTAGATTAGTCTTCCTTGACTTCTATCAACCAATTTCAAGTCAAAGTTTCACACTAAATAGGGACTGTTTAAGCTAAGTCTAGATCGTTTCTTTAAATGTTGATGAAACAGGTAAGGGTAAAGGGCTAGGAGGGATACCTATCGAAATTATGGTTGTAGGTTGTGCGCGTATGATTTATTGATTCACAGCTAATCGTGGGAGCTTCCTTTTGGCTGGGAGGAACTACCTGAAATAGAAAACAAGACCAACAAATAAAAGTTAAACAGTATATGCAGTGGACTGCCTAGCGTATGCTAGATCCGGGAAGTGTGATACTCCCTAGATGGCTATCAATCCACTGTCTAAAACAACTCAATGCTAACAATAAATGAAATCCTACTTTAGTTAAAAGGATTTAGGCATCTCCTTCGACTACAATAAGAAATATCATTCACAACAGGCTAAGTTATGACTAAATCTATAGGTCAAGGTCTCTGTTAGAGTACTGGTATTGGTCAGGGTTTGGTTTTGAGATGTTTTAAGTATTTGGTGGGGGTTTTAAGCTCTTTTCTTGGTCTAAAGGTAAGAACACAGAGGCCAACATCAGTTTGGTATGACTGATGTTAGTTTATGTGAACCAGAGATGGTTGTGGGTAACCGATGATGGTATGGTCGGGGTACAGGAAACTCAATAAAAAATTGAGGTGAGGGCAGATCTAAGGCTAACATGAAATGTGAAGAGCAATGGTAAGGTCTATGTAGGTATTAGGTATACTCAAAGGTGATTAAAATCTAGGTATGGGTGTAACATCTCCATTTTAGTACAATAGAACAAGAATTTTTTTTTTTGATAAATGCTTCCTAGTTCTAAATACATAATTTAGAACTCACAAATCAAAACAACCATTCTTATAACAGATAACCATATGCAGCTGTAATGACTCGGAGTACCTCCGATCTATTCATGAGTATCAAAGAGTTGGTGTTTTTATTTTAACACATCACTCTTGCGGTTCTCTTCCCTAATCTGGGATTCAGAATGCTCTATCCAAGGAACCTATCTGAATAATTGTTACCATTATTCATCCGCATCTCGTCCCTTAGACTAGGTGACATAGGACAACGCAATCAGCAGCTTGCGATACTTTGGCCAAAGATTTGAAACATACTGCTTATGTCTCATATTCCTTGATAGTATACTCGTCAATCTGGAATACGTCCTTCACCCCATTCCTATGTTATGTAGAATGTCTTATACTGACTTCTGTCAGTCTCTCCTGCCCCAAGTTATTCACTCAGGAACGGATTAATAATATGACAACATTATAAGGATGCTCATGAGGACTAGGGATACGTTGACATTCTGGGTCAACCCTAGTTAACCCAGTGTGTCAAGATACCTTGAGTCTCTAGGGGTAGCCTTATAACATGACCACATTCCTAACCAGTCCCAGAGTAAAACTTGTTCGAGTTTAAGGTGTAAATATTAACAATCAATGCAAAGGGTGTCATCATAAGTCACTTGCATTGTTGTATCTTCGAGAAGATCCTAATCTTCTCGAAGGTACAACCCTGCAGTTGACTTGTGCCATCAACCTTCAAAACCGCCTCGAAAAGATCTACTTAACTTTAAGGTGTTACCTACGTTGAGTTAAAGTTATACTTTAAGACGCTCCTTTTAGGGTAGTCTTTTTCCAACCCCTGGGTTCCTTACCTTAGAATTACCTTTCTTAATAAAACCCATTACGCAAAGAGAAGTTATTAAGAATTGAGGTCTCATCAAGGAGTTCATTGAAAAACAGTAATCTAAATCAACAAAACTGGGCAATAGCCCTTAATCTTCACATAAGCTTGCTAACCATACCCTTTTAGGTTTATATCAGTTCTCATAACTAAAATATATCTTACTTATTAGTATTGAGATATAGTGATTAAAAATCCAATTAAACGTTGTCTTGACTTAGATCAAGACTAGGAAGTAATAATTTATTCAGCCCGTTTAGCTTCCTGTTGAGGTTTATCTTAATCTTAGCCTCTCGAAAGATAGTGATCTAAATTCCAATTTAGCTTTAGATAGAACATAAAAGAACTACTAAACATTCACAAGTATTCAGTCACATAATCTTTGCAAAGCTTACTTAGAGAATCCCAAATGTCTCCAAGGTATACAATAATAACAATGCTCTTAAAATCATTCGAACCGAAGAAGTTCAATCCATCAAGATACGAATGCAAACACATAAGTAACGAATACCTCATTTCATTCATTTCTAAGCTAATCAAATACATTTTATGCATTCAGCATATTTGATACAATACTCAACAGCAAAAGAACATCCTTCTTCAAGTTTCATTTTAAGACACCCCTATAAAATTGAAGGTGGAAAATACCTGGTGAATATCCCCGTAACCAGTTTCAGCGAAAGGTGAATTTGACAGTATTCAAAAACAAAATTTTCACCTGGTTTTTCATGGCTCCATCAGTGACGTGCGACAACAAGACGTCAATAACCACTCCTGACACACGTCAATGGAACGTCAATGGTCTAGACTGACACGCGTCACTGGCGCGACACTAGTTCGTAATGATGCACGACGCTGGCTCCCAATGATGCACGACACTAGCTCGTAATGACGCGCGACATTGTCTCCTACTGTCGCGCGTCACTGGCTAGTAATGACGCGTGACACTGCCTCCTACTGTCTCCTACTGTCACACGTCACTGGCCCCTAATGATGCGCGTCATTTGCTCCTACTGACGCGCGTCACTGGCTCCTATTGACGCGCGTCAGCTAGGACTGTTGTCGCGCGTCAGCTAAGACCTTTGACGCGCGACACTAGGCTTCTATTGATGCGCGACACTGTACCCTAATGATGCGCGTCTCTGTCTTCTATTGACGCGCGTCACTGGAACCTGTTGACACGTGTCAAAGGTCTTAGCTGACGCATGACAATAGGAGGAAGTGACGCGCGTCAGTAGGGGACAGTGTCGCGCGTCACTAGGAGCCAGTGTCGCGCGTCAAAGGTCTTAGCTGACGCGCGACAACAGTCCTAGCTGACGCGCGTCAATAGTAGCCAGTGACGCGCGTCAGTAGGAGCAAATGACGTGCGTCAATAGGGGCCAGTGATGCCCTATTTAGCTTATAAATACCCTTCTGCCGCTCATTTTCTCGTTTTCATTTTCCCGTTCTTGAATTTTTACAGGTCTAAATCGTTGTCAAAGACGCAATTACAGCTATAATGTCGACTTCACATGCTTCCCAATTGCAAGTTCAGCAAGAAAATCAAGAGAATCCAACTCAATCGATTTCCAAGATCAACTACAGGAATCCCTTATGCCCTCACATCCATACGGCTTTAAAGATGTCTTCAGAATATCAAGATTTGATGGAAGAGTGTGAATTTACAGGGCTCGTTAATATGCCCCATTTCGAAACAGATCCGGATATTTTGAATTACCTTCTGTCATCCTACAATTCAGAGGACGGTATTTTTTATGTGACTCTGAACGATGGCCAAATGTTCCAATTCACTATTGAAGCAAATGACATCCATCGGTTTACGGGCCTTCCTTTCAGAAATTTACCAATTGTTACAACCAAGGCAACACTCCTGGAAGAAGACAAGAAATTTCTCGAATCAACGTACGGTTTCCATGTTGATTGTAAGTATAATTCGTTTTAATTCATATTTTTTATTCTGTTTTTTATTCTGATACAATTTGCTGTTATAAATTTATAGTAATTTTCACTGTTTCACATTTGCAGCCCATGTCAATAAATCCAGGCGTGGTGTAGATACACAATCAATTGCACACCACTTTCTTGCTGCACTTATTTCATTTTTTCAAGCCAGAATTGTTTTGCAGGGTCGCCAAACAGATATACCAAATTGGGCCATTGCATACATTTGTGCCACTATCTCAAAACGAAAATTCGATTGGTGCACATATCTATCCAAAAAAATAAGAACTGACATAACAAATTCAAAACTCTCAGATAAACCTTTCATTTATTCAACAAACTATCTCCTCGGCTTCTACTATGAGGCAATTTTAAATTTAAAAGATAAACAAATTCCTACTTGCTCTGATGAGGCTTTGAAGAAATTCTCAATTCCATTTGAAGAACAACAGGTATAAACTATTTAGTTTGTAATTGTATTTCAATTTTCGACATTACAGTGCACAGTTATTAAAACTTAAATTTTAATGTTTTGCAGAGAAGATATCTTGAAGCCCTTCCCCGAAAAAAGAAGTTATCGAGAGGAAGAGGCCAACAACACGCGGAGGCTTCGGGGGACTCCCAATCTGAAATGGAAGCTCACTCCTCTCCAAACCCTCAACAGTTTGAACTCGTTAAACGCCAGAGAAGTAATACATTCTCATATATTATTTACAAATTCCAAAGTTGCATATTTATTTTTCAATTTAAATTTTAACCAAATGAATTGACAACATTTAATATTGATGAATTGCAGGGACTTTGGAACCTTCTTCCCCAACTCACTCCATACAGTCGCATGCATTCATATCTTCTGAACAGCCACTGAGTACAACTCCTACAAGGCCACCCGTAGCACCGAGAAAAACAACCCCTCGACAACAAGGTACAACTTTTCTATAGTACGTTTAATTTCGTAGTTTTGACTTTATGAATTGTTTTAATATTTTTCATTTTTTTCTTGTACTTTTCAGCACATGTCAGTCATGATCAAACCACAGCACCGACACCCACTCAACCATTAATTTTTAAAATGCCAACCAGAGGAACAGTGAAAAAGAACATTGGTAAACGCATGCCTTTTGCTCCGGCCCCTAGTGGGACACTAAACCTTGCCTCCTCGTTTCGAATTCCAACTCTATCACTTGGTGGCTTGCCCAGTGCAACGGGCATATCTGTTTTGAACAATATAAATTTAGATGAAGATTATTTGGGCATTGATAGCAATGACCCAACTGGTTTTTTCGATACCCGCGAGATGATTCAAGGCCAGCAGGTATACTTCAAATTTCAATTTTAATATGCTTTACAATTTTGAATTACATTCTGATTTAAATTTATTTATCTAAATCTTGATTAATTTTTTCAAAAACAGGATCAGCCCACCCAAAGGCAGAAACAAGGAGCAGTTGATCTTGGTGAAAGCCCCCATACTTCTCCAGCAAGATCGTCTGCATCAGATTCAGATAGTGAACAGTTGCCACGTTTTCCTTTGGAGAACTTAATTGGTTATGATTGTCAATCCCATGTCAGTGAGTTTATTATTCCTCATATCCAACAGCTTATAGAATGGGAGAGAAGGGCTAAAGTTCTTATCAATGAGATTATTAGTCGTTATGAAAATTATTGGCAACGGGATAGTTTATACGCTGCAGTCCAGAATCAACCTGCGAAGATGGATTCCTTACTTACCCAAGTAAGATGTGGGACTGTCACGTTTAACAACAACTATAAAGACGACATTTTAGATAAGGCACTAAACAAATTGGAAAATATTAGTGCCGAGGCCCAGGCATATTTTAACAAATGGTCCAAGGACAAGGATTTGGTATCAATCGCAAATGCCGAAAGAGATAGAGCGGTTGTAAGTACTATTACATTCAAACAATCATTCTTGTTAATTTGAAATTTTGAATTTACATTAATATTTTGAATTGACATTACTCTTTTTGTGCAGTTGAAATATGAAAATTTGAAGAGTCAGGCGAAGGTTTTGCAAGTTCACTTGGAAACAGCAAAGAACAGCTTATCCGCAGCAAAAAATTTGAAGCAAAATATTGTTTTGGTTAACAAACAAAACAATACACTAAAGCGGATAATTAAAGAGCATGGTCTCGACCCTGACATATTATTCAAAGCCAAAGCAGCTGCTGATCCAAATTTGCTGTCGCATGGAGATGCAACAAATCAAGAAGAAAGAATTTTAAAAAATCTGGACAGTGCTGCAGAAGATCTTATAAGTTCAGGGGTTATTTCTGGTGTTGGGGAAAGAGGTACAGCCACAGTGGAAGAAGCCGTTGGGGAAGAGAGCAGAGTAGAATTGTATAAAGAAAAAGAGGGTTTTGAAAATTAGAAACTTTTATTATTGAGGAAACTTTAAATATTGAATTTGAAAACTTCTACTATTGAGTATGTACTATGGTATTTGAATTTAATTATATGGATTTATATAAAGTCTTTAATTTTAATTGCATTAGATGGTGATTATCATGAATTATATGTATGTTTCTTGTTTACTTGCATTGTCATGAATTGTATGTGGACGTAGATGATGAATGATGATAATTGATAATTAATGATAGATGATGATGAAAGACGATGATCAATTTAATGTGTATAATGTAAAATGTAGTGCCTAAATATCTTGTGGGACTTTAATTATCTTGAAAATTATGTTTTTGGGAAAAAATAGCAACTAAGATTTGAAACAGATCTTTAGGATTTCTCCTTAATAGACTTATGGTGTAGGAAAATTCTATTTTAAAGAGATTCACCTCTATATAAGTGCATAATCTCTCATTAGAGAGGTTGTTTGACATCCAAAATAGTCAAGACCATTTGTCAGAAAATAACGTTTTGCTGGAAACAATCATTGATGTGGAGGCTAGATTAGCCAATTATGAAATAGTTAAATTCCAGGCCATAAGAATTAGAGCTTGGGAAATAATCAAGACCATGGTTTAAAAGATATGGTTTTGTTATCATGGATATTGTTTTGTGTAGAGTAGATTGACAAGTTGCTGTAAATAGTCAAGGTTATGGAGGCTAGATTAACCAAAGTTGGAATAACCATGTGATTAAAAGATAGGTCAAGCTCGATATAGAACTTTGAAGTTTAATGTAAAACATATAAGGTTTTTATCATGAAGATTAGTCTGTATAGATCAAGTTCATAGGTTGAAGAATCCTATCATTTTTTTATATTTGATAAGGGTGAAGAATAATTGTGGATTAGAACTGGGAGGCTATAAGTTGGAATAATTTTGAGTGTGTAAGAAAATATTGAAGGTTGTAAACTAGATCATAGTAAACTATGTGTGTAAGTATTTATGTAGAGCCTTGAAGAAGGCACACTACATTTGCAGGATAGTTTGAAGTTAATAGAATTATCAATGTTCTAGTCAGTTTTATTACTAGAAAGGATTTTTATTAGATAAAGACTCTGTCAAGTTCCCTTGCGCATTTCATTCTTCCATTTAGATCTAATTTTTTTCTTTGGTTTAGTTTATTACATTCATGATTTCTAAAAATCCCAATATGTAGTATCAAATTAATGCTTTCTCGGTGAACAAATTCAGCATTTTGATTTAAATAGTTGTGATTAGTGTAGATTTGGGTGGGTGACTATAGGATATGGAAGATAGCATTAGAATTGAGTTTGAATAACTTCGTGTTAGAGGATGATCATTATAAGTCTAAAAATAGATCTATTTCTTCATGGAGAAATCTGAAGAAGTGATGGATCTATGACAAAGCAGGGAATTTTAGGAAGAGTGTCAGGACTTATATTTATAATAGTATAATGTATTGTTTAATAGTTTATCCCGCAGTTAAAAAAATATATCAAAGGATTTTGCACATATAAAAAATAAATTAAATATAATTCTAAGAAATCAAGAAAGAATCATCACTGGTAAGAAATTAAACATAATTGCAAATATGATAGGGTTTAGCTTACCTCTTGCGTATTAGATTGCTGTGAAATCATCAAGGGTAACGTGCTAGATCTTTGTTTTACCTGACATTGTAGATAGAGGGGTGAGTTGCCTGACATTGTCAGTCCTGAGAAGTGCCAGCAACATCTTTAAATATATAGACCAACAATATCTTTAAATAAATGATAACAAGAGCTGAAAAAATGTAAAGTAACAAACAATAAGATTATGTTGAAGAAGATACCTATTTAAAATTGAAATCATCCCCGGTAATGTGCTAGATCTTTGTCTTAAAAAAATTCAACACAAAAAATGGATTAGTAGATAGATGGGTGAGTTTCCTGACATTGTCAGTCCCGAGAAGTAACAGCTTCCTCGGACGGATGTCAACCCACGTTTTCAAAAAATAAAATATTGTATTTAACTAAATGTAAATACATAGACATCTTTAATGATAACCAGAGCTGAAAAAAATGAATAGTAACAAACAATAAGATTAAGGGGAAAAAGATACCTCCTTAAAGTTGAAATCATCACTGCCACTGGTAATGAGCTATATCTGTGTTTCAAAAAAACCCAACACGAGAAATGGATTAGTAGATAGATGGGTGAATTGCCTGACATTTTTAGTATATAGACCTGTAACATCTTTAATGAAAACCAGAGCTGAAAAAATGAATAGTAATAAACAATAAGATTAAGGGGAAAAAGATACCTGCTTAAAGTTGAAATCATCACTGCCACTGGTAATGAGCTAGATCTGTGTTTTAAAAAAACCCAACACGAGAAATGGATTAGTAGATAGATGGGTGAATTGCCTGACATTTTTAGTATATAGACCTGTAACATCTTTAGGAAAACCCATGGTTAACCAAAACATGAAATGTGTATAGGAGTGTCTTTTAGTGCTTCATGCCAAATTTAATCAGATTTTGAAATGAGTATTTAAACTTATTCAAGTTTTTATAAAACTGGATCGCTTAGAAATGCAGACTAAACAACCTGTCTTCTTAGCATCCAAGAAAAAATACAGTGCCTTCTTCAGATAAATCATAGAAGTTAATTTTGTATAGGATTCACATCTTGAGATATTGTAAAATGTTTTGGGGAAAATGGATCAGTATCAAAATATGTTGTATAGGATTCACATCTTGAGATTCTCTCTTCAGGACTGCTTCTTGGAGTGGTTGAATTAAAATATGTCTCTTTTTTTTCAAATTTTTAAGGTGGTGCATATGATCATAGCTCAATAAGGTTGTTTACATATCATATTAGTTACAAGAATGAACTTGAAATCTTTGATCCTTTAGTAGATTCATCTCATCCTATGTAAGGATATTCAGGCACAAGTATGAGGTTTGAAAGATACAATAAGGGTAAAGTGATCAAAATTGTTGTGTGTAACGGAAAGTTGTTTTTACTTTCTTCTAATTATCATTGTTGAGCTGATGAAATACTTGGTTGACCCTTGCAATGAGTATCAAAGTATAAAATTCCTGCTACCACCTTGTTTTGTTTTCCTTTGCTGAAGATACAATGTTCAAGTGTATGTTTGAAGACAATTTTCTTGAAGCTCCCCCATTTCTATGCCTTGAATTGATTAATCATGATCTTCTTGAAGTACAATTGATAAAATGAAGTGTCTCAAATATTGAAAATTTTTTTTACAGCTCAACATAAAGTTCTCTGTGCAAGGTTGGATCATCTTAAAAAGGTAACATTGTGTAAATTTTGTCAAGAGTGCCTTACTGGTACCTCATCTCAAACTCAGTCTTAGCATATATCATGAAGTTTCTTTTTGAACTTATCAAACAAGACCCTATATCATCATCAAGTACACACCAAACACTGTTTGTTTCTTTGGTCTGGGGATAAATTTGAAGGCTTCATCTCAATTGGCTGCATTGCAAACATGAAGGGAATTTCCTCTAGTGCAAAAGAGGTGAAAACTTCGAATTCCATTAAATTTTGGATAAGAAATCAATTATTTGGTAGTCTCAGGCTTTCTCTGTGCATAAAGAGATCCATCTAGTCACTCATCACTCCTGACGCGCGTCAATGGAACGTCAATGGTCTTGACCGACGCACGACACTGGCCACGCGTCACTGGCACCTATTGACGCGCGTCACTGGCACTTTTTGACACGCGTCACTGGCTCTTTTTGACGCACGTCACTGGCTCTTTTTGACGCGTCGCTGACTCCTATTGACGCGCGTCACTGGCTCTTTTTGACGCGCGTCACTGGCTCCTACTGACGCGCGTCACTGACTCCTATTGACGCGCGTCACTGGATCACTGGATTCTATTGACGCGCGTCACTGGCTCCTATTGACGCGCGTCACTGACTCCTATTGATCGTCGCGTCACTGGATCTTATTGACGCGCGTCGCTTGCTCTTATTGACGCGCGTCGCTGGATCCAATTGACGCGCGTCAGCTAGGACTATTGTCGCGCGTCAGCTAGGACCTTTGACGCGCGTCAAGTGAAGCCATTGACGCCCGATTTAGCCTATAAATACCCTTCAACCGGTCATTTTCTCGTTTTCACCTTCCAGCTCTTGAATTTTTACAGGTCTCAATGCTTCCCAACTGCAAGTTCAGTAACAAAAATCAAGAGAATCCAATTCAATCGATGTCCCTTATGCCCTCACATCCATACTGTTTTAAAGATGTCTTCAGAATATAAAGATTTAATGGATGCGTGTGAATTTACAGGGCTCGTTAATATGCCCCATTTCGAAACAGATCCGGATATTTTGAATTACTTTCTGTCATCCTACAATTCAGAGGACGGCATTTTTTATGTGACTCTGAACGATGGCCGAATTTTTCAATTCAGTATCGAAGCAAATGACATCCATCGGTTTACGGGCCTTCCGTTCAAAAATTTACCAATTGTTACAACCAAGGCAACACTCGTGGAAGAAAAGAATTTTCTCGAATCAACGTTCGGTTTCCATGTTGATTGTAAGTATAATTCGTTTTAATTCATATTTGTTATATTTTTTATTCTGATACAATTTGCTGTTATAAATTTATAGTAATTTTCACTGTTTCGCATTTGCAGCCCATGTCAATAAATAAAGGCGTGGTGTCTAATATGTAGCATTTCTGAGTACATGTAATTTTTGCAATGCTAGTGTCTAAGATGAGCTTTGTAACTTTGTTTGACCTGATGAGTGCAGTGGAAAAGTTTAAACAAAAAAAAGATCTTAAGAAAACTGATGGAACCAAGAAGGGGAAATTAATTGATGTTCCCAAACTTGATGATGCAAATCAAGCAGGGGGGAAGAATTCTGATCAATGTACTTTAATATTAACGGAGGGTGACTCAGCCAAGGCTCTTGCTGTAAGTGTTTGTGCCTTGAATCAGGGAAATGTGAATACTGAATTTGGTAGTATTGTGACATGTTTCGACATCACTTTCCAATTTAATTTTTTGTTATTTTAGTTATCTTTATCCTATCAGGTGGCAGGAATATCTATTGTTGGTCAATATTATTATGGCGTGTTTCCTCTCAGAGGTAAGCTGCTCAATGTCAGGGAAGCTACCACTCACCAACAAATGGAGAATAAAGAGATAGTAAATATAAAAAAAATCCTTGGTCTACAGGAAGATAAAATATATGACAGCATTAAATCTTTAAGATATGGCCATCTGATGATAATGACAGACCAGGTACATGATCTTTGTATAGCGCTGTTTAGTTTCTGCTTAATTCTGACACATCCTTTCTAGTGAGATCCTTTTTGACTTGTCCTTTGTCTCTTAAAGGACCATGATGGTTCCCACATCAAAGGATTGCTGATCAATTTCATACACCATACCTGGCCATCACTGCTTAAAATTCCTTCATTTGTTGTGGAATTTATCACTCCTATTGTCAGGGTAAATGTTCCCCCTGTATATTTGGTTGAGTGTATTGAGACTCTTTATATTTGTTTTTAAGCCTCCAGATGTTATGTATCTCCATGTCTAATTTTGGCACATGTTGATGTAGGCAACTCACAAAAATGGAAATGTGTTATCTTTTTACACAATTCCTGAGTATGAAGCTTGGAGAGAATCATTGAGTGGATCGATAACTGGCTGGACCATATAGTACTACAAAGTAATGCTAGTTTGTTTTCTCTTTATATGTTTTCAAGTTCTGGTTTTGTTCACTTGCTGATTAGGTATCACTTGTTGCTTGGACCATACAGGGTTTTGGCACAAGTACTTCTAAAGAGGGCAAGGAGTATTTCATAGATCTGGACAAGCACAAAAAATATTTTGTGTGGGTTGATGAGAAAGATGGAGATGCTTCCTCATATCAATCAGCTTATAGAATGGGACAGAAGGGCTAAGGTTCTTATCAATGAGATTATTAGTCGTTATGAAAATTATTGGCAACGGGATAGTTTATACGCTGCAGCTGATCCAAATTTGCTGTCACATGGAGATTTCTGGTTTTGGGGAAAGAGGTACAGCCACAGTGGAAGAAGCCGTTGGGGAAGAGTGCAGAGGAGTAGAATTGGATAAAGAAAGAGAGGGTTTTGAAAACTAGAAACTTTTATTATTGAGGAAACTTTAAATATTGAATTTGAAAACTTCTACTATTGAGTATGTACTATGGTTTTTGAATTTAATTATATGGATTTATATACAATCTTTAATTTTAATTGCATTAGATGGTGATTATCATGAATTATATGTATGTTTCTTGTTTACTTGCATTGTCATGAATTGTATGTGGACGTAGATGATGAATGATGATAATTGATAATTAATGATAGATGATGATGAAAGACGATGATCAATTTAATGTGGACGTAGATTTATCATCAAGCACAGTAATTCTTCTTCTCTAGACTTTTGAACTTGTTTTAAGATAATTATTCTCTACACTTGTAACGATATGATCATAATGTCATTAGAATGGATATAGATGATAAATAAATGGAATGTGTTATAATGGATATAGATGACATTAATGATTAGAATGGATATAGATGACATTAGAACGAATAGAATTGTAATGATATGATTATGAATTATTTTAAAAAACGAAATTGTTTTAATAAATTTAAAATTAGATAAATAATTGTGTTAATAATAATTGTAGTGTCAGGACTCAGGATATGATAATGATATGGTGATGATATGATATATATGGATGATGAGGAATTTTATGTGGACTTATATTTAAAATCGTATAATGTATTGTTTATCCCGAATTTTATGTGAATTTTATGAGGAATTTTATGTGGACTTATATTTAAAAATAAATTAAATATAATTCTGAGAAATCAAGAAAGAATCATCACTGGTAAGAAATTAAACATAATTGCAAATATGCTAGGGTTTAGCTTACCTCTTGCGTATTAGATTGCTGTGAAATCATCAAGGGTAACGTGCTAGATCTTTGTTTTACATGACATTGTAGATAGAGGGGTGAGTTGCCTGACATTGTCAGTCCTGACTCCTGAGAAGTGCCAGCAACATCTTTAAATATATAGACCAACAATATCTTTAAATAAATGTAAATATATAGAATTAGACCTGTAACGTCTTTAATGATAACAAGAGCTGAAAAAATGTAAAGTAACAAACAATAAGATTATGTTGAAGAAGATACCTATTTAAAATTGAAATCATCACCGGTAATGTGCTAGATCTTTGTCTTAAAAAAATTCAACACAAAAAATGGATTAGTAGATAGATGGGTGAGTTGCCTGACATTGTCAGTCCCGAGAAGTTACCCACGTTTTCAAAAAATAAAAATATTGTATTTAACTAAATGTAAATACATACACCTGTAACATCTTTAATGATAACCAGAGCTGAAAAAAATGAATAGTAACAAACAATAAGATTAAGGGGAAAAAGATACCTCCTTAAAGTTGAAATCATCATTGCCACTGGTAATGAGCTAGATCTGTGTTTTAAAAAAACCCAACACGAGAAATGTATTAGTAGATAGATGGGTGAATTGCCTGACATTTTTAGTATATAGACCTGTAACATCTTTAATGATAAAGATAAAAGATAGATAAAGAAGATACCTATTTAAAGTTGAAACAATCCATTATCAATAGCTTCATCAAAGTCGATGTTGTCTTCTGTAGAATGTGACGAAGAGCCAATTACACTCTCAAGGTTGGGAATATTTGTACTTGTAGCTGTATTATTCACACCTCTTCTTTCGCAAAGGGAATTCCAGTGCGCAATTGCTCTGTCGAACGGAAAGGTTTCGATGGAGTATCGAGAAACATAACACCTCATGCAACTTTCCAGATTTTTATCCAACCTGTTTCTCAGTTTTGATTTTATAAATGACAATGCACTGAAAACCCTTTCATCCTCCACAGACCCCAAAATCATTGTTTGGCATAACTCATATAATCTGAAATATTCACTGATATCTTCTTGTAAAATAGAACTTTGATAGATTCCTCGCCACAGCCTTGTAATAGCACCACTTTCAGAAGGTTGATCTAAATTCTTATATTGGTTCCTCATTGTTGTTGCAAAATTTGTTGACTGAAACTTTAATAAATCGGCATTCAGTATACCTTTGATTTCCACACCCTTGAGCTCTGACGTCTTTGTAAATTGTTCCATTATTGTACCCATTGATTTATGGAAATGCTTACTGACAAAGTCTGCACGGCCACCTTCAGTATTCCAAAAATTAGGATTCATCACACCCATGGCTTCCAGAATTTTATCTTTACAGAAACGTTCCCTAATTTCTGATGACAAGGTTTCTGAAATTTTTTTAAGCTTTATTCTTGTTTCAACTATAACAGACTCAAACAAATTACGTGTCACGGGAACATCTTCTCGTTCCGATCCTGTAATATCTTGACGTTTTTGCAAAATGTGCACAGGTATTTCCCTCCCATTAACAGTGATGCAGAGGTGATCGTGGATATTAAATCTCAAAAAGGTGTTAGGATTTTTAAGATCTAATAAATCTCTCCAATTTTCAAAAACAGGTGCATCAAAACTATCATTGGAACAGTACAATATATCAAGACTTTGACATACCATTTTCCTCATCCGTATAAAATCCACAATATAGATTAATCTGCCCTGTGCATGCTTCATCAGTGTATTGATCTCCTTTAACATTGGAAGAATACCAACCAATGTAAGCAATGTCTCCAAATCAGTTAAACGGAACAACAAGTCCCTTGCCCTATCAACTTCATGACGGTATTTGTGCATGAAACCAACCAATGAAGGATACTCCTCACGAACTCTGCATGCAGGTTCATACAAAGAGATCCATCTAGTCTCCACATCCTTCAGAAGTTTTTTGCCATCTGTAATTCCAATTGCAAATTTTTTGAACTCGAGAAAATGCTTTGGGCTGCTTGACATATAGGCATGAAGTTCTCTTATAAGGTCTTCTAATTTAGCAACATTTTCGTGGTTGCTTACCATTTTATACGCTAAATTCATTCTGTGAGCCATACAGTGAATTGGTAGCATATATGGGGCCACTGTTGTTTGTAATCTAACACAGAGCCCTGTTCGGTGACCCTGCATGACAGATGCACCATCTGCTCCAACGCATACCAACTTCGTAGCAATTTCATAATCAGTCATACCAGCAACATCTTTCAAATGAGAAACAACTATTTTATATAGGTTTTCGGCATTGCAGTTTTCAACCATTTTCATAACACCCAACAGATGAGGTGTCCTTATATGATTTTCTAAAGTATAGATGTGGATACATACCCATGCGGTGTTGTCGACTGCTGTCACTTCATCAATTGAAAGAGAGATAAAGTTTGCTTTTTTTACATTCTCTTTCAAATCTTCCTTCTCTATCATCGAGAGGCATTTTTCCATTTCCCATCCACTACTCTCAGACCAATGAGACTGAGGTACATTCAGCATTCCGTTAAATTGATACAAAACTTTGAAATCGAGGAAATCTGAAATCGCTCTTCCTTTTTTAAGTATTTGAAAAAGAGTAGAGAATTGTATGAATTTTGCATGTAGATTTGTTTCTTTCATCTTACCAATATGCGATGTGATCGTTCCTCCCTTTTCCAACAGATGTCTGTGTTTTTTCTGCTCTGCCTCATATTCCGCTGCGTATCTAACATGCATGCATTCTTTTTCAGTTTTCCACCTATGTGTTTTGATTTTCTGGCCATCCGCCCCTGTTACAGTTAAATATTGTTTTCCACAATGTTTTTCTATAGTGTCCAGCTTCAGTTGCATTTTTTGTTGCTTTCCCAATTTCCACGTACATATTGTACATGTACATTCAGATGGGATTTCTTCAGAATTAGATGATTGTACAGGTTCAATAAACGGAAATTTAGCTGCCCAATCAAACTTGTATGTCCTGCCAATGGTCCACATATTCTTGTTCGTTTTCAATGCTTTACTTTTTTGAGTAGAATTTTGAGCAATATCACAATCACCTGGTTTCCTCTTTCTTGGACCGGAGTTTGATTTTGATTTCTGTCTTCCATTTTGCTGAGTGTTTGTATCTGTGATATCTAGCTACACTTCTGGTTGCACCCCAACAGGAACAATATCTTCAAGATCTGGCATATTATCGTAGGTTTCATTTGTTTGACTTTGATACTGTGCAGAAAGCATGTCCACCTCAATAATACCTTCCACACAGTCAGTATTCTGATTCTTTGTGGTGGCATCTATATGATTGGTATTTACAATATCTGTATCCGCAGAGTTTCCAAAATACTTGAAGAGTGATTTCTGAGATTTCTTACTTACTTTTAGGTTATTCGTATTCTTTGAGCTGGCACCTTCCATTATTCTGAAAAGAGTCCTGCGTCAGCAAAAGAACCAAGTAGCGACTCTGTCCAGTGTCTGAGGTCTTGTCGCGCGTCCACTGTCTGAGGTCGCGCGTCCACTGTCTTAATATACTGTCGCGCGTCAACACTGCCCAAGTCGCGCGTCTGTCACGCGTCAACACTTCCTCTGTCGCGCGTCAACACTTCCTCTGTCGCGCGTCACTTCTTTGCCCAAGTCGCACGTCAACACTTCCTCTGTCGCGCGTCAGAACACCTTTTTCGCGCGTCAGTACAGCTCTTGTCGCGCGTCAGTACAGCTCTTGTCGCGCGTCAACAATGCCCTTGTCGCGCGTCAACACTGCATTTGTCGCGCGTCAACAATCACAGGCTAACAGTAATATGAATCTCTGGTGCTCAAGGGTATGCGAGTTCAAATTTCACAGTATTGGTAATTTGGTAAGCTACTTGAGGTATACTACCCGGCGAATCACCTAGGTTTTTATAGGAGATGTTTTCAAATGAAGGCGAAGCCGACCCCCCAAAAAAAATATACTATATATTTTAGGCGAACAGGACACCGACCCACTCCGAATAATTCACCTTTTCAAATTTTCCTAAAATGAAATTTTCGCCATATTACGAATATTCGCCGCTAAAATTATCCCTATTATCAAGTATATCAGTTTTCCATCAAGTTTCAGTTCATTGCCATCAATGACAAAGGGGGAGATTGTTGCACCATATTACATTGATGGTTGTTTTCATTGATATAAAAGGAATTGATGTCAAAGCGAGAGTGAAAAAGTAGGATTCTTAGGCATTTCTTAGAGGTTCAAGATGAAGTCATGTGGAGGTTGAGTGGTAGTGCCATTTTAGGGTGGTTTCAGGTGCCTAATGAAGTGGAATAGGTTAGTATAGGTCATAAAAATCATGGGAGAGGCCTTGATAGAGTATATTCATTATGTGTGAGCAAATGTTAGGCTCAACTTAGTCCCAAGAATCAGTTTTGTATGTTGGTTAGAAATGGACTTGAGAACTAACAAGGTTCTTGTATGCAAATGAGATGGGATGGAAAATTTCAGAATTATTACTATCAAAAAAATCATGGGAGATGATGGAGGAAGGTTTCCTTATGATTCTTTAAAATTTCAGGTCATCGTGAGGTCATTTGAGCAAGTTATGTGTGTTTTTGTAAAACAGGTCTTTTGAAAAGCTCTTTTTGAGTTGCCTGGATTCTTAGCCTTCAAGAAAAATTATAGAGACTCCTTCAAATAAATCATAGAAGTAATTTTTGAATTAAATTTTCATATAAATCATGTGCAAAAATAATTTTCTCAAAAGGAGGTGTAGTTGAAAAGTTATGAGCATTTTGGTGGAACATTTTTTCTCTCTCATGGGTTGTGCACCAAATCGATAAGAGCAAAAAGGTGAAGTTTGAATCTAATTATTTTTTAATCATATATAAAGTGTTTTCATAGTCCATTCATGTTGTTTTTCATGCTCATAATGTATTTGTAGGCATTTCTTCTTAAAGGTGCATATTGTTGCCCTTGTCACTGTTCTTGGTGTGAATGCTCCTGACATGTGAATGTTGTAATTGCTTCAATGGAGATATTACTCAATAGTAGCTCAAAATTATTCCATAGGTACATGGAAATTTGGCTGAGCATATTCAAGTCTTTTTGGTGTAGTCAAACATATAAATCTTTTTGGCACATACTGTCCTGGAGGGCATTTGGTTCAATTCATTTCAAAAGCACTATCCCAAGAGACCTACCTTCAAATTCAAAGATTTCATCAATTTGACAACATGGATATAAGATCAAATAGAATATAATGAATATGTCTTGAGTGTGATATCAATTTTTTTATATGATAATCTTTAAAGTCCAATGTACCTAGAATCAGGGTTGTAAAATGGAGCTCTTCACTGTCTTATTTGAAGGCCATGTCAAACCAAGACCTTAACCAATTTATTTGAGACAAGTATCACTCAGTATTACAGAGCATCAAGGTATAAACCATCTAGCTTCAACGTATCCACTTGGTTGGAGAAGTGAAAATGTTCTTCATCAATGTTTCTTGCTTAGTGACACATGTACAGTCAGTTTTATAACTTTTGCATAAAAATAATGGTTCAGTTCAAGAAATTGCCATCAAGTCAATGTCTCTAACTGCTTTAGAAAGGGGTAAATATAGTTAAAGAACACTCATAAGCC
This sequence comes from Taxus chinensis, assembly GCA_019776745.2. Taxonomy (NCBI): domain Eukaryota; kingdom Viridiplantae; phylum Streptophyta; class Pinopsida; order Cupressales; family Taxaceae; genus Taxus; species Taxus chinensis. The sequence goes on from CM034151.1 coordinate 811,430,839, forward strand.
TTTATACTTCATTTCCATGATTTTTTTAAAGAAATAACTTGATTTTCCTTCTCAGGTAAAGGATTGTGCATTTACCCTGACCTAGAATTTCCATGGAGGTATTTTGAACTTTGTGAACTATTCATCCATTGAAAATCAATGAAATTTAGATAATATCTCTGCATGATCAATACAAATCTATTGAAAAATATTTTAGATCAAAATATGGTATAGTTAATGAGATTTTCTTCATATTTTTTTGGAAAAGTTGTGCTCAATCTACAAAGATGGTTCATTTTCTGCATTCTCAGTGGTCTTTGAAGCAATTGTTTGCAAATATTAGGAGGGAAAAATGTAAGAAGCATATATGGAGTTTGAAAATGATTTTCCAATCATGAATGAGCTATCTAAGCTATTGGTTCAATGCTTGAATACCTCAAAGATTCAAACAATGACACTAGATTGAGAAAAACAAATTTTCTTGTTGTCTGAAGTGTTGATCATGTTTAAAGTCTTTCCTCTTAGTTGATTCATGATGAATTTAAAGTAATGAAATTCATTATATTCTTTGAAGAATATTGGTTCATCTAAGTGAACAAGGAACTCAGAGACAAAGGTGCTTCATACTAGAGACATGTCTATTAAACCAATGGAAAGAGTGTTATAAGGTTTTGTCAATGAGTTGTGGTAGAAGAATATAAAGATCTTTGAGATTAAGTATATATAGTTTGTAGAAGACTAAAAGGCACATGTTCTTGTGAAAATGAATTGTTAGATTCTTCTTAACTCATTTAGGAATAAGAAAGGACACTTTCTTGTCTTTTTCAAACAAAGTGACATATGGAAAGTAAGTGCTACCAAATGAAGCTAGAACTCTTGAAGGGAAAATGAAAGGTTTATGAATAAAGACAAGTTGTTGAAATACAAGAAGTGAAATAAGATGAAATATATCTTTGATCTTCTGACAAGTTAATCAAACATGAACAGTCATCCCATGTTTTTATGTGTAACGAGTTAAAGAGTGGCAAGATGGGAAGGGTTAGCTTAAGGTATGAAAGGGAGAAAATATTGATAGGTAGTATGGAGTTAGAAAAAAATCAAGAACTTGTTCATAGCATAAAAAAATTATGATAGTGTGTGTGAACAAGGAGTGAATGAGTGTGTATATATGAAGAGACAAACTTGATGAGTAAGAATATTATTTTTGTAGTATGAGTATGCGGAAGAAGGTGAAGTTTAAAGGTCAGAGAGAAGTGAAAAAGACTATCTTGTCCTTGTGTTATAATAGATATAAAAACAATGAATGCAAGAATATGGTGGAGAAAGATGACTTGATTTTGAAGTGTGAGAAAGAGACTGGGTTAATGAGACCATAAATTGTTGTAAGGATGTGAGAAGAAAGTTTAACAAGGATGAAGACTGATTTTTTTGTGATTTTTTGTTGAAGAGATAGCAAGGGCAAAGTATGAGGTGTACTGAGCAAAAATAGTGAATGTATGATGTGGAGTGAATAATAATTGAAAAGTGTGTATCAAGATTGAATGAAGGGTGAACTTATTGGAATGAGAAAAAAACAAGTTGATTGAAAGACAAGGACTGAAATATAGAACAAGAAAATATTCTGAATTGATCCTTAAGGGGGTAGAAAAGATAGATAGAAGATCTAGAGTCATCATCAACTGTTGAAGACAATAACTCAAGGGTGACCAAATTAGAAAAACAAGTCTAAGTGATAGCTTAACAATTGGGGAGTTGAAGCTTCCCTATGAGTTAAAGTTCACTAAATATCAGTAGAGGATGATTGAATTATAGGGGGTTGAAGTCTCCAGACTAAGTGGTAACTTGGTCAAATTAAGGTGTAACAACTCTAGGTTGGGTTGAAGCTCAACCTTGAAAATAATGTAAAAGAAGTAGGACAAATTGGTCTTAAGTATAGTTCATAGTTTCAATGGGTTTTCTTCCCATTTTGGGTTTCCCACATTAAACCTTGTGTCATTGTGCGCTCTCTTGCAAATTTCTTGTGTGTGTTTTAAGATGTTATCATATTAAGTTTAAGAAGGTAATTTGTGAAGACACTAAATCACCCCCCTTTCAGTGTCATAGTTTCTAACAATTGTTACGTACCTCGTGTTACACTGCATAACATTTTTCCACATGTGGTCTTCATCCTGAGTAATTCCTCATGAGCACCATCATCCCGAGCACCTGTAGCACCATTCTCTTTCACACATCTTTCAAAGAGTATCCTTACTTCCACATTCACATATGCACCTGTGTCAACCTTCCCAAATGTGCCAACCTTCATATAAATATCAACACCAATGGATTTCTCTTTCACACACTTGCACTTGGTTCACCTCACACTAAAAGTATGTGTAGTACTTTGCGTATGAAGTCAATAGATAGTAATCAAATTCTTGCACACAAGCGCACTTATTTAAAAAAAATAGAAAATAAAAAAATAAAGGAAAAGGGTAAGTGCAGGAAGTTGATGGACAAATATAGGGTCATCTGTGGACGTCATATTGTAAAAAACAACAAAATCTCAACTTGTAGGGATTATTAGCAATGTGCGCACTCAAAATTAGAAAAAATTATATAAATATGAATCGTAGAATTCAGAATCTAGTTTCTAAAATACTATTTAAAAAAAAAAACGGACAAGTTTAGCTATATTAAGCACTTAAAATTATATGACTTAGTTTTTTTAAAAAAAAACTTATAAGATTGTAGTCCGTTTGCCCGCATTTTTTATGACCAAATCTTGTTATTTTTTTTTTCCTTTGGTGAAACGTTAGATGTAGTTGTCTATCTTGGGATGGATTTTATTTTGTATTTTTTTGAGCAATATTTTTTTGAATGATTTTTTTCTGTGAAAGTGGTTTGAAAATATTTAGAAAATGGAGCGCTTTCCGTTTGCCCGCCATAACTATATCAAAAAATATCAAAATCAAATATTTTTTTTAACGTGTATAGAATTTGTCCACGCTTGGGATGGTATAAGTTTTATCACATTTTGATAAGCGAAACAAAAGTTACAGTCTTAAACGTAGACATGAATATTCACGGGAAAAAATGTCTTAAAGACCTATTGTTCGTAAAAAATTATAAAATGATATTTATCTTATTCTATTCACTTTAAAATCAATATTTTTACGAAGTTAATAGTCTCCCCTATGCGATGACACCATTTTTGTGAAATGTTTTCATTTTTTAGCATGGTTCAAGTCTTTGGAAGAGCAGATTTGAGGTTTTTTGATCTTTTACACTTCATAATGACCTTCCATATCTTTGGTTGGGAAAAAACAAAGATTTCCCGAGGCTTAGGTTCGGTAGATAGATGCATGATCGCGGTTTATAAAGCACGATCGCAATTTTTTAATACAAACCACGAGCGTGCTTTATAAACCGCGATCGCGGTTTATAAAGCACACTTCGCGGTTTATAAAGTGCACTCACGATTCATAAATCATATTTACACACATCCCAATGTCTGAATTACCATGTGATTTTTACTCTCTGACCTTACCGTACGAATTACTGCGAATTTTTGTCTTTTTCTACACGTTTTTCTTGTCACCGAAAGTAAAACATCATGGGAGACAAGAAACAAAGTTAAAAAAGGAAGTCATTAAGTAAAAAAACACCAAACGAATTAGAGGCCAACAAAATTCAAAATACTGAGCGAATGCGGAAACTTCGTGAATCAAGAAGATGTTCATCTTCAACCCCAATTATTGTAAGCAATGAAGAACCAGGTAATGTTTCTACTATCAATGTTGAAGTTGAATTAAATACTCGCGGTGAAAATGTTTTTACTATCAATGTTGAAGAAGAATTAAATACTCATGATGTAGAAAATGTTGAAATTGAAGGAGACAATGAAAATGTGAATAAGGAAATTCATGTTGAAACTGTAGACAATTTTTTTTTGACAAAAACACCTCCAAGGATTTTATGTAAGAAACCTAATTTTTTTATTGAAATTGATGAAAACATTTTGAAACCAATGTTTGACAAAATTTCTGAATGACAAATCAGAAGAAAAGCCAGGGAAATTTAGGATAATCATTTTGAAATTTTAAATGCTACCCAAAGATGTCAGTTGTTGGTTAGTTTGATGAAATTGATTAAAATGAGACCTACATTAAACACCTTAGGATTGACAACATCTAATATACGTGGTCAAACCTTTACAATTGTTGAAAACCTTCATGATGCATATCACACTGTTGCTGTCTAGAGACGCACTAGGGATAGTAATATTGTGTGCACTTGTTACTAGTGTTGTAAGTGAATCAATAAAAAAATAACGTTTGATTATGCAAACAAGTAGAATGTTGCAAGTTAATCGAAAAACTCTAATGAAAGCAATTGAAAGACATAATATTCTTCAATCACTCAATAACGCCGATTTGTGGGCATTTTCTACTAGAACACCGCGTAAGGACAAAAATAATTCTGATGCTATAAGATAAGTTGTTATTAAATTTTGGCATGATAACACTAGAGTTTCACCTAATACAAGAGATGTTATAAAACGGAGAGTTGGTTCTACTAATCGTGAACCACATCCAAAGCATTTTTTAGATATGACTTAAACTCAATTTTTTCGTAAGTTTGAACAAGAGAATCTATAAATTAAAATTAGTCAACGTTTTTTTGAAATGTTGAAACCATTCTATGTGAAAATCAACCACGCTCACACCACTTGTTGTAGGAAACATGTTGAATTTGTGATGCATTATGCTAACATTTTACGTATTCGTTCTAATTTTCACTCTGAAACTATGTTATCGGAATGTGGTGTTCAAGTTCCACCAATATCTTCCAGGGATTTCATTCCTACTATTTTTTGTGAAAAAGAAGTTGGACAATTTTTTTATAGTCAGGATTGTTTAGATGGAAGTTGTAGTACATGCGTCAGATTACCAAAATTGGAAAGTTGCATCCATGAGCAAATTAAAGGTTCAATAGGACATAATTTAGTTGAGTTTGATAAATATAAATCAGTTGCATACCAGCTGAAAGATGGAAAAAAGTCTAAATGGTGTGAGCTAGTTACAGAATAAATGTCTGTTTTCCAATTTTTGAGAAAATTTAAGGATGAATTTGTTTATGAGTATGCTAGGCATACACATAGAGCTCGATGGTTGGATGAATAGTTCAAGCTATGCAAGGACACATTTCCTATTGGTACTATTGTTTCAGTGGTTGATTTTGTAGAGAATTACACATTATAACCACAAATGGAGGTTCAATCACAATATTACAACTCAGTACAAGTTTCCATTTTTGTGCATATAGCATTTCTACATTCTCTTGACAGTGTAGAGAATGATATTTTTTTTAAGAGAGTACCACTTTTATATTAGTGATGATCGTACTCATTCTATTAAATTTGTGCAAGGGTGTTTCCAGTTATTTTATGGAAAATTGTCTGATAGGGATATCCACTTCAAACAACATTATATATGGTCAGATAATTGCACGTCTCAGTTTAAGAATGCACAAATGTTTTATTAGATGAGCAGAATGCACGTCAAGATGGGTGTATAACATATTTGGAGTTTCACTGAGGTTGGACATGGAAAAGGAGAGCATGATGGTGCAAGGACATGTGTGAAAAGAGCTTTTGCAAGAGAAGAGTTGAAGTACAAAGATGGTGCTAAATTAAAAGATGCAAAGAGCATAGTGGAATGGTGTATTGACCTCATGGCCTGAGGTTCTCAAGAAAATTCCATAGTTCGTAGATATTTTTGGTTGATAGAGGAATAACAAATTGCTAACTACGAGGATTCTATGACACTCACTGGGTCCAGTGATATGCACTCATTTTGTAGCTCAGACGCTACTTCGTGGGCCGTATGGACAAGAAAGTTGACATGTTTTTGTGCATCTTGTATCGAATTTGTCACTGCTGAGTGTGATTAATAAGAATGGGTGGATGGATGGATTTGTAGGCCTCTAACTCCGCTTCCTAGTTATCAACCTCCACAAGCATTGCGACTTGTTTTTGTAGATGAAGTTGCAACATCTAATGACTTTGACGAAATTTCTATTTTGGTGCGACAAGGTATTTATGGTTATTTATTTAATTTTTGTATTGAGTTATGTCCATTGAAATTTTAATATGTAATTTAAATTTGAGTTGTTCAACCTTTGTTTTTTTGTAGGACATGTGTTTGCAGTAATTGCGACAGAAGATAATGAAGAAGGAAGAGACTATTTCTTATGTCATTGCATCGAGTAAAGAAAGAAGTTGACTTCTCCTATTATAGATGGTGAAGATATTGAGTATCCTACAGGGTCAGTGGTAGTTATTGGAACTTGGCTTCGACGGTATCCATTAAAAAACTCCTCTGTTTGGGTGTTTGAAGACTTTGAGACACACAGAAAAATACTCTTATATTCGTATCTAGTTCTAGCGACAAATATTCAGCTATATAGATATCGAGGAAGGCCTAATAACAAGATTCTTTGGAAGGTTCAAGAGTCAGATCATGAAGCAATCTTGTCTGCTATTCATAGTAGATCTGATCCTGATGGTTCATTGGAATGAATTTACAATGCTCATGTCTGGTATATATAGTTTCTTTGATATATATATATAAATTTGTTAGTTTAAAGATTTAGATTTAAGTTTGAATATATTTTATTTTAAATTTATGTTTTTTGTATATATAGATAGTATATGGTTTTGATTTGAAACTTAAATTTCATTTGACTAACACTTTTATGTTTAGGTTAGTGGTGCCAGAAAAGCTTCCACCTTCACGTGGTTGGCACTATTAGTAGAGAATTTTAAATTCTCGAAGCTAAGAGAAGCTTTCATTGTTTGAAAAAGTTGTAAATTTTGAAAATGTTGTAAATTTTGAAAATGTTGTAAATTTTAGAAAATGTTGTAAATTTTGAAAATGTTGTAAATTTTGACAAAGTTGTAAAATTTGAAAATGTTGTAAATTTTGAAAATTTGACAACCTTACACTATTGTAAATTTTGAAAACGACTCCTCCCTAAGTGTTTACAAGACCATACCTACACGTGTACACCGATTTGGGAAGGAAAAAACTGAGAGAGGACTATTTAGAGGGTCCCTAGACTGAGGTGTTGGATCAGACGAGACGTCTCTAGGTGCCACAGAGTCTGAGTAGTCACCCGTCGAAGTTGAACGATATTTTGGTCTCAAGACTCTTAAGGGACTATGCCCGAACGAAGTAGCCTGGAAGCAATGACCTTGTCGTGCACTGAAAAAATACCTCCTCTAGCATTCACCTGACCACCCAGATGTGTCGGCACAGTCGGTTCGGTGCCACAACCCACCGTTTGCAAAATATAGTGTTTGACAACCTTATACTAGCTCAAACTGCACTATTTCGCGCATTTGCAAACAATAGGGTAGCGAGAGCACCAAAATGAGAAGGAAAAAAATGAGAGAGACTATTGTAGAGGGTCCCTACACCGAGGTTCTAGATTCAGACGAGGCATCTCTAGGTGCCACAGAGTCCGAGTAGTCACCCATCGAAGTTGAACGATATTTTGGTCTCAGGGCTCTTAAGGGACTACACCTGAACGAAGTAGCCTGGAAGCAACATGACCTTGTCACGCACCAAAACACCACCTCCTCTAGCATTCACCTGGCCACCCAAAATGTGTCGGCACAGTCGGTTCGGTGCCACGACCCACCGTTTGTAAAATATAGCGTTTGACAACCTTACACTAGCTCCAACTGCACTATTTCACGCATTTGCAAACAATAGGGCAGCGAGAGCACCGATATGAGAAGGAAAAAACTGAGAGAGACTATTGTAGAGGGTCCCTACACCAAGGTTTTGGATTAGACGAGGCATCTCTAGGTGCCACGGAGTCTGAGTAGTCACCTGTTGAAGTTGAACGATATTTTGGTCTCAGGGCTCTTAAGGGACTATGCCCGAACGAAGTAGCCCGGAAGCAACGACCTTGTCGTGCACCGAAAAACCACCTCCTCTAGCATTCACCTGGCCACCCAGATGTGTTGCGTAGTTGGTTTGGTGCCATGACCCACCGTTTGTAAAATATAGCCTTTGACAACCTTACACTGGCTCCAACTGCATTATTTCACGTGTTTGCAAACAATAGGGCAGTGAGAGCACTGATATGAGAAGGAAAAAACTGAGAGAGGCTATTGTAGAGGGTCCCTACACTGAGGTGTCGGATCAGATGAGGCATCTCTAGGTGCCACAGAGTTTGAGTAGTCACCTGTCGAAGTTGAACGATATTTTGGTCTCAGGGCTCTTAAGGGACTACGCCCGAACGAAGTAGCCTGGAAGCAACGACCTTGTCACGCACCAAAACACCACCTCCTCTAGTGTTCACCTAGCCACCCGAACATGTCAGCACAGTTGGTTCGGTGCCATGACCCACCGTTTGTAAAATATAGCGTTTGACAACCTTACACTGGCTCCAACTACACTATTTCACGTGTTTACAAACAATAGGGCAGCGAAAGCACCGATATGAGAAGGAAAAAACTGAGAGAGGCTATTGTAGAGGGTTCCTACACTGAGGTGTTGGATTAAATGAGGCATCTCTAGGTGCCACGGAGTCCGAGTAGTCACCTGTTGAAGTTGAATGATATTTTGGTCTCAGGGCTCTTAAGGGACTACGCCCGAACGAAGTAGCCCGGAAGCAATGACCTTGTCGCGCACCGAAAACACCACCTCCTCTAATGTTCACCTAGCCACCCATGATATGTCGTGTCAGCGCAGTCGGTTCGGTGCCACGACCCACCGTTTGCAAAATATAGCGTTTGACAACCTTACACTGGCTCCAACTGCACTATTTCACGTGTTTGCAAACAATAGGGCAACGAGAGCACCGATATGAGAAGGAAAAAACTGAAGAGAGGACTATTTTAGAGGGTCCCTATGATGAGGTGTCAGATCAGATGAGGCATCTCTAGGTGCCACGGAGTCCGAGTAGTCACCCGTCGAAGTTGAACGATATTTTGGTCTCAGGGCTCTTAAGGGACTATGCCCGAACGAAGTAGCCGGAAGCAACGACCTTGTCACACACCAAAACACCACCTCCTCTAGTGTTCACCTGGCCACCCAGACATGTCGATGTAGTCAGTTTGGTGCCACGACCCACCATTTGCAAAATATAGCGTTTGACAACCTTACACTGGCTCCAACTGCACTATTTCACGTGCGTTTGCAAACAATAGGGCAGCGAGAGCACTGATATGAGAAGGAAAAAACCAAGAGAGGATTTTGTAGAGGGTCCCTATGCTAAGATTTCTTGGATTAGACGAGGCATCTCTAGGTGCCACGGAGTCCGAGTAGTCACCCATCGAAGTTGAACGATATTTTGGTCTCAGGGCTCTTAAGGGACTACGCCCAAACGAAGTAGCCCGGAAGCAATGACCTTGTCACGCACCAAAACACCACCTCCTCTAGCGTTCACCTGGCCACCCGGATGTGTCGGCACATTCAGTTTGGTGCCACGACCCACCGTTTGCAAAATATAGCGTTTGACAACCTTACACTGGCTCTGAACTGCACTATTTCACGCGTTTGCAAACAATAGGGCAACGAGAGCACCGATATGAGAAGGAAAAAACCAAGAGAGGCTATTGTAGAGGGTCCCTACATGACAAGGTGTTGGATTAGATGAGGCATCTCTAGGTGCCACGGAGTCTGAGTAGTCACCTGTCGAAGTTGAACGATATTTTGGTCTCAGGGCTCTTAAGGGACTACGCCCGAACGAAGTAGCCCGGAAGCAACGACCTTGTCTGCGCACTAAAAAACCACCTCCTCTAGTGTTCACCTAGCCACCGGACATGTTCGGCATAGTCAGATTTGGTGCCATGACCCACCGTTTGCAAAATATAGCGTTTGACAACCTTACACTGGCTCCAACTGCACTATTTCACGCGTTTGCAAACAATAGGGCAGCGAGAGCACCGATATGAGAAGGAAAAAATGAGAGAGGCTATTGTAGAGGGTCCCTACATTAAGGTGTTGGATCAGACGAGGCATCTCTAGGTGCCACGGAGTCTGAGTAGTCACCCGTCGAAGTTGAACGATATTTTGGTCTCAGGGCTCTTAAGGGACTACACCCGAACGAAGTAGCCTGGAAGCAACGACCTTGTCGCACACCAAAAAACCACCTCCTCTAGTGTTCACCTAGCCACCTGGATGTGTCGGCACAGTCGGTTCAGTGCCATGACCCACCATTTGCAAAATATAGCGTTTGACAACCTTACACTAGCTCCAACTGCACTATTTCGCGCGTTTGCAAACAATAGGGCAGCGAGAGCACCGATATGAGAAGGAAAAAACTGAGAGAGGCTATTTTAGAGGGTCCCTATGCCAAGGTTTTGGATTAGATGAGGCATCTCTAGGTGCCACGGAGTCTGAGTAGTCACCCGTCGAAGTTGAACGATATTTTGGTCTCAGGGCTCTTAAGGGACTACGCTCCGAACGAAGTAGCCCAGAAGCAACGACCTTGTCACACACCAAAAAACCACCTCCTCTAGCATTCACCTAGCCACCTAGACTGTTCAGCGTAGTCGGTTTGGTGCCACGACCCACCGTTTGCAAAATATAGTGTTTGACAACCTTACACTGGCTCAAACTGCACTATTTCATGTGTGTTTGCAAACAATAGGGCAGCGAGAGCACCGATATGAGAAGGAAAAAACTGAGAGAGGCTATTGTAGAGGGTCCCTATGTTGAGGTTTTGGATCAGATGAGGCATCTCTAGGTGCCATGGAGTCTGAGTAGTCACCCGTCGAAGTTGAACGATATTTTGGTCTCAGGGCTCTTAAGGGACTATGCCCGAACGAAGTAGCCCAGAAGCAACGACCTTGTCATGCACCAAAACACCACCTCCTCTAGCATTCACCTGGCCACTTAGACGTGTCGGTGCACAGTTGGTTCGGTGCCACGACCCACCGTTTGCAAAATATAGCGTTTGACAACCTTACACTGGCTCAAACTGCACTATTTCACGTGTTTGCAAACAATAGGGCAGCGAGAGCACCGATATGAGAAGGAAAAAACATAAGAGAGGCTATTGTAGAGGGTCCCTACACTGAGGTGTCAGATTAGATGAGGCATCTCTAGGTGCCACGGAGTCCGAGTAGTCACCCGTCGAAGTTGAACGATATTTTGGTCTCAGGGCTCTTAAGGGACTACGCCCGAACGAAGTAGCCCGGAAGCAACGACCTTGTCGCGCACCAAAACACCACCTCCTCTAGCATTCACCTATGCCACCTGGACATGTTAGGCATAGTTGGTTTGGTGCCATGACCCACCGTTTGCAAAATATAGCGTTTGACAACCTTACACTGGCTCAAACTACACTATTTCACGCGTTTACAAACAATAGGGCAGTGAGAGCACCGATATGAGAAGGAAAAAACTGAGAGAGGCTATTGTAGAGGGTCCCTACACCGAGGTTTTGGATCAGACGAGGCATCTCTAGGTGCCACGGAGTCTGAGTAGTCACCCGTCGAAGTTGAATGATATTTTGGTCTCAGGGCTCTTAAGGGACTACGCTCCGAACGAAGTAGCCCGGAAGCAATGACCTTGTCACGCACCAAAACACCACCTCCTCTAGTGTTCACCTAGCCACCCAGATGTCGGTGCACAGTCGGTTTGGTGCCACGACCCACCATTTGCAAAATATAGCATTTGACAACCTTACACTGGCTCCAACTGCACTATTTCACGCGTTTGCAAACAATAGGGTAGCGAGAGCACCGATATGAGAAGGAAAAAACTAAGAGAGGCTATTATATAGGGTCCCTATGCCAAGGTTTAGATCAGATGAGGCATCTCTAGGTGTCACAGAGTCTGAGTAGTCACCCGTCGAAGTTGAACGATATTTTGGTCTCAGGGCTCTTAAGGGACTACGGCCGAACGAAGTAGCCCAGAAGCAATGACCTTGTCACGCACCAAAACACCACCTCCTCTAGCATTCACCTGGCCACCCAGATGTGTCAGGTAGTTGGTTTGGTGCCACGACCCACTGTTTGCAAAATATAGCGTTTGACAACCTTACACTGGCTCTAACTGCACTATTTCACGCGTTTGCAAACAATAGGGCAGCGAGAGCACCGATATGAGAAGGAAAAAACTGAGAGAGGCTATTGTAGAGGGTCCCTACACCAAGGTGTCAGATTAGATGAGGCATCTCTAGGTGCCACGGAGTCTGAGTAGTCACCCGTCGAAGTTGAACGATATTTTGGTCTCAGGGCTCTTAAGGGACTACGCCCGAACGAAGTAGCCCGGAAGCAACGACCTTGTCGCGCACCTGAAACACCACCTCCTCTAGCATTCACCTAGCCACCCAGACGTGTTGGCATAGTCGGTTTGGTGCCATGACCCACCATTTGCAAAATATAGCATTTGACAACCTTACACTGGCTCAAACTGCACTATTTCACGCGTTTGCAAACAATAGGGCAGCGAGAGCACCAATATGAGAAGGAAAAAACTGAGAGAGGCTATTGTAGAGGGTCCCTACACTGAGGTTTGGATTAGACGAGGCATCTCTAGGTGCCACAGAGTCTGAGTAGTCACCCGTCGAAGTTGAACGATATTTTGGTCTCAGGGCTCTTAAGGGACTACGCCCGAACGAAGTAGCCCGGAAGCAACGACCTTGTCACGCACCAAAACACCACCTCCTCTAGCATTTACCTAGCCACCTAGACATGTGTCAGCACATTCGGTTTGGTGCCACAACCCACCGTTTGTAAAATATAGCGTTTGAAAACCTTACACTGGCTCCAACTGCACTATTTCGCGTGTTTGCAAACAATAGGGCAGCGAGAGCACCGATATGAGAAGGAAAAAACTGAGAGAGGCTATTGTAGAGGGTCCCTACACTGAGGTGTTGGATCAGATGAGGCATCTCTAGGTGCCACGGAGTCTGAGTAGTCACCCGTCGAAGTTGAACGATATTTTGGTCTCAGGGCTCTTAAGGGACTACGCTCGAACGAAGTAGCCCGGAAGCAACGACCTTGTCATGCACCAAAACACCACCTCCTCTAGCATTCACCTAGCCACCCAGATGTGTTGGCATAGTCGGTTTGGTGCCACGACCCACCGTTTGTAAAATATAGCGTTTGACAACCTTACACTGGCTCCAACTGCACTATTTCACGCGTTTGCAAACAATAGGGCAGCGAGAGCACCGATATGAGAAGGAAAAAACTAAGAGAGGATATTGTAGAGGGTCCCTATGCCAAGGTTTTGGATCAGACGAGGTGTCTCTAGGTGCCACGGAGTCTGAGTAGTCACCCGTCGAAGTTGAATGATATTTTGGTCTCAGGGCTCTTAAGGGACTACGCCTGAACGAAGTAGCCTAGAAGCAACGACCTTGTCGCGCACCAAAACAACCTTACACCTCCTCTAGCATTCACCTAGCCACCTAAGCTGAGGTGTCAGATCAGACAAGATAGGTGTCAGCGAAGTTGAACGATAGTCTTAGGGCTTTAAAGGGTGCCATGAACATGAAGCCACCTTGTTTGCAAAATATAGCATTTGACAACCTTACACTGGCTCTAACTGCACTATTTCATGACATGTTTGCAAACAATAGGGCAGCGAGAGCACCGAATATGAGAAGGAAAAAACTGAGAGAGGCTATTGTAGAGGGTCCCTACACTGAGGTGTTGGATTAGACGAGGCATCTCTAGGTGCCATGGAGTCTGAGTAGTCACCCGTCGAAGTTGAACGATATTTTGGTCTCAGGGCTCTTAAGGGACTACACCCGAACGAAGTAGCCCGGAAGCAACGACCTTGTCGCGCACCAAAACACCACCTCCTCTAGCATTCACCTAGCCACCCAGATGTGTCGGCATATTCGGTTTGGTGCCATGACCCACCGTTTGCAAAATATAGCGTTTGACAACCTTACACTGGCTCCAACTGCACTATTTCACAATGTTTGCAAACAATAGGGCAGCGAGAGCACTGATATGAGAAGGAAAAAACTGAGAGAGGCTATTGTAGAGGGTCCCTACGTCTAAGGTGTTGGATAGATGAGGCATCTCTAGGTGCCACGGAGTCTGAGTAGTCACCCGTCGAAGTTGAACGATATTTTGGTCTCAGGGCTCTTAAGGGACTACGCCCGAACGAAGTAGCCCGGAAGCAACGACCTTGTCGCGCACCAAAACATGAAACCTCCTCTAGCATTCACCTAGCCACCTAGACATGTTGGCAGCATAGTCGGTTCGGTGCCATGATGTCCTGAGGCATGACTTCTCACTCCTCACCTCCGTTCATTTCCTAGGACTCAAAACATTCAATGTCACTTGTTTACCTTCCATCTCTCTTGTTCTCTTTGGACTTTCCTCTGTCCTCTTAGGTGCTTCATCACTGTCCTTTCTTTTCTCTCTTGAGCTATGTTGTTGTGGTGATCTCTCTCCATCCTCTGCTGCCCTAGCTATGTGCTTACATGCTCATTATTTTTGCATTGTAATAGGATTCTTCATCACAGATCACTACACAGAATTAGGAGTATAAGTAAATCATCAAACAATTAAGGGAACACATGTGAGGACCTTTTATTCATAAGTGACAATCATTGATTGCATGAGATTAATCATCTCTGCCTCAAATTGAAGTAATGTCTCCCATCTGAAACTTCAACCCCCCAGTCCATCAAGCAAGATCAAACATTCATACTGCAAAGAAGGACATGTGACCATTGGGTGAGCATGATCCTTGAAAAAGGGAATGATCTATTTCCTGAGATTATCTCTTTGTTTAGATTGTTCTTGGTCATATATTTGAAAATCAATAGGAATAGAGTTGAGATCAAGAAAGAGAAATTCCATTGGGAAAATAATCTCCCATTTGCGAGTGAGATGAATAATTTTGATTCTCATTCCTTGGTGAGCTCAGGTGTGTTTTCATCTGACTCAGAGAACTTGTATGACATTTTGTCCCATACCATCACCTAGAGGTTTGATGCTCTAAAAGAAGCCATTTCTGATTTTGAATCCCATGAGGGAGAATGTATCAAAATTTTTGGAAGATCTTGGCACAAGAATTCATGAGCTTGGTACTCCTCTCAGGGAGAATAATTCCATGAAGAATCTTCAAGATTCAAATTTCAAGAATTGGTTCAGGAAAATATTTGTGACCCTTTCCTTCAATAGTGATACTTTAGAAGCCCTTGTAGAGATCATAGGTTATATCTCTAAGAATCCTATGAAGATTTATGAAAAATATTTTAGTCAATGTGGAAATATCAATGCCATTCCTGAGAATTGACTCAACACATTAAGAGCATGTGAACATCTTGGAAGATGAGAAAGTTTCATTTGTAGTTTCCAGATTCAACAAGATGGTCTATGGAAAACCCTCATCATTCAAGATCTTCCGCGGAGGAAGACATGAGTTGATTCTTCATTATCTAGGAGGATTCTTCATGTGATGGGTGGAACCTAAGAATACTAATAAGGGCTTACTGTCAAATTTTTACCCTTTTCAAAGGGACATGGGGGACATCAAAATGCACCACCACATGAAATCTCTCCCTTTCGTCACTTAAGGCTTGTAACATTCTCACTAGGTATGATTCCTCAGCACCCCAACTTGATTATGTTGCCCCCTCTCATGAATACTTAACCCCTTCACACATTATCACCCCTTTAAGTCCCTTTGTCCCTTAATAAATGTGGTAAGGGAAATGGGGAAAACCAAAACCCATTTAGAAACTTTTAACCCTACCCTGTCATGCCATGTAACCCTAGTTAATCCAGAATGGTCAAGGATGAGTTAGAAGGTGAGTTAGCTAGGTTAATGTTAAGAGGTGAGTATAAAAATACACTTAGCCATTTTTTTAATCCCTTTTTAATATTTCTTTTTCCTTCATTGCTGCTAGTATTTAGTTATGCTACTAAATTTTCAAGAAACCCTATTGCAAAAATCACATTTTTGCTCATATCTCCTTCATTTTTGCTCCATTTCCCCTGCAATTTTTCCTGTAACTTCTACTCATGAACTCCTTGAAGATGATCTAAAAATATTTTCCATTGGTACCCTAAATTTTTATAGCATCCCATTTAAAATTTCAGAGAAAAAACTTTCCTTTTTAGATCCTTGCAATTCTGGAGATCTGAAAACACTTGAAATTTGAAGTAGGAAACCATATGAAAATACCTAATCTAATGAAAAAAATTTCATCTCAATCCAAATACAAGAAGACATGATTAAATATTTATTATTAAATTGGCATATGAGCCTTACTAAAAATAATAAGTTTTGATAACAAAGAAAAAAATTTGAAACCTCTGTGTAATCTTCAATTCTAGAAATATGAAAATTGTAAAACTTGAAAATCGGGAAAATTGTAAAATCTTCAATGTTACACCATAAGTAATGTTAAATATTCATATAGTTCAAGATGAACTCTACCTTGCTTATTTCTATCAATGTTCGCATTAGTTGATATGCAACAGATGAGTGTTAGCTTTAAAAAAAAAGTAATTGTACGTATTGCCCTTTTGTAGTTCACCTAGCATGGTTTTGCTTAATGGAATAGGTTTGCTTAACAATTGTACCATGTAGTGCTCCGGGACATGGTTTTTTAATTTTAAATCAAACATACATATCTAGAACTAATTTAAATGGTTATGAAAACATACATAGAAGGATATCATACATGCAATGAAATCAAATCAAACATATAGTTCAGTAATATCGTTATGAAAACCAACACACATGGATATATAAGAATCAAACAAAGTGTGCTCCAGACGCACGTCTCTGAAAATATATGTAAGTTCATAACATGTGTACATCTCGAACTAAGTGTGTCATAATGTATATAGGACCACATGCGGTCACAAAAGGCTATATATATACAATGGACTATATGAAGAAACATGTTCACTAGGACCAGATGGCCCATATATATATATATCTATGTACATCCAGGTGGACTATGAATCTACTCATGAAACATCTTCCCTCTCTTCGCCCTACTAGAAGTAGCACATCCACGACCTGGGGATGTAGTGGAGGGAGATGCCACTACGGATTTCATCCATGTGGTCCTAGGCGTCTCTAAGCAGGCCTGCAACCTAACCTACACATTCATAAACAACAAGTTTTTAACACCCAAAATTTTAAAATACATTCAAAATTTAGAAACTTGTACAATTTAGTTAAAATGCATGTGAAATCTTACCGCAATGTCATGATCCCTATCAATTTATTGTTGACGCATCGCAGGGACAACAGTAGACTCACGAGGGGTAAGCTACATACAAATAATTAATTTTCAAATTAAATATTTCACATACATACAAAATTTGATATTGTAGATTTAAGTAATAAGAAATAATGAACCTCCAAAATTTAACAAATTTGAAAAATTGTACCTCAGTTAGTGGATCTGCAGATGCTATGGCAGTATCTACAGTAGCCTCCACAGTCTGCATATATGGAGGAGTCTCTCTAGCAGTCATAAGCTATACAAAAAACATGTACAAATCAATATTAAAATCTACATGACTGTGCACCACATAACAGAGGTCCAAAGCATGTAATCCACGTGAACTTCCACAATTAGAAACAAAGTGTAAAGAGAAACTAACATGCGTAAAACTCATGTGAGGCGTGCCAGTAGCCTCAGTTCCTAGAGCAGATGATGACCTGTCAGGCTCCTGTGTATAAAAGACAAACATATTAATATGTACAACATACACGTGAAACATTATAATAATAATCTAGTGCAATCAAATGAAATTAAAAATGTAAGTTTGTACAACTTGAAACTTACGTTTAAAACACGCCTAGCTGCAGTAGCTAGCATGTCGACGCCGGATGTTTCCTTCACCGGCTCTTGCTATTTAAAATAAAATAAAAAATTAGTTTTTAACATGTATGTACATGACGTACAATCAAATACATATATATTAAAAAATCAAACATGTGAATTAAACTATTGTGTGTGTATGTATATATATATATTATTTATATTTATTTGAAATTTACCTGTGAAAGACCAATATCAGTGGCACCAGTTCCAAAAACATCCCCCATCATCTCATCTATAGAAAAGAAATCCTGTGAACCAACAAATGATGTCTCGCCCGCAGTGCATACGACACCACATGATCCACAGTGGTGTGGTGCGCTAGAACTGGCACCTCCACCAACATCACCAGATGCAATCTAGTCACTATGCTAGGTCAAAGTGTCAGTGAGCTCCCTCAATGCATGCAGTGTGTCAATCTCCACAACCTCCTTCACTGTAGGAGGGATAACTAAAGGTAGTGGGGGTTTTGGGGCATGGGGGATCCTTGGTTGACCTATGCGTGCACTAGGTCTACTCTGTGTAGAGCCACCTCCTCAACCAAAAAAGTCAAAAAAGTCAAAATAATTCGGGACCTCATTAAGCACGAACTCGCAATATAATTTCTTCAAAAAATAAAGAGGAACCTCATTGTTGTTGCATGGTGGATAATCAAAAACCATCCACCATCGGTCCCAAAAATTGTTTTTGATTCGGTCATCGTGGCACCAATGGATTGGGAACCATTTGCAAGTAACTGTGGGGGGGCATTGGTTCTCGGGTCAGTAAATAATGCACAAATGAGGTCTTTTCCAATTTTTTTTGTCTTTTACGGCCGCATGGGATAATTTATCCACATACCACCGCCTACAATCACCTCTAAAGGTATTCCATCTATGTATTTGGTTGGTTACAGAGTCGACTTCACCAATCAATGTTTGCAATGTGTTGGCTAAAGTCATGCGAGATGGATTTGTAGCATGATTTTGTCTTATAGTCTGAATAAGGTTCTCAACGAAAATTTTATTTTCTCAGATTCTTCCAATGATATTATCTTGTGTTCCTGCTAGTTCAGTGGGGACAGAAGGAGCCATAGGAGGTGGATCTATGTTTGGAGGAGGGTTTTGAGGAATGTTCTGATGGGTTTTGAGGAATGTTTTGATGGTTTACATGATTTTGAGCTTGCCAACCAATTGACAAAACAAGAAAATTGTATACATAAACAAACATTTCAAAAAACCCATGAAAATGTAAAAAAAACCTAAAATTCAAAAAAAAAATGATTAAAATCAAGGGCTTACCTCCTCGTCTTTGGTGGCATGGTTGAATCTATTGCTGATCTAGAAGTCTGATGAGCAATTTTGAGGTGGTATTCAAAGCTTGAGTGAAAAATGTCTAGGAGAAATCACGGTTTGAAATGAAAAATGGGGAAAATAAGGACTCGCGTGACTGCTAATTTTTGTCTCAGAGTTTTCCGCGATCACGGTTTTAGGTTTGGTTATTGCTGAACTTGCTAAAAATCAGCTTTGCAATTGTGGTCTAAAACCATGATCGCGGTATATAAACCGCAATCACAGTTCTTGAATTTTAAGGTTTTTATGTCCACCGGAATTGTCCACCAACTTCATGCACTTACCCAGATACTAGGTATAGTAATACCCACTGATAGAACTTCCCACCACACTCAATAATCTTCCCATACACCCCGTGTCATCTCCATCTGCAACTGTTATCACTGAATTTGGGCATCCAACTATGGTGGCCATCCAACTGCTCTACTATGGGGCCTGCCTAATACCCGCCTTCCTAGGGATTTGATAGCTATCAACTATGGTTATGGCTACTGGGGGTCCCAGCCAATGCACCATACCAAAACTTTCTATCGTGATACTCAAACTCCACCTAAAGAAGCCTGCCACACTTAGAAAGTCTTGTTCTGTGCCACATCATGTCCTCCTTAATGCATCTCAATTCTGATGACCATCAATTTGCACAATGGTGTGTTGTTCATCTAATTGCATTATTTTATCAATGTGCTCTTCATAAATCTCACTCATCATCCAATCCACCTACAGTGCCCTAATACATAGGGATGACACCATGAATTCAACTGGTAGCACTATCTTCTACGCCAATCACCAATTGAAAATATCTCATGGCCTTATTTAACTCTTTTATAAGTGGTCTGTATATGCCTAAAGTCTCAGATACACACTTTATCATCCCAATCTTTTCTTTCCAACATCACAAAGAATTGTCAATGTATACCCCCACCATGCTCATCTTATTGAAATCCTGATATGCAGTGCCATTAGCTTGAGGGTGATAAGGGGTAGTTTTATGGCGTGCCACCATAAACTCTTCCAACATAATTATGTGATTGTCTCATTTCAAGAAATGAGTTCCTCTATGACCAAGATCAACCTCCTCCTTCAATGGCTATACATGATGCAATCACCCTGCTAATGATATTCTCCCAATGGCGAAACCCTAGTTGTAGCTACAATACAATCCTTTATAGGCGTAACCTATGGGCCTTCCTGGTCAAAGATAGTTTGGGCAAGTTATAATATACGTGCACTGTCAAATTCCTGTGTGCAGGTGGCTGAAATAGGCCCTACAAAGTCAATAATCCCACTTCTCAAAACTAGTTCCATGCACTGAGGAATAGGTGATGAGTGGCATCTCATCTCAATGTTATCTAGGATTTCAAAGGTGCCAAAATGATCACATGCTTTGACATACTCCTTGGTATTCTTCTTGTACAAATTTTCCCACATGGAAGGCTATCCATAATGCATCTTGTGCCCAGAAGCATGTCACATCAATGCATAATGGTCCTTCTACTATTCCCACCATGAGCCTAACCTCCCTAATGTGTCAAGATTCATGTTCTAGTGACGACCACTGGCACAAAACCTCATCTCTTCCAAGTTTGTAAAAATCTCCTTTAATCAACCGATATGGCATCAAGCGCGTATAGCAAGATACTTATTCTCTAATTTATTCATTCCCTAATCAAATTTCACAATCCAGTTATGTAGAAAAACATATTTCCTATATCATTATATCAAATCTATGGGCAAGTGGTTCAATCAAAAGCAAACTATTCATTATGCACCCCAGAGCATGTATCCTAATGTTGTCTGCTGTGTCCTCACCAAATTGATCCTTGATAGATGATCAAGCACCCTGAAATTTCTCTTGTCTGGCTTGACAACATGACCATGAAATCAAAAACTTCTTGAAATTTTCAGAAGTATCCAACTGGAAGATGCACCCTTTACAAAATAGGGTTGTTGACCAAATACACTTCAATGTCATATGATCATGGTGCCAATACGGTCAACTCTATAAATAGGAGTAGGAATTTTAATTGGTTACCTAAACTTATCACTCCGTATGCACATTTCACATCATAGAAAAAAAAAATCACACTCCAGTCATTGTGTAATTTTTGCTCCACAAGTATCAAACTTCTTGCTTGCAAAGAAAATAGGCATGGTCTACAATTCCTTCTCCTAGTTGTGCCAACAATGCACTAATTTCCACGACCAATACACATCACCATGTGAACATGAAATGGCTTGATCCCATGTAGGAAAGCACGAAACCCAGGTGCAGTAGTAAGCCTTATCCTTTAGAATGTCTCAAATTCACGTGTATTGTAAATGTGTCACCCCAATAAAATTTCCACCGTTAGCTTTGAGCAAATCTTTACAGAGGTGTTTTACAACCTCTTGTCATATACTTTCAGATAAGTTTTCTCTATAATATCCAGTATGTCCCAAAAATCAACTGCACACCTCACTTTTATTGGCAGGTCCCCTTCTAATCCCTGCTTATCACAACTATCTTGGCTGGGTCTACCAACAATCCTTCCTTGCAAATGATGTTCCCAAGTAAAGTTCCAAAAGGGTACCAAAAGATGCACTTCTTGATGTTAAGAGAATGATTTAAACTACCTAACACCTCTCAAAAATTAGCCTTAGATTATCAGAATGATCTTTAATTAGACCATAAATTGTCAATCATCCAAATACAGCTTTAAGAACTTGTGAATAAAATCATGAAATACTTGCACAACAATGCGCAAGAACACTGACTGGAACATTTTTCAATCCAAAGATTCATGATTGTGTATATAAAAAAATTCCCCACTCAGTTGTGAAATTGGTCTTCTCTTGGTCTTCTTTCACAATGTGCACTTGATGATAGCCTAAGAACCCATCTGTAAAAGAATATATCTTACACCCAACAACTCCTTCAAGTATTTCCTTTGTGAAAGGGGTGGGAAAGGGATCTATAACACATGAAGCATTCAACTCTCTGTAGTCTACACAAATCCTGATCCTCCCATCCTTCTTGATACTTATGACCATAGGGCTAACCCACTTCAGATTCTTCAATTGGCTCAATAATTCCAGACTTGAGCATTTTATCAATTTCTTCTTCCACCTTCATGAAAAAAGGTTAGGATTCATCCTGTAAGGCCTCTTCCTAACCAGAGTGTGCACGCACCTTCTTTCAACTTTATCTTCATCTCACTTAAAGAAGGATGCACATTCCCTTCAAATTCATGATAACCCCTTGGAAAAGATCCTTGGAAGTCACGTAAAATCTCTGATGATAATTTAACCACCTCTTGTTTTGACCAGTAATCCCCAATGATTTCTTCCTTAGGCTCATTCTCTAGTGCCAATTTTAACCTTTTTGTATTCATAGGATCATGGTACACATGTGCCTTCTCATATGCATAATCCATGACCTTCATGCGCACCCTTCAGTGTGGCTAACATCCAAATTATCAACCTATCCTCATCATCAATCATATATACTAGCTTTACCTTTTTCTTTTTCTTTCCAAGGCATGACCCATTTGTACCTCTTCTTCTTCTCCTCAAGATCAAGGTATGCCTCAGAATTAGGTTCACCCAACATATCTATATCATGAGCTCTTTTACCTTTGTGTTATCCCCTAATGTGATGTGATTCATGATCTGTAATGCTTCATGTACTAGAGGTTTAGTAGAAAAGTAATCAAAAGTTTGAACCATACCTGTAGTCATCTCTTTCTAGTTTGTAGTTTCCCTTTTTAACTCAACATGGACATACAGGTGCACGTGCATCAGAAACCATATGGAGTAGAACTTATGTACCCATAGAGATGGTGGTAAAGCCTCCATGGCCCTTATGCCCATAGTCTCTCACAATTATGGATGTGTACTAAGAAGGCAGGAGTATTCCCATGAAATTCACAAATGTGCATAGGTACATTACTCTGAGTAAACCTGGTGGAAAAGGAAGATTCTCACTTCTCTACCATTTCCAAAAGGCTATCTCTATGTGTATCCCACTAGCATGCATTATTGTCCCACATAAGGTATAGAACAACATGTTTCTTCTATCTCCTTCATTCATGCCCACTGAGTCTCCATGGCACACAAGCAATGTATCGAGGCTTTCCTTCGCTCTAGTATACCTTAGTACCTCGAGTCTTATCCCAACTGCCTAACCATGCACACCTGATCATCCTGGTGACTCTCATCCATTAACTTCATGCCCGACCATTCGTACATGTGTTATGAGCCTAGTTATCATAAGTAACACTAGTAGTGTCACTTACATACTACACATCTTCCCACTAAAGTACACCTTCCTTCTGATGGTTCTACATTTTCTGGATCATGCACTGTTTGTGCATAAATCCTATTAAGATCTTCTTCAATTAAGGGCTCAACATAAGGCTCTACCTTATTATCATATAGAGGTATGATCACATGCCTCATCTTTTATTCTCAAAACTGATGTATCTCTTGTTGAAGTGCATGAAATCAACATTATTTTCATAACACTAGGGTCCGTCCAAGTAATGTTAAAAATTTTTCTGCTTCAGATAAGCTCTAATACCTAAAAGTCTCCAGTAAACTTGGTCTCCCTGAATGGTAATGGATGCATCCTTTAATACCCAAATAGGAATAGCCCTAGTTTTATTTTCCATATACATCACATTTGAAGATGGCTGCAATGTAGGTCTTCCCATTTGATTCCATGCATCTAGAGTCAAGCATATTTACCTTAGTCACCCATATCTATCAAGATATTACTTACTATCCAACCCATCAATGATTGCATCAAGTGTGATCTCTTTGTCAAATTCATGATTTTGAGGTGGTAGATTGACATGAAGTATTTTCCTCTCGTGCCTCAACTCCAGCGCGTGGTACCTTTCTCAAATCCATTTCCCTAGCAGTGGAATGATATTATCCTATGCGCAACATCTTACATACTATACCTATTTCAGGTCATCTACATCCTTCTGTGGGATCTCAACATTCTTCCCACATTCTCTCTTGTGCACACTTGTTCCTTTCAAGCATTATATTTCACCCTGTAGATCTCTAATGACTCCCATAGTATCTTGATATAATTCCTTTTAGATGTGTGTTATGGATACTTACATGTATCAATTCCTCCCTATGTAATGAGTGGTTTAGCCTTCAGAGGTTCATGTGCACACATGTGACCTTGACGCGCGTTGTAACCAACATGGGTTTGCAATTCTAGATTATGTCATCTTCTTAGGCATCCATTGATCAGCATTCACGTGTTGTACCTTGATCATCTCTACACCCTTTTACTTCTTCTTTTTTTACTCATATGCTCATATAGGTCCTGTGAAATCCTCTAACTTATGTTTCTTCCCATACCATGAGTAAACTATATTCTGAGGGAAATCTCACTGATAATGATCAAGGGACCCACAAGTGTAAAAAGTTCCTTGAGAAAACCTACCTCTACCACCACCATGACCTTGGCCTTCGATATCCTCCTCAGAAGCCTCCATTCCTATTTTATCCCCATTGTTGCACCCTTCATTATGTTGTCCTTCATACTCCTTTGATCCACTCGCCACACTATTCTGGTGCACTCCTATTTCAATGGCTTTGTGGATATGATCAATCAATCTACAGTCAACTGGTGTCATGGGTATGGGCATGAAAAATCTTATAATACATAGACACGTTCTTATGAATCGCGCAATGTAAAAGAGGAAAATTTAGACATCATGGTCCTTATGGTGACAAATTTCATAATCTAGTAACAACATGCACATTGAATTTGCATGGGAAACTATCCTTAGTATGTCCTTCAACTTCACAATCAGTGCACCATATACCAATGCGTGTCTCATGTGCTGAGTTGGTAGAGAGCTTCTCTAATTACTTCACCATGGCTGCGATCTGTGCCTCTAAGAATGGGCTCACCCCAGTATCAATACTTCCAACTACCTTAGCACACAGAGTTGCTTCCAAGGCCTCTTGATGCAGATCCACATATACATCTTATGAGAGAGTGCCCTTCAAAATGGAGTCAACAATCCTCCAAAAAACCACTATGCATGATAATTTGATGAATATCATAAGATAACTTAGACAATAGTAAAGTCTTAAACATGCATGTGCCATACTCCTTCATGCTTTCAGATAAGCCTCCCCCCCCTGCTTGATATCCTTGAGTGCACATTGATGCTCTTGCTAGTCTTAAACTATGGAATGTGAAACTCAGTCTTAAAAATGTAGTGTGTAAAGCATTATAATCCACCACATTCTAATGTGGATCATACTTATGATACCAATATATGTGTGTTACCCTTGAAGCATATTAGAAAATTAGACTTTCCTTCCTATCTGAAGTTATAATTCCCTTACCATGCCATAGTAATTCACACTTATGCACATGTTCTCTGTTACATCTTCAATACCTCTATACTCTGGTAAGTGGAGTGACATCTCATAGTATACTTGAGGTGGTCTTTGTGGTGAGAGGTAATTGTTGGTTACTGAGGTTGATGTGGTGGTTATTGTGGATGTGGTCCCTATGAACTATTAGACCATAGATCCAAACCCTCCACCAGGGTTTTCTCCGTGGTAGTTGTATCTTGATCCTCCTGATCCTCTCGTGCCCCCTGTGGCAAGCTGCGGAACTATTTGATGAAACTCCCTTGTGTACCAATCAGTAGTGCTAAATTAGACACCAACTATCTGTGTGGTCACAAAACACTACATAGAAGTGGTCTTCCAATAGTCTACGTGCACCAATACTCTATCCTGATGACACTGCCTAAAAACAATCCTGCATAGGTACTCCCAAACATTACGGTGCTTGTACTGTTGTCATGGGTACACTACTAAGTTTGATTCCTTCTTGAATTCAACACAAAATGATATCTACCCATCTCTACTTATTACCTTCACTAGACTCTTCTCAATGACTACATTTGGATCTAGAACACCATGCACAAGGGCTAGGTGGCTAGGTGAGATCAGATGTGTGCTCGCAGTCCTCATTCTTTCCTTTAATGCACTCTCATCCAAATCTCGAGGGTATTCTATAATGTGATTTCCTAACATTCGAGAGGAGTCATGATGCTGTGGCTCCTTATCTTCCATAAGAGCTTAAAAACCATTGTTATCCATCATTCTCCTGTAACTCCATATGGACTATTACAATGTCCCATGCCGCACTACCATGTTCCATCTCTTGTGCTTCATTAAACTTGAATCCATATTTCATATCTCTATGTCTTATCTGTATACCCAGGCCTTATATCCATTGTTCTCCATGAATGCTCCTTCCCCTGTGCATGCAATGTAGATTTATCTAGCGATAGGGAAATCTCTCCAAATATAGATTTTAAAATAAAAATATTTATTGCTAATGGTATACACATGAAAGTATGATCTTCTAGGCTCATGCAATAATCGAAACTTAAATTCAAGCTTCTTCTGGATATTAATACATATCAATCAGTGTATTCTAACATATAATTGTGAAGTATATGTGATAGCCCAATAGTGATCTATATCTCTGGTGCACTCCACATCTGCATCAAATAGACCATCATAATATTCTTGTGTCTAGATATGCTGGTCTACCTATGACCCCAACTCTTATTTTATGCGTACGCTGCCAACCAATCATAAAATTATACCAGAAAGAAGGTTGAAGAATGTCTCATTTATCTCATGATAACAGGTTATCGTCTACCCACCATGCCGTGAATTGAAATTAGTTCCAGTTTCTATACCTTTGCGCAAACTTATCTGACCTTCCATCTTTAACCCAAATTTTCCAATACTTTCCAGAGTTAATCGATATTCCATCTACAAGCAACATTCTGACAGCCAAATTGAAAAGAGGTCCCAACAATGAAACCAAAATGTAGTCTTTATTTTCCACTAGAGTGCTATGTGTGCTGACACTTCATTCAGAAAGACCGAATGCTCACCCGAAGTGTGCACAACTACCATGTCCCTCCTTTGTTATGTCTACTAGAATGTTAGCATTCATAACCGTCATGATAATTAACTAAGTATTTCTTCAAGCATACTTATCCATTACATCCAACTCGTTGGAAACACATGTAATAAGTAAAACATAAGACATCAAAAAATTAAGCAATAAATAAGATTACACCATGTAATAACACATATCTATACTCAGTTGTATCAATGATCATAATCCATCCAACATATTCCATTATACCCAAAGCATTACATAACTGAAGATGAATACATGTCAAACTTTATACCAAGGCGTTGGACCAAGTGCACGGGTATCAAACCCTAGATCATAAATTTGTTGCATAATATAGACTCTTAGAACTCAGATGTGGTACCAAAACAATGACTTACAACAAGTATATATGGGTTGGGAATTTCCCTTCACCGCACATGTACTCTCCTAATAATAGGTGTGCCCAAAATAGACTACATGTATGTTTTACAAAACAATTAACAATAGATTTATCTTATAAATGAGACTTGATTTAATCCTATTAATATCCTCCATGTATGTGCTTGATCTATATGTTCATTATCCAAAAATAGTCATTGCTTGGCCACCAAGTTATCATGTTTTATCTCTTTGCTTGGTCAACACTCCATCCTACTTTTCTATTTTTAGCCCATAAACTGTAAAATTGGCTAAGTCCTAGGTTTTGTCTACATGGGCACAAACCTCCTGTACATTTTTTCCACCTTTCAAGCACACACCTTCATGCCCCCTTGTATGCCACATTTCTCCATGCGCATTCCACATAGCCTTTTTGCTTGTCCAAAAACCTCTAACCAAGAGCCTTACATTTCCTTTCACACCTCCTATGAAGTGAAAGTAGACCTACCCTTCACAAGAAGGAAGAAGTGAGAAAAAAAGATTTGGGATAACAAAAGGTACACATTCCTATGAAATATTGCAATCTACCGGGGCATGAAATAATCCTCCTTGACTAATCATAAGGGAAGAGGTTGAGTTTTTCTATATTCCAACCCTAACCCTTAAAAATTTTTACGTGTGAACCACTACATTAGGTTATCTAACACATCCATATAGTTTACTCCCTAGTCCACTAACACATTTCTCAAAACATTCCCTTTACCCACTGGAAATTAAGTTGAAGGCATCTTTATATTCGTACTATTAACTCAAGAAAACTAGAACTAGGACACAAATAACACTAAATTTCCCAAAAGTCCCATTCCACCCATTCACATTAATGCTATAAGGATCCTAATCCTGGTTTGTAATCCCCAAATTAATATAAAAAACCATTAATATGACATAAAAATACAACCCTCTTGGATGTTCCATACCACCCAAGAGAATTGTTATTGTGGGGGTCCTAAGTCTAGTTTTCCATCATGTGAAAAGGACTATAAATTATCTATAATAGTTCCCATATACATTTCTTCTTGTTATGTGTTCCAAGGATAATAATACTTCATACAAGGTTTATAAATGTTGTCAATTAATATACAATCATTATCTCATATCTTTTCAATATCAAATGTATAAAAACATATTATCTCATAATCCACATAAGGTAAGTTAACCATTCTATAACTCATTTTATAATGATTACATTTAATATTATGATTCAATCGTAATGTGTAATAAAGGTTTTCATACTTTTAGTTAGTTCTAATAAATATTATATCACATTATATTGGTTTCCTGCACCATGATTTAGGTTCCAATTAGTTCTCACTTCCATGGTTTATATTTACTTGAACTACCGGTTTCAAAGCTAGTCCCATAAACTATGATAACTTGCATGGTATGGCTAAATTTACATCTTTCGGTAATCCATCATGCATCTCTTGTTATTATGAATTTATATTTAGAAACATGTAATTCTAGCTTTTACGGTTCAATGTGTAACCTCGCTAATTTAAGCCCTTTATGACCAATATCATTAGGGAGGATCTTAATAAATATTTTTAGTTAATCTATTGGTATAAACCAAAGTTATTATTATAATTTAAGGTGATAAAATTACTATAATTGTTTAATTATACATCATTTTATTTTTAATCATATACTATTTGAGACATTATTTAAGGCTCAACATTATTGGGAGAGGGTCGAACCCGAGAACCCTCCCTTCACATTTATTGTCATAGTCATTTGACCTCCTTGTTTTCCTTATTTTGTATTATATAAGCCTATCATATAATTTTTATGCTTCTAGGTTTAGTGTTACATTCTAAAAAAATATTAAGGGAGTATAAGTATTCAAACCTATGACCTATCACTCCCAACACATTTCTCCTGACCATGCTACCATAGTTCTCAATTTGGATCAAACTGTAGGTCAACTTTTGATGCAGGAGCATCCAAGCTTGTACATAAAAAAGTTTTGGATTTCAATAGTTTTGGCTTGAAATAGGTCCAGGGAGTCTTTTCAATTATTTTTGTATCATTCTCAATCTTATTGAGTCGAGAACCCCTCGAGGGGGAGTTAACCCCAGGGACCCAAACTTTGTTTGTGTTGTCTCGTCTTAAGTCCCAAAGGGATGAAAGATAGGACCAAAAAACAAAACAAAAAAACAAATGTTGTCTCGTCTTAAGTCTCAGAGGCTGCGCTCTACTGATTGAACCGGTCAAGGTACCTCAGTTGGGATTGAGAACCAATTCTTGGCTGTTAGTTACTCAACCCTATCTAGTTCAGATTTGGGGAGGCCTATCGAGGCACTATCTCTATCTTTGCGATGGAACCAAAAAAAATCTGTTATATAGTATAATGAATTCTCCTTTCTGTTACCATATAGACATAGAGAGGCCAGTAACTGAGGCTGTATAAGTATAGGTTATAGGTGCTAGCTATAGAGATAGAGGCTATCAACGCCCTATCCATCTAGTTCACTGTGTTCTAAGTGGGCATCACATACTTTCATAGATAGGGCCCCTCTCCTCCTGAGTCAAGAAGGGCCTCTGGGTGGCCATATCTATTCTATAGAGAGGGGGTTGGAAGTGGGACAACCTGCCCTTAGCGGGTAGGGTTGGAAGTAGGAAAACCCTAGGTGGGGATCCTTCTCCTGGGTTCTTTCATTGATAAGAGTAGAGTGAAGAATCATTGGTTTCATCGGCAAACTATGTGGGCACGAGCTACACCCATATATAGATTAGATAGATAGATAGCTAGGAAGCATGAGTGCCCATGCATGACCATATAGATTTATATAGGGCGCAGGCACCCATATAGCCTCCATGTGTGTTTAGCGGCCACCTTGGAGTTTCCCTCCAAAATAAAAATTTGAATATTTGAATTTATAGTTTGGGATTAAAATGTGTAATGATATGAGTAAAGTCATAAAAGGATATAAAATGTCATAAAGAACCTCATTTAATGTATCTTAGGTGTTTTCACCCATTACATAAGGGTCACCATGTTATAGTTAGTCTCCACTATGGTTAGGTTTGTAAAATTAGTTATCTTTCTCATCTTTTAGGTCATGAAAGTGAGATATTCGATGATGGATGGGATGAAGACAAGTTAGTAAAAGGATTAGAGGTTTTTAATCAGTAGGGAGAGCCTTAGAGAGGTTGGAAACCTGTAATGCTAAACATGGAGCATTTGTAAAAACATGATTATTGTATGTAAAGTGAGAGATTCCTTGTATATATGAATAAACGTGTTTTAAAGGTGTTGATGGAGTTTCCAAGTATGTAAGAATCCTCATACAAGCTTGAAATTGTAAGGAAAAAGAAGTATCTTAGTTTTAAGGCAAAACATGTATGGTTTGTTCACGCATTCTCGAGAAAGATTGGTAAGATAAGAAAAGAAATGGTGGAATGAGCACTAAGGTTAGAAATTTCATTCACAACAACAAGTAAAAAAGATTATTCAAAGGTACATGGTGATAGAATATTGGAATAGGGTGTAAAACCTTGTGGATTGTGTAAAAGAAATAAAGTTTTCTAAGTTTAAATAAGCAAATCTTATTGTTGTGAATAAATTGTATAGTTTCAGGGTTTGTAGTCTAAAGATGAAAGGTGATGCAACCTAGAATTCACCAATTAAAGCCCATACGTGCTAGCACATCACTCAGCCTAGACCGAGTGCTCACCTGAAGCATGTAAAGGTACCAGGCCCCTCTTTAGGGTTGCTGTTGTAGGATGTTAGCATGATGAATACTTAAAGCATTCAGATCTATGACTAATATATCATTCTACAATACATATTCAGATCTAGATCTAGTGAATAACAAGCTTAAGAGATAACCATGATGAAATCAAGCATGCACGAACCAATTATACTCAGGATTTGACACTCTGATTCAACCAACACACTCCATTGCATTAAACATGATAAACACACAAAATCTTATTACAATAAATAGTACCATAGTCTATGCACACATAAAATTTTACAGCATAACCTCACAATAATTCAGTTCTTACATCCCCTTATGCTACACAATTCACTACATATTTATAAGGGTGGGGACTTGCCCTTCACTTCTTATCTAATCCCAAAATAGGTCACATGCTATTATTAGCCACACGCTGTTACAATAATAGCCACACATGCAAGTGTGCTAACAATAGATCTCTCTTAGTCAACTATCAATTCACAATTCTATCTTTAACATGCATCCATGGAAAGTGCTTTGTAGCCAATCCTCCAAAAACAACCAATGCATGTCACACAAGTCTCTAACCGGTTTGTGTGTTTCGCATGCTATCTTCCAAAAATAGATCCTCATCGTAAAAATGACTAAGTCGCGAATCTGTCTCTATTCCCAGTGCGTGATTCCTTTATGATCCTTTCGCACTTTTGAATGCACTCTGATCTTCTGCGTGAACCTTCTCTATGTTCTTCGCTAAGTGTCATATTTTAACTGATCAACAAAAGGTGAAGAAGGCCAGGAAAGAGCTAAGAAGATAAATTTTAAGGTTTGAAACCATTTCTTGTTATAGGTATGAAATAATCTTCCTATAGGGACTAAGAAACCATAATGTAGGGTTAAAGACTAAAATGAATGTAAATTGTGATTTCATAGATGGAAACTATTTAAACTTGCTACATATCATCTAAGCATGGTGTTTTAATATATTTTCTTGGTTTGGAATGTTTTGGTGTTATACAGAATGAGAAACTTTGGATAGTCTTGTTTTGAGTGCAAATGAGACCTAATTGAGGAAGAATATGTCATTTCTATGTTGTTTTTCTTAAGGAATCATTTTCATATTTTACTTATCAAATCTAATAGAATAAAGGGTACCCAAAAAGTGTATTTTTTTAATCAAGAAACCAATTTTGCAATAATCTATCAAGAAAACCCAATTTTGGTACAACTACAAGACTGTCCATGCAGAATTAAGGGTAAAGATGTCTTATTTGCAATTTCTTTGTGTTTTTAATATGGGAGAGGCATGTGGTCATGAAATATTTTTTTTGAAGGTCGGATAAGGTATTTTATAACATTGGAATATATTTTGGGCATAAGTTGTGTTTGGTGTAATAAGACCTAGAAACTTCTAATAGTCTTAGACTTAACAGAGATATGGAAAGATTCCCATGAAAAATAAATGATTTCTTGATAGGAGCAGTGAGTGGGTTTGTGAATACATATTGGTGAGACCACAAGGGTATAATGATAGTTTTATACAAGAAGAAATTATAAAATTCTAGGTCATTTGAACAAGAAAACATAGTAGATGATGAATCCATGTGAATAGGTTTAATTCTTGAGTTTAAACATCGAGTTTTAAGATAAGGAGTGTGTCCCTAGACACATAATGGAGTTTTAGATTGTTTATGAAGTCTTAACCTTATGATAATCCTAAACTAAACCACAGTCCAAATAATCTATTTTTTAGGATAGAGTTGGGTATAATCAAGATATGTTTATTTTGTTCCACCTTAGCTATAAGATAATGAGGTTATAAAGTATATAATGAGTTGGACATGTGTAAAATTAAGACTTAGACAAAGTTCAAAGAGTGAGAGTCAATATCCATTCTTGGAAGAGTGAAAAAATACAAAGAAAATATAGAGGATCCTAATGGAAATAGTGAATAGGCTAATGAATAAGAAAGTAAGTTAATATTATCTCGAAGGTAGAGAGCTTGATACAATCTTAAGGGTGTAAGCATGTAAGGTCAAAGTTCTTGAGTGAAGAATAATTGAAGGATAATGAGAGATAATTCTAGGATAGTTTCCAAGTATTATGAAGGGGATTTATTCATGAAGGCGCAAATGGTTTACAAGTAAATTGAATGCTCTCTAATCTAAGTTTGAGTTATGTTTTGATAACTTTGACATAAGAGTAAGTTAAAGTATTAAAAAAATGGTTGAAAACATCAACCAAAGGCGATGAATGAGTCTTGTTCTTAGAATTTCATGAAGAATTTGGAGGAATTCCATACATGATTGGTTTAATACTTCTTTGAGTCAGGTTGTTCATCAAGTTTTAAGTAAGATCTAGTCCAACTCTGCATCAACTTCTATATAAATTAGTGCTATTTTTTGTACAACTTCCAACTAAAACATAAAATTATGTGGGTTTCAAACCCCAAACCTTCCTATTAGAATCCCAATGATTTAACCATTAGGCCACCTACTTATAACTGTAAATGACTACATAAATATATCTATATATAAATATGAAGGTAAAACCTATAAGTGATGTTAATTTTCTTCCCACTCCTTCTCTATCTTCTATGTGTTTCTTGTGCTTGAATTTTTGGTGGATATCTATGGTATCCTCAATTTAGAACTCTCTAATTCCTATTCTTAGTATTGGTGGCAATTTTCTCCTTCTTAAATATATGTGTGAGTAAACCTAAGTGTGTTATTATGTTTCTTATTTCCCATATTTAATAAACTTGTATTGAGCTATGCATATCTCCACCTCTGTCTATTTATATTTTCCACTTATCTATTTTTCCTCTCCATCCATTTAATTTGTAGTTTGAATGATTTTCTATCTTTCTCTTTAAAACTAAAATTGAATAGATTATATTATTCATGCAATATTTTTAATTATAAACTACCCCATACTTATTCCATCCTTGGGTAATTTCAACCTTGTGTAGATTTTGATTGGGCTTTATGCACCCCTATCACATGGGCGACATGTGGATGGCCTAGGAAGTGGTGGTTGGGTAGCACTCTAAG
Source organism: Taxus chinensis (assembly GCA_019776745.2). Lineage (NCBI taxonomy): Eukaryota > Viridiplantae > Streptophyta > Pinopsida > Cupressales > Taxaceae > Taxus > Taxus chinensis. Next base: position 811,465,085 of record CM034151.1, read on the forward strand.
AAGAGAGGGAGGTCCTAAGCTAGGAGATCTCAATGGGCTCCTCTAGACTTTTAATTTTAAATTTTCCCACATGTACTATGGGGGAAACATGTGAGGGGTTTATATAAAATTACATTACAATATAACTTATCTCCACTAGCATTTTTTAGGGGCCATGCTGATCAATCAACCTAATATGCATAAGCGAGATGGGAAAGTAGGTCAACAAGATACATGTAAATAATATGTGTGGTTTAGTTAGTGCAAGATTGGTTGGAAATGTAAGATATATAGTTTATCTCCCTACTCAACTCAAGTGAAAGCTAGACGAAAATTGAGTAGTTAGCTTGATGAGCTAGTGGTGAAATGCATAAAAATGTATCTCAGATCAATTAAAAATAATATGTAAGATTGAATGAAAAATTATCTCGATTAATATGTGAGGTTGATGTAGTATAACACAATCTTGGATTGGTTAGAACTTTTTGTTGTTTACAATGTAAACACATTGTGTTGGCTCACCGATGGGCTTGGAGAGACCAACCCCCATTTCAAATTATTGGGAAATAATCCCACATGTATGGTGTATAGATCATTTTTAGGTTTTAAATACAAAAGTGCATCTTCAAAGTGGTAGAGTTATGACTACAACCATGCCCACATAAAGTTGGCCCAAGCCAAGAGGTGGTAAGAACATAGAGAATCTTAATGGTTGTCACCCAAGCTAGAGAGATAAATGATAACATAGGGCTTAAAGCAGAAAAAAAAGGCCAAATTACATGAATGATAATAACACGTTCTTTTATTTATTTTAATAATAATGTTATTATTATTTTTCTTCCTATTCACAATAATATTGTTATTACAAATATATTAAATGATGTAACAACATAGCTCTAGCAAGTCATTGTCACAAATCCATAATGTGACAGTCAACTAATGTGTAATGCAATGTTGCACTCCTCACCACAATGAGAGCATGCAACACTATCTTTTCCTCATAATGTGACCAAATCAATCTTATCACACAAGGTGACACACAATTTTTTTTTTCTAAATCATAAAGGTGAATCTATGACCATAATTCATAGATTGACTGATGAGGCCATAAATTGGCCATAAATTACCATTATTTTGTCCTTCCAAGTTATTTGTGAAAGTGGATTTAAATGTAATCTAGGAACTTATAGTTTTCTTGAGATAGAATATAAGATATATATCTTGTTCATTCTTTACAATTATTTTGTTATCTATTTTTTGACTAATCCAATTGATTATTTAGGAAATATGCAAAGTCTTGTGTATGCAGGTCATAAAGGAAAGATAATGCTAGTTCTGGGAAAAGTAGAATTGATCATGGATTATATATCTAAAATCAAATATGATTTCATATCCAAATTCCTCTTGAAAAATTATGCAAGTTCAAAACAAGAATCATCTCAATCCGAGATCATGTGCAAAAGTTATAGTCATTTTTAGTTAGCTTCGAAACAATTGGAGTTAGCTTCAAAAATTGCAGTTTTAGTTCCGGAACTTGCAGTTTTTGTTCCGAAACTTATAGATTTAGTTCCAGAACTTATAGATTTAGTTCCAAAACAATTGGAGTTAGCTTTGGAACAGTTGGAGTTAGCTCCGAAAAAATTGGAGTTATCTCCAGAATAATTGGAGTTAGCTTCGGAACTTGCAGTTCTAGTTCTGGAACTTACAGATTTAGTTTCAGAACTTGTAGTTTTAGTTTTGGAACATGCATAAAATGAGAAATTTTGAATAATCAGAGAATCCAATTAGAAATTAGAGACATTTTTTTGTTCATATTAATATTTTTAACAAAAACCTCATTCATATTTGCTATAGGTTTTACCAATAAAGAGAAATCTAACTTTTAGTGAGCTGCAGTTCAAGGGAAAAATGTATCAATTGAGAATAAAAGTTCCAAAAATAGAAACATAAAAGTCAAATAAAAAATATGAGAAATATTTTTGTTCATAGAAATGTTTTTAACGAAAACCTCATCCAGATTTGCTACAAGTTTTACCAATAAGGATAAATCTAACTTTTAGTGAGCTGCAATCTAAGGAAAAAGTGTATCACACGAGCACCAAAAGTTCCACAAACAGAAACAAAAAATTCAAATGGAAAATATGATATGAGAGAGGTTTTTGTTCATAGCAACATGTTTAACAAAAACGTCATTCATATTTTCTATAGGTTTTACCAATAAGGATAAATATAACTTTTAGTGAGATGCAGTCCAAGGAAAAAGTGTATCGGACGAGCACCAAAAGTTCCCTAGTCAAAAACAACAAAGTCAAATGGAAAATCCGGTAGATATATTTGGTCAAAGTAATTTTTTGAGGAAAAAACTCCTAATAAAGTAGGAGAATAAAATTATTGTGATTATTGTTACTAAAAAACAAGGAGAAGATTTGGGAGCAAATCTTCCTAAAATAGCGAGATAAGACTTTGACTCCAATAATATATCTCTCTCCATATTTTGTGGAGATGGAGATCTTAGTTGTTAGGATTGGAATAAAAATAAGATTAGATTGTATTTCCTGAAATAAGGATTTGGTTGGATGCATGAACTATAAATGCAACCTTCCCACACTCTTGTATGTAATTTTTTACTACCATCAATGAATAGATTCGTTCTTTCTCTCCAATATTCTAAGTAAAATTATTCTGCAGGTTTTGAATTAAAGTTTGCAAGTATGAATTAAGTACTCTTCCAAGGAATGAGCTAGCCACTCATTCCAAGGAAGATGGATCAATGTTTTATGTTCTTTATTTTCAATGTTTTATGTTCATTTTTTAATTATATTTTCATTTTTGTTGTGAACTGTCTGAATTTTATGTTATGTAATATCTTCTTTTCTTAAAATTTCTGTTGTGAACATGCAGGTTTCTTATTTATCTTTTCATTTGTTTTCAATTCAGCAATTTCATTTTATGCAAGTGTGATTTCTTTCATGCAAGTTTGACTTTTATTTCTGCAAGTGTGCCTTTTAATTTATGCAAGTTCTGGATTGTGTTTGAAGGATTTGCTTTCCAAATATGCTCTTTCTTCTATTGCATACAGCCAATCAGACACCAGCCCTAGATTGACATTATTAATGAAGAGGATTAACGACCCTAATCACCTTTTAGCAGTATAGAAATGTGTTTCAAATTGTCATACAATCCTGAAACCATTTGTAATCAATTGAATCATGTTCAAACCCTAATCGATGGGTGGAAGACCTTGCAAGAAGGTTAGTGTTTAGGTTAAATTGTAATTTTTGTACCCGCCTCTATCAACACTACTCCAAAGATTTGTCAAACCACGCGTAGTTCCCCGCCTAGCATGTAACATTTATATGAATGTAGCTAGTTGGCAACTTGAACCACTTTGAACATGCTTAAGAGGATTTTGCTACTTGCTAATAATTTGAGGTGGGGATCTTAGCCGTACTTGAAAGTGAGGGAAGTTAGACTCCTTGACATAAACTAGAGAAAACCTGGTTACAAAAGCAAACAAGAATACCGAGCCTTGCATTATTCATTCAAAGTGTGCCTAATGAAATCCAAGTTGTGCTTTGTTGGCTAGATTTTCTGCACAGCTGAAAACCTAGGCAGTCATGAGATAAATCTCCCTCATTTACCGGTGAGGCTCCCGTGTAAGATTTTGTCAGTTATATATCCTTAATATCTATTTGTGGGTATTACTTTAACTATGTAGCTCATGAACCATAACTAGAAAGTTTTTGCAGCAAGTAAGCAGTCTGTAAAAGAAAGGAAAAATGTGTAGAAGAGGAAAATAATAGGAAATGGGGGAAATGAGAGAGGATGTGCAACCCAATCAATAGTTTACAGAGTTGATCACATGCACATAGATTAAAGCAAATAGATCATTAAAATGCATAGAATTCACAACAAATGAAACTTTCAGATCTAGATCTAGAATAACACAAAGTTTATGAATAGATCTAGAAATAAATACGAGACAAATGCACCATTGACACAAAGTTCTCTGGAAATCTCCTCTTTATTCCTTTGCTTCCAGAAAGCTATCAAGGGTTTCAGCTCAAAGCCTGGAACACAAGAATGTTGATTACAAATTCTGATGATTTAACCCGTAGGTTCTTCCTCTATTTATAGTGTATAAAGGGCAATTACAAATAGGAAGCTTTTAAATGAATTCCCACATGTGAGAAGCTATGGAAAAGGAAACAAATGGCAATCTTCCTCCTGAAATTCCTCTTTGCATGACATGCATGATTTATAACTGAAAAATAGAACCTTCTATTTTACATGTGTGCCACCTATTTCCAAGTAATTGAATTCTTCAAGTAAAGGATTTTAAACCAATCACTTAAGTTTTATAATTTAAATTATTGCTCAATTACTTTGTCGGAGAAAATAAAAGAAAGAGGAAAAGAAATAAGAAGAAAGCTGCAACCCTCCCGGTCTTGTTCTCCTTCCATACTCTACAAGCTCGATCCAACCTGTATTGTACTTCGCTTCATCTATTTTAGCAATGAATGATCTGAATGATATCTCTATCATGGATTTGAGATACTCCCATATGCTGTTGAATTCTTTCCTTTGATTCTCACCAAACTGGATCTAGAAGCAGCTGATTGTGATTTGCCTATGGGTGCTACCTCTGACATGTCTTCCCCTTCTATCCTTGAAGATTTTGTAATTCTTCTTTAGTACATACACTGGTGCAATGTTTGTCATAAATAATTCAGACAAAACTCATCATCTTTTATTTAAAATTGCATATGAGCAATTTTAAATTCTAGAAAGCACTCCAGGTGAAGGAAAACACAAGTAAATTCAATGAAGGCTTCAGTTGGAAGATTGGGAGAACATGCACAAGATTTTGAAAGGAATTCTCCATGCAATGACTTCCACATGGGCCACGTTAGAAACAAGAGGATGAATTTTTTTTGCCAGAAGCCTTTGCAATCTAGATCCATTTGTGCAGATCTGGAAACTTCTTCAGATTCGAAAGATATATTCAATGTATTTGACATTGATTTGAACTTATTTTCACTAATATGAGCACCTGTGATGAATACCTGCAATTAATTCAGACAAAGATGAAGTCCAAAGCACGAATACTTGATTTATGTCACCAAAAATTTGCATATGAAGCCTAATGCCCTAAAATTTGAGGTTTTACTTGCATGCAAAGCAAGTAAAAATATTATTTAATTCACTAGAGCACTTATACCAACATGCAGATAATTATCATAGCAAGAATTAAGCCATTCCAACCCTAGGCGCCAAACCTTAAAGCTTCCTTGGCAATGAAAAACACTCTTTAATTCAAAAATGCAAAAACCAATGTCGGGCTGCAATCCTTTGTAAAAATAATTAATTGCTTCTTTATTATGGCAGCCCATACTTATATAACCCTCAACATTCTATTTTTAATAATTTCCATTCCTATTTATGGCAATTTAATTAATAAACAACCATGTTTATTCACCCAAATTGGGTGCCCAATTATGCATGCTGCTGCTTGCTTTTAAATAAATTTATTTTATTTATTTTTAGCATGCATCCTTGACTTCTCCTTAGCTCTTCCACTTGCATTGACTTTCCTTCTATTTATGGTGCCAAAATTGGGTGAATAAACCATTAATAAATATCATTAAATGCATTGTATTCGCCCAATGTGGGTCACACTTTTTGGTAAGAGAAATTGCTAAAAATAAGAAGTCAGCTTGATGGGAATTTTCACCCTGCACTACAGCTCCAAAAATCCCCTCTTCCACTTAAGTGATTTGACTTTCATCATGGGAATTTTCACCCTCCAAGGTAGGTAAGAAATTCCCATCGGTGCTTTAAGTGATTTTTCTTTTATAATGGGAATTTTTACCCTGCAAGGCAGGTAAGAAATTCTCGCCTGCCTGCCACCTATAATATTCCCATTGCAGGTTAAGTGACTTTGAATTCATGGAAAAAATTACCGTGCAAGGCAGGTAAAAAAATTCTTGCCTTCCTACCACTGCCAACATTCCCACTGTCAGCTTAAAGTCTTCCTTCCAAAAAGTCTGAATTGCATTAAAACTCGGCCCTCCTTTGATAAAGTGCAACTTGCATGGGTGAATAAATCTTTTTGGTGGGAAAATTTAGCCTACTAGGCAGACCAGAAAATTCCCATTCAGTGTTTTAAGTGATTTTTCTTTATTTTATAATAGGAAATTTTCACCTTGCAAGGCAGGTAAGAAATTCCCACCCACCTGCTGCCTCTAATTTTCCCATCGCAGCTTAAGTGACTTTGACTTCATGGGAAAAAGTACCCTACAAGGCAGGTAAGAAATTCCTGCCTGCCTACCACTACTAAAAATTCCATCGCAACTTACACTTATTAATTCTAGAAAATGAGACTTGCTTGGGAGAGGCTTTTTGTGCATGACTTCATCTTTTTTGGTCAGAAGCTTGCATTTTGAGGCTAATTCCTTCTGGTGCTGTGTCGGTAGATGATCTCTAGATGCTTCAGGTAATTAAAATAGACTATACTAATGAAGTAATTGACCTAGGGGAATTTCACAGAGAAACAACAGAGGAAAACTGGAGAAAAATGCAAAAGAAATAAATAAAAGCGAAAAAAACATTGCCAGAAGTTGCAGACAATGCCCTGAATTCATTCCTAGTGAAAACCCTATTGGGATGGGGTGAATACTGACATGCAAAACTTCAACAGAATTCAACCGGAGCACAATTTACTTCAAACGTGGGTATTATTTATTCAATAAATAATTAAATAAAAAATTCCCGTAGACAAAACTTGGTGGAGGGATAAAACGAGTTTGGGGTATTTGGGTATTTGTCGAAATTGGCTCATATGATTCACCTGGAATATCCTAACATAATACATACATATTTCTAGCAATAAAACACAAAAAGACCCGTTATTTTAAAAAATAATGATTTTTTTTCAAATGGGTAGTCCCAGATTTCAGGGTGAAATCATGGGGACACCACAATTGAAATGAACTTGTCGGCTAGATTTTATGCTTGGCTACATGCAAAAACCTAGGTAGTCAAGGGGGTAAATCCCATTCATTTAACGATGAAGCTTCATATGTGATATATTTATTTATTTCAACCACCTATTTGCAAACAAAAAATTCTTTTTTGGGTATTACTTTAATTACAAATCTTGTGAACCATATCTAAACAATTATGTAACAAGTAAACAACTGTGTTTGGGAAATTTGTGGTGAAGAGAAGTGACAAGAAAATGTAGTATAATAGTAGCAGCTATGGAAATGAGACATAATTCATAATAAGAATATCACAAAGTTTATTATAGCCATACAAAATAAATAAACATTTAATAATTTACACAATTTTCAGCAAATGAAAATAAATGCATTCAAATGAAACTTCAAGATAACAAAAAGTTTACCATAAAATTTATCAGTACACACAACAAGAATTCATTAGACACAAAATTCCACATAAATCCTCCTTCTTATTCAAGTTCAACCAGTTTACAAAATGGACATGTGAGCCTTCTAACACAAAGTTTGAAATATCAATGCACAAAAGTATAAGAGCTGATTTCAAAAAATTCCCCAATCCTTAGCCCATAGGATTTTCTCTCTATTTATAACATTAAGAAAGAAAATACATTAAGAGACATTAATTTCATTTCTCACATGCACCTAACTACAAAACTATAAGAAGTTGAGAATTTTCCTCCTCAAATTTATCATTATTTGGCATGCATGATATTAAGATGTTCTACAATTCAAAATAACCTCAAATACCTTACATGTTGTGTCACCTATTTACACGTATTTGAATTTTTCAAAATAACTTAAAGTAATGGCTTTAAAGCAAATTACTCAAGTTTTAAAATTTTTCTTGATTACTTAAATTACAATGCATGAGGAAAATAAAAGATAAGGAGGAGGAGGAGGAGGAGGAAGAGGAGGAGAAGAAGAAGAAGAATTCACTCCAACTGTAGAACTTCAATTTCAGTTTGAATTTTCCTCTTAGTTTCATCCATGCCTAACTCCTCAGCCTTACCCTTGGTTTTCTCCTGGTATATAGCATACTGATCAAGCATATACTGTACTGATTTTTCATCTACTTTGGCAATAACTTGCATTTCAATTTCGTACTTACGGAGTTCTTTGGTCAAGATGTTGCTGAATCCTTTAAATTTTACCAAGTTTGGTTCTATATTCTTAACATCCTGGTGGATTTTTTTCTAATTTCTTAAGTGAATCACAGGTGAAAGGAGTAATGGCTATATCCATTTCTTGATTAAGAAGTTGACAAAATTTCTATATAGTTCCTAGTGGTTTGGCTTCTATGAATTTTGTAATAAAATAGACTTTTTCATCAAGATGATCTAAAGCCTCATATGCTTCTTAAACATTTTCATCTCTTCCATCATATTCTTAAGAAGCTTAATGTAGAAGGATAAAATTAAATCTCATTGTTTGCCTTTTTGTATTGACCCATCTGACATAATTTATTCCTCAATTAACACCTTCTCTGGCAATGATTTTATTCTTTTGAGAGTTTCCAACTGAAGTTCAATAATTCCATTCTCATTATCCATTTCTAATGATAAATCCCTAAGCTACTTCAACTTTCCTTGGAGAATATTCAAGTTGTTTGGTACCTCTAAGAAATCATTGGTTGCTTTATCAATGATTTTCTTTATCCAATAATATACAACCTTTGATTTGTCCCTAGTTTCTTCAACTTCAGTAATGATATGAGGATTTAATTTATCTCCCAATAACATGGGATAAGAAGCAGACTTGGAAATTTTTTCAATAATTTCAAAATATGCTCTTTTAATTTAGATTTTTCAGCCTTTTCTTCATCGAGCTTGAGGAAGAGAGAAGTAATTAAAGTCTGAGTGGCTTGCTTCAGCCCTTTAGTAGTCACTTCTCCCAGAGGCACTCTTGTTACAATTATATATTTTTCAATTAATTCACCCTTTTGCTTGCCTATTTCTGGGGTGAATACTTCAACAAACTTCTGCCCTGATGGCTCAATTACTAGTTTTGATGCTACCTTGACAACTTTGGATCTCCTCCCTCCTTTATCAAAAATTTTAAGTAACAATAGATCCATTTCTTCCAGATTTATTATTTCCTTGGTTTTTGGAACTGTCTGCAATGCCAACCATGATGATAAGTTTTGTCCTGAAGAAATTGGATTAATTTAATGAGCCACCATCTCCTGACTAGTCACATTTACAGTAGGATGTACAACTATTTCTTGTTGTGTTTCAGTTGCAGTGCATTGTAACAACACTTTCTCCAATTCAGCCATTTTCTGAGTTACCATCTAATTTTCAATTTCCTTTTCCTCAATAGTCTTACTGCTCGAATGCAATTCATATTCTTTCCCTTTCTCATCTTCCTCATGCAACTAAGACTCTTGTTTAACCTCCACTTGAGTTTTTTCTTCCTGTTCTTTCCCAATTTCCCATTTGTCCATACCCTCCACTTATGTAGTTTCTACTTTAGCTTCTCCTTTCTCTTGTGCTTGTGAAAATTTATGAGGTGAAGGGTTCTCCAAGGCAACACTATGTACCTCCTCATGTTAAGTGCTAGGTTGATCATTTACTAGTGGAGGAGGAGGATTGCTTGATGGAGAGAAAGGAAGAGTATGGGGAGGTGGATTTTCTACCCTTATTGAGGTAAGAATGAATGAAGCAACCTTCAAGGGTGGTATGCTAACTTCAACTTATGTAGTAGGCATATGTATGGAAGGGACAACAAAGGATGAATAAACAACTTGTGTTTATCATTGAAAAGCTTCATTAGTAGTGACTTAAGGAATTGATGCTTGTGTGGATGATGATTGTTCAGTCTCCCTCATTATTATGGGATTATTTGTTTTTGGTGACCTCTTTGGTCCTTTGCTACTTTCACGTGGTCCTTCCTTCCTTTAGGTGCTCTTTTAACTCATTTTTTTCATTACAAATTCCTCTAGACAATAACCCCTTTCAAGGAGCCAATATGAAGTGTAAACATTGTTCCTCAATGAGCATATCTAGATCTAATCCAATCATTAAAGTACATAAAAGTTATTTGCAAGTGAAGCTCTAAGCTTAAAGTAGGCAAGCCAATAAGACAACATATTTTCATAATGAAGTGCGGGTTTGTAGGGTGCATCTGCTTGAAGCTTTGAGTAATTTAGTAGGAGAGGTTCAGTTCTACGCAAAGAAGGCAGTAGTAACAGTGGTTTGAATCACCGCAAAGCATGAGTAGTAATGGTACCTTGAAAAATTGTAAAACACGAGTCTTTAGTAATAGAGGTTGATTATGTGAAAAACATGGCAGAAGTAATAGTCATTTGAAACTACACAAATCATGGGGAAGTAACAATGGTCTGGATTTTTGCAAAACATGAGTAGTGATAGTGGTTTAAAACTATACAATGCATTGAGGAAATAACAAGGGGTTGGGTTCCTGTACCACATAGGAGAGTAAGAGCAGTTTGAAACTCCACATTAATTAGGTTTTGAGTTATGTAAATGTGAACCCCAGAAAATTAAATGGAAACACAAGTAGTTAGGAAATCCCCAAAGTATTGGGGGGGAGTAACAATGGATCAGTTTCCCAAAATGCATGAGGTGAGTAATGAGTAAAAACATGCTTGAAAAGATCTTAAACTATACATACAGGCTAGGGTAAAACTAGGGAACTTCCTAAGATGATATTTTGAGTGTTTTTGGCATAAAACAAATATGCATATAATCTAATCATTCAATCCTTCATCCTCATTTAAAAAATCAAACCTAGTTCCCAGATGATTTTCACAAAAATGGATTCTAAAGAACAAAAAAATGCTCATACGATGGATAAGAAAATTCGGCAAAATAACAGTGGAAATGAAAGGTAAAAAACTTGAAAAGAAGGAAGAAAAATGAAGGACATCCCTTACTCGCAAATGGGTTGAGGTCAAATCATTCAGAAAATTCCCCAATCTTCAAACACGAAGTTTCTCGGGGTTCGTAGAGGAGATAACTTCACTTGAGTGATTAGGATGCATAAAAATGACAAGGAATTACTTAGATTTTTAAATAGTCCACCTCATTAAATACACATGGTACGAATGCCATGTCATCATTGACTTTAAGGCGGGTTTTGTCTTTGCTTTTTTTTGGCTTATGAAGTAATGAGTTATCAAAAACCTGATTAGGTCATGTAATGAGGGGGTAATGCGGGGGTTTAGAGTTATCTTTTCTTAACTACTTAAATTTTCTTGTAGGAGTAAAGCAGTTCGAAAAATCCGAGTAAGAAAGTTCTTTATTTGTAGAGTTTTGCTTTAGCTTTACTTGACTACTTAGTATTGTGAAGCAAGTAAAGTAGTTTAAAAAGACCAATAAGCTAATTGCCTCAGGTTTGTGGGGTTTGCCAACTAATTTGCTTAGTTGCTTTCATAAGTATAGTTATCTTGTTTTAGCGCAAAGAAGGAAGTGATGCAAATCGGGTTTGGGGGGTGACTTTACTTGGTTCTTTTAAGGAGTAAAGATACATCGGGTTAACGCAAAGAAGGCATGGGTATAAATCAAGTTTTGTGGAGTTTGCCAACTGCTTTTCTTAGCTCTTTTAAGAATTAAAATAACTAATTAAAATTTCCAAACATGAGGCTGTGTAATTTGGGTTTTGGGTGGCAACTTACTATAAATCATGAAGAAAAGTAATTGAAAAGCTTGAATGCTTAATAGGCTAAATACTTAGCTTATATGACTTTTAAGCAATTTTGGGCAAATGGGTATTTTTCCAACTGCAAACAAGCAACCTCTTGCAACCTTATGAATAAATTCAAAGAAATCCTACAATCTAAATGAGTTAAGGAAACAATCTAAACAACTAATTATTATTCAAGGGATGCAAGCAACATGACCTTAAACCTTCACAAGGTAGAAAGACCACTTTTTTTTAAAAGGGTATCCCAAAATTTCTAAATGAAATTTTGGGGACACTAGTTGGATCCATCTGTGGACATATTTATTTCCTTTCAGAATGAAGAAAATGAATATGAGATCCCAGTATCTATGGTTTTGAGTCTTGTTTATTGGGTTTAGGGTCACAACAAGGGAAACACAAAATATAACAACAAAATAATGAGACTTTATTTATGTACATACATTTTTTAACTTGAATCCTCAGTTCTTGAAAAGCTTCAAATGTTTCCCATTGTATGGCAACAACAACTCAACTCCATCCTGATAGGCTAGGATGAAACTATCTCCTCCAACAACTCTTTTGATCATAAAGTCTCCTTTCCATAGTGAATCAAACTTTCCATTCATGCCTTTTGGTTCATTTTTCTTATCCCAAAAGAGGACCCAATCTCCAATTTTAAAATTTCTGTCTCTAGCCTTTTCGTCAAAAAATTTCTTGACCTTCGTTTGATGCTCAACCAACCTATCAACCATCTGAGTACGCATTTTTTCTAACTCAGATAAATACATAATCCTTTTGTCAAGTGCATCCTAGTAAGTAACATCATCAGTGGCTTTGGTTAATTATAGAGTAGGAATTTCAATGGTAATGGGTATCTCAACATCCATTCCATATAATAATTGAAAAAGATAGATACCTGTTGATTTTTTAAGTGTGATCCTATCAGCCCAAAGTGCATCAAATATTTTCTTGTGCCATGTCCTTTGATTCTCTACAACCAACTTCTAAATAATTGTTATCAACGTTTTTATTGCTTGATTTTGCTTATCCATTTCTATGAGGATAATAGTTAGAGGAATGCACCAGCTAAACACCATATGTGTAGAAAAATTCAATTAACTCTTCAAGAGGATAGATTTTCTACATTTTCTGTGACTATCTTATGTTGGACACTAAACCTCACAATTATATTTTCCTTAATAAAATTACACACCTCTTCATAAGTAACATGCTTGACAAGAATAACCTCTACCCATTTACTGAAGTAGTTCAATAGCTGTGAGAATGTAATGGTGACCAACACTTGAGGGTGGATTCAACATACCGATGAAATCAATGCCCCATTGTTGGAATGGTTCATTTCTCATGACTGGTTTTAATGGTAATGCTGACACCTTCACACACCCAATAAATTGTTGGCATGCTTGACACTTAGAGACCCATTCTACAGTACCTTGAAAAAGAGCAGGACAATAATACCTTGCTTGAATGATTTTGTGTGCAGTAAATTGTGGCTAAGAAGTGACCTTCGCATTCCTTGTTATGGAATTGTTCCAATAGTTTTCCTTGTTGATTTATATCAACACACTAGAGAAAACACCATCAATTCCCTTTTTGTACAAACCATCATCCTAAAGAACAAAGTCATTTGATTTTATCTTGATAGTGTGTTTTCTTTACATGTTAGATGATCTAGTACATTCTCCATATGTTAGGAAGTAAGCAATATTACTGTACCATTCATCAACAAGGTTCAAAAAGAGAACCATAAGCAATTTCTCATGGGATTTTTCTTAAAGTGGAGAAGTTGTTGTATCTATATAATCTTGCTTCCTTTCTGTCATTAACTGGAAAATACCTCTACCTCTTACTATCTTGGTTAAATTTTTATCAAGATCATATTTTTACACTTTAGTCACCCAAGTGCCTCTCAGCAGTCCCAACTCTTGGTGTGTCAAAATAGATTTAAATGTAGTATCAGGTACATATATAATAATATTGATGATAGAATATAATACCTGAATGGTTTACATACTTTAACAACTGCATATGCATGCTTCTCCATGGGTGTATATTTTAATTCACATGCTTTCAAAGGCATACTCATGAAGGTTGTAGGTGCTTCAATTTTCTCATCATTCTTCTGCATCAATATGGTTGACATGGTATGCTCAGAAGAATAACAATAGAGGATGAATTCTTTACTAAAATCAGGTGACACTAGCACCGAAGCTTCAGCTAAACCTGCTTTGATTCTTTTGAAATAATTTTTCCCTTCCTTAGTCCATTTGAAGTCTTGTTTCTTCTTCATCATATATGAAATGTGGCGAGTTAGTTCAACAAAATCTAGAATAAACCTTCTTAGAAAGTTTACCTTACAGAAGAATGAATGCACTCCATTTTTAGAAGTTAGTAAAGGCAAGTTTTGAATAGCTTGGAACTCTTTCAAGATAGATATTAGATCCTTCCTTTGAGAAAATATGTCCCAAAAGATTTCCCTTAGTAACAACAAATATTGACTTCTTGGGATTCAAGGATATCCCATGCTTTCTTTAACATCCCGCTAGTTAATATTTTTTATTCAACATTTAATTATTAAAATAATTATGAATAATGGGAAACGAATGTTTACTTGGATAATTAAGTATTATTTTTGGATGACGGTAATTATTCATCTAAGTACTTAATTAAAGATTAAGTACTTAGATAACTAAATACTGCCTTTATTATTATAAATGCAGTACTATGTAATGTCTTGTTCATATTTTTTTATGGGTATCAAGTTGATTAGGACGACACTGTCATTAATCGATATAGTTTCCACACAATGATGATGTTTTTTTAGCACCCATATGGACTAAGGACGATGTTTTTCCTATGTCAATTTGCGCTACATGTTTAGTTAAGGCTTGGTATATTTTTGTTGCAGGAACCATTATGGAGTTGGATTTTTTTTTGGTAAAACCATTAATGCTTAAATATCCTTGGTAAGATGTGAGTGTAACATTAAATTTAAGTGTGTGTGTGTGTGTGTGTGTGTGTGTGTGTTAATAATATAAGGATGGGGGCCTTAAGGCCACACCCATCAATGGTTTAGCTTATGTTTTATTTGGATTGAAATAAATTCAAAATGGTAAAGAATACCATATGGTGCATGGATAAGGTTAATTATTATTCTATATCCACAAAGGTGGACAACCATGCAGATGGGGGGAATAGGGGGAATGGTAATTATTAAAATGAATATTCAATGTTGAAGGGGGAAATTTCCTTCCCACAAAGGCATGAGACTTCATTCAACGTACACTTGGTAGATGATTGTTGGATGGAATTAAATGTGATTAGGGTTTTTAGGAGTTCAGTGGGAAAAAGGTGGAAAAGTTGGAGTTTAGTTTTTGCATGGAATTCAACTTTAGTTTGAGCTCTAGTCATGGAGACACTCTACCATATTTTTCACAACATATGTGTGGAATCGATTTTTTATGAAGGACCCTCTATTTATTATGAGGAATGTAATGTGGAGGTGTTGGTTGTTTTGGGGAGCCAGAGAATTTTTGCACTCAGTGAAAATCGATAGGGTTTTCAGTAAGAATTTGGAAAGCTAAAAATCCAACACAGGCACAAATTGATTTCAGGAAAGGGTTACTCTTCTTGCCTCTCTGGTTTTTGATTCATAGAGAGATTGTTTCATTTTCTTTTGGTGGGTTTGTTTTTAATGTGAAAAGATTAAGGAAAAAGGTCTGTGGAATTTTATCTTTGAAATTTGTGGGTATCAAACTTGAGTTCTCTCCATAAAAACGTATGGTTGATATTTTTGGGGAATCTGTAGAGAATTTTTTGGGTTTTGGGAAAATAATCTAAGCTTTAGTGGGTTTGAACCTGTAATCTTGCTTATGAAATCATATGGCTATTTTTTTCTGGTTAAATGAATAGGTTGGGTATTCATTACTACACCTAGATCTGCCTTGTTACCCCCTTTAAATAAATCAAATGATCTTATGATTTTTATGGTTTTTGTGAAATCGTATGGCTGTAGGGTTTGAGGAAAATAAATTATGGATTTTATGGGTTTCAAACTTATACTCCTCATTAAATTTGTATGACCATTTTGTATTGGTTGTGATTGAGTTGCTAGTGGGTAATAAATTTGTATTCTTACCTTATATTCATATGGTAGTTTTGGGTTTTGGGGATTGAAATTATATTTTGTGGGATTCGAACTTAGGTTCTTTAATAAATTGTATGGGTGTTCCTTGTGTACAATCTAAAAAGAAATATTTATTTGTGATGTGGGTTTTGTTAGGAGTGTTGAGTTAATTTGTGAATGGTTTTGTGAATTTGTTGAGAATTTTGAGTTCCTTCAAAGAAACTTAGCATGATTCTATTTCTTCTTGCCCTTATATGCTATTTCAAATTGATAGATCAATACTTTGTGAATGATAGCATTGAATGATTAAAACTTAGATTTGCTAAATCTATACTTTGGTGATGAATTCTAGTACTTTAAATATGTGCAAATAGTTGATGTTGATTTATTGTTACAATGAATAATTAGTTTATTGGTACTCATTTATTGGAAAGAAAATTAGTTACATGCATGTTTTTATTTCAAGTTATGAAATAAAAATGAATTTTATACATTGGCATGAAAAGAAAGTAAAATAGAATTTGTAGTTATTACATATTGTATACATGTTTTAACCTTTTTACAGGGACATTTGGAAAATGATAATAAAATAAAATAAAAGCTGACGGTTCAGCTGGGTAAGATTATTTCTTGTCTTCTTTTATTTATCCCGATATCCTGGTGACTCGAAGGGTTGGATCCATACCTTTTCATTTTATGCATTTATTTCTTTATTGGATCTAGATTATTTAAAAATGCTTTATGGAAAATTTTAAAAGTGGAAAATTCAAGGGAAAACTCTCACAAATTTTTGTTAGAATTCTATACTTAGTCATTTTTATGGATTAAAAATTATGTGGATGACTTTTTATGGCACGAGATTCATTCTACGTTAATGTTGTTGCAAATCAGATTTAATTTTCCCTGAATGATAGTTAGATTAAATTTGTCGATTGGTTGATTCAAGCATTGAGCAAAGGTAGTGGTTCTGACCAAGATCGAGAACTCGAAACCCCCCGTCATTCAGATCATTTGTGATGGAAGAAGTAGGAAGCTTTGTATGTGCAAAGTGTTCCTTTGGGAACACTTCACATATATTCCCCCACACATCTTTCATCACCAACTATGGGACTGCTGGAGGTTTCTGGCTCTTATCTTATGCAGAAGCATTTCCCTTGCATTTATAATTATAATAATTTGAGATGTTTAATCTACTTTATTTGTCAAAAACATAGTTAGGTTAGTAGATTAATGTTTTTCCAGTTCTTTGAACTGACACCCCTAAACCAACAAAGCCACAGGTTTTGTGATGATGCATGGACATTCTATCACCGGTTTGTGAATAATGGTGTTTGACTTGATGATTTTATTATGGATCTTGGATCTTATTGTACTTGTAAATTTATGGATGTATAAACTTGGCTTGGACAAGATGTCCTTTGTATGAGTCCATTTATGGATAAGACTTGTAATATATAAATGTATTGGTTGATTTCTATATGTCTAATTACATTGTCGTGTTATGGGTTGGGTAACTAAATGGTGTATTTTTTTTGGAATTAGGGTAATCTTTTGAGGGTGTTGAAAGGACCCTCATCCTTGTACAATTGAGCATTTTTGAGAGGATCCAAAACTTAGGTTATAATGAAGGGGACACCATTAGGAACCCAATTGAAACAACCATGAAACCATAGTGAAGATGAAACAACCAAAGCGAGTGGAGTAACAACCAGTGAGAGGAGCAGCCACAAGTGATGATAGTGAGAGGAGCAGCCACCAGTGAAAACAGTGAGAGGCTCAACACCCAGTGATAGTGAGAGGAGAAACCACCAGTGATAGCAACAACAACTAGTGACAGTCGAGAGGAGAAGCCACCAATGAAAACTGTGAGAGGAGAAGCAATCAATGAAAGTAGTGAGAGAAGCTATTGACTAATGAAAACAAAACGAGCAAAGATATATGACCCTACTGAGCAAAGACTTAGCCAAAACATGTAAAAACTAAGCGAGCCGTGGAAGAAGCCACATGCCAGCCCGACGTAAATTCAAAAGTGAAATACAAAAGCTACCCTCAGACATGTGCCAACCCTCCACATGTCTGAGTTTCAAAAGGAGGCATGTTTTGGTAGTTGGTTCCCACCATTTTGTACGAACCCGATTCAAATTTCAAATGAGCATATCTTTTGGCTCAGTGCTCAAATTCTGACAAATCTGATACCATTGGAAAAATCTCGGCCTTGTCTATTCCATGGAGATTTAAAGCTTTAATTTTGGAGAGGTTAGGTGGGGAGAAAATGAAGAAATGTCTTCGTGTCATTAATACAGGATCTATTTTCCCCTAACAACCAGATCAGATTTGATCTGATCCGTTGTTCCTCCTCCTTCGAGGTTCCAAACAAGTAATTGATACAGACACAATAGATTTGGGGTGGATTTGCAGGCATTTATTACTTGTTGTTGGTGGTTCGAAGATTTGAATATGAGTTTCCCTCCCTTTCTCCTTCTCTTCTCTCCTTCTTCTATAAATAGTAGAATTCTGCTTTGTAAAAGGATCCCTCCTTGTTGTAACAACACCATGCCAAAATGGTGGCCGACTTCCCATGGGTCTCAGACCTTGGCATGGTCTCTATAATGTATTCTCACCTCCTACCATGGATGTAAATGATTGTGTGTCCCTGAAGTAATAAAATCATGTTTTGTGGAAATATTTTCTTCCCTATCTCGTTTTAATTGCATCTCACCTCTTTGTTTGCATTTTCTAGCATGTTGTGTGCATACTCTTGTGCTTGCATTCCCTACGTTCATGTGTTGCACATGCACTGTAAGGCCAAGCCCGCATGTTGATCTGTGGCATGTTCGTCATCCACCCTCTTCTCTGCACACTTGCTTTGTTTCCTTCACCACTCATGGAGAGAGATCAACCCTTTCCTTCTAGTGCTATCACCTTCCTTAGCTTAGGATTTACCCTTTCTACACATCCTTCTATCCCTGGTCCCTTGGCATGTTTAGTCTAGGATTTGTTTTCAGCATTAGGATTGGTAGTAGCGTTAGAGGTAGGTAGAGGAACCGACCTTCTCTGGAGATCCGTCCCAAGCATGTACAAGGTCCCACAACTTGGGGATGGTTCCATTGTGGTCTCAAACACCTCGGCCCTCTCAAGATCCGAGACATGGGTGCATGTTTGAGAAACCAATAGCAACCTTCAAGGGAGGTATGCTAACTTCCACTTATGTAGTAGGAATATGTATGGAAGGGAAAATAGAGGATGAAGAAACAACTTGTGTTTATGACTAAAAATATTCATTAGTAGTGACTTAAGGAAATGATGCTTGTGTGGATGATGATCATTCAATATCCCTCACTGTTATGGCATTCTTGGTTGTTAGTGATCTATTTGGTCCTTTGCTACTGTCACTCGGTCCTTCCTTTTTTTTATTTCTCTTTTAACTCATATGTTTCATTACAGATTCCTTTAGACAATAACCCCTTTCAAGGAGCCAATATGAAGTGTATGTCTCACCGTTTTCTTTAAGGATTTTAGATGAAATAGATAAGGGTATGGGCCAAGGAGGAATACCTGTTGTGATGGTCAGTTTGAGGGTTGTTACATGTGTTTTGACTTCTTGATCCAATGTTGACTGTGAGAACTTCCTTTTGGTTAGGAGGAACTACCTGAAATACAAAACAAGACCACAAAAAGAGAGTTAAATAGTATATGACAATGGATTGCCTAGCATGTGCTAGATCCAGGAAGTATGATACTTCCTAGAAGGTTATCAATCCAATGTTTATAAATCAATATAATACAACTTAAACATGTAAGTAACAGAATCTAGTACTAGTATTTTGATTTGGGTACCTCAAATTACTATCAACATTGATCCGATTAAATACTAAAATGTTATTCACATAAAGGTTTTTTATTGGGTTACGGGTAGTGTAGGTAGTTAGCAGGTCACAGACAGAGTCTTGGTAAGGTTGGGTGATATTTTGGGTTGTTTTGGGTGTGATACTTAGGTTGCTAGTCTAGAACAGTATTATCCGACACAGAGACCGACACTGGTTAGGGTGAACAATGTCAGTTTAGGCAAGACCAATACCGGTTTAGGTTGATTGATATCGGTAACTGTAAAAAGTAGTAGGGAGTCAAGTGAAGGATGTTTAGGATTTCTTCAATATTAGAACAGAGAGTTGGAAAGGTCTCTGTGGGGGAAGGTGAGGTGACATATCCAAAATAGGTGTGGTAAGGTATTGAGTGAGGTTTGGGATAGGCTAAGGGTTGATTTGTTAGGTTGGGTTGATAGTCATAGTGACCGATATCAATTGAGGAGACCCGATGTCGGTATAAGATGAACTAACCAATGTTAGGGTTAACCGGTGACGATGATTATGGAGAACTAGGGAATGTTGTAGAACAAGTTTTGGGTCCTCTTTGTGATTGTACAAAGAGTTTGGAGGGTGTTTGTGAGGTCTACATGAGGGAGAACGACTTCGGGATAGGTTTTTGTTAAGTTCAGGTGGGGTGTGATGGGGTGGTTGATAGAGAGAAAGCTGAGGGATACATCTAAGTAAGAACAGTGAATAGATGAATTAAAATAAAGAATACAAGTACAAGTAATAGAGGAGGAACCAACTTACTTGGAGTTCATATGTGTTCTAAATTCCTGTACTAGTAGATAGGTGGTTGGAGATGCTGGTGATGGTTGATCTATGGAATGGTGCTCAGTGCTATGGTAGTGCTTCTTGGAATGTTGTTGTGAATGCAAATACCTTCTGATCAGTCTTGGTGCTGGCTATGGTTGTATAGACATGCGAAAGGACTCTAGTTCTTGCTTGCATGCAAATCTCCTTTGTTCCAAAACTCAAGAATGTGGCCAACCTCCCAAACAAGGTTACCAAACTGAATATAAGGTAACCGACGATGATTTACGGTGACCAGCATCAGTTTATGGTTTACCAGCATCGGTTAAGGTGGGAAATCCTAGGTTTAATAAAAATACCAGATCTTGGCAATATTTTTGGGCCAGCTCAGTCTATCTCACAGATATAAATGGAATGTTAAGTTTTAATGAGTGGGAATGTGGTTAGAGGGAGAATAGGAATATGATTTTTAGGGTTGCACTAAGTCTTAGTTCATTAAGGAGGTATGACTAAGCCTTAGTTAGTTATGGTGAGTGAATGTTAGGTCCTAGTAAATGGAAAATATGCTAAAAATAGGTTTATGGTGAGGTGTATAGGTGAGGTGGTGGGGTGAGGTGTTTAGGTGAGGTGGAAATTAGTTTAATTAGGGTAATTAAATAATGAATATTGTGAGGATGAGTATCACTTTAATTATAAATAATTAAACTAATATTAAAGTGGAGTAAAAGGGGCATGGTTAGGTGAGCATGTTTAAGTTGGTTATTCAAAAAGGGACCAAAGGAAGTGTGACCCAATTTTGGTGTCTACAGTGTAAACCAAGACTCTTGATGTTATTTCTATAATTTTCTTAGCTTTTTTCATCATGTGTGGGAGTAGAGCATTATCTCCTCCCATTTGATTATAAGAATCAGAAATTACATTTCCATCATCATGGAGATTTTTAGGAATTTTCGCTAGGCCAAAATTAATAATCTGTTGGATTGTCATCCTATTTTAGTCTCTTCTTTTTATTTCAAATGCAACCCCTGTAATATATCCATAAATCTTCTAGTGTTGGGAGGTGCATATAGTACAAGGATACGGTCTTTTGTACCATATATTTGAAGTCAAAATTTATCCTAGATTCATAGTACTCTTGTTCATAATGATGGAGAATCTCTTTTGAAATATTCATATCCTTATGAGTGCTAGCACATTGATAATTACAAATGATGATTGGGAAGCTAATAACTACTCTATGTGATTTTGATTGTAGATCATGCAGTTCTGCAAGTTACCTGCATAGTTACATCAATATCCATTTATCATTAGTGTATCTCAAGAGCTTAAGTGGTGAGCCTGAGAAACCACAAACCATGAGATAATTGAAATTAAAAAATTGAATAAATATGCACCCATACTGAGAAATTTTGTCCCATGTTGCATTGGTCACCCTTTTTTCCTTCATCTCAGTATTGAGCTTACAAATGACTTCAGAAAAGAAGAAGTCATTCACCTTCCTGTATTTCTTGAAATACTCAGATAATACTAATTGTGGATAATATTCATTTATAGGATCTATAGATAATATCCCTTTACTATGTAACTCAGAAAAATTTCCATTTGATGCTATAACACACACCAAATAGGAGGTCATCTTGAAACTAAAATATTTCCTAACTTCCTCTAGCTGATGATCAATTTTTTTTCTTATCAACTCATCCTAGTTAATCAATGCACTAGCCTTATTGGCCTCAATTGTTTTGATGAAATAATACATCCATGTGAAGAAATTCATAGAATTCTTCTCTCCATTGACCCTACATAACAATTGAGTTATGTCATCAGCTTCTTGGATAAGATCTAATCTTACAATGGTTTTAGGAAACCTGGAGGCCTACTTTGGTTTCTTCAAATAGTTCGAATTCATGATTCTAATACAATCACTGAGGTTATCCTCCCATATCTTATTGGCCTTTTCCATATTCACATCCAAAACCTTTTCCTTTGTGGGGATCTTCAAGTAATAATTGAAAAATTGAGTATCAAGTCTCACCACTATATTTCCTGATGTATCTTTAGCTGACCTAGTTACAAGATCATAAAACTTGGCACATTCTAAAACAAATTTAGGTTACTAGGCATCACTAGGAAAATGTGGTTGCTTGTATTAATCCACTTTTGGTCAGGACCTGCATCAAATGTGTCTACATTACTACTTTAGATCTTTCTATAAGTTCAGTTGTAGACACATATGCCATGTATGTGTCATTGATTTTAGTAAGCTTAGATACAACAAAATATTCAACATGATAACCATTATATTCATACTTCATCTTATCTACTTATGTTTCACAAATTGATCTAGATTTAGATTTTCCTTTTCTATTTTTAGCCTTAGAGGTTTCTTAAATTACAAGATTAGGATCCTTCGGGATAATGACAACCTCTTCTACTTCTGGTGACTTTTCCACTACCTTAGACAATTTACAATGCTTCCTTCAAGTAATAATGTATGCCAACTACTTATATGTTAACAATTTTCCCTGCTTAAGATGTAGGAGTCAAGTCATACTATTGATATTTTACAAGTAAAATTCAATTCTATGAACATATCTAGAGCTAATCCAGCCATTAAAGTACACAAAATTTATTTGTAAGTGAAGCTCTAGGCTTAAAGTAGGCAAGCCAATAAGACAACTTATTTTCATAATGAAGTGTAGGTTTGCAAGGTGCATCTGCTTGAAGTTTTGAGTAAGTCAGTAGGATAGATTCATTTATGTAAAAAGAAGGCAATAGTAATAGTGGTTTAAATCGCCATAAAGCATGAGTAGTAATGGTACCTTGGAAACCCACAAAGCACAAGTATTTAGTAATAGAGGGTGGATTCTACGCAAAGCATGGTGGAAGTAATACTCTTTTGAAAGTAAGAAAAACATGGGGAAGTAACAGAGGTCCAGATCTCTGTAAAACATGAGCAGTGATAGTAGTTTGAAACTACGTAATGCACTAAGGAAGTAGTAAGGAGTCAGGTTCCCGTACCACATAGGAGAGTAAGAGCAGTTCAAAAATTCTATATTAATTAGGTTTCGAGTTATGTAAAGGCAAATATCCACAAAGAAAATGGTAGCACAAGTAGTTATCAAACCCACAAAGCATTGTGGGGGATTAAAAAGGGATCGGTTTCTCAGAATGCACGAGGTGAGTAATAGGTAAAAACATGCTCGAAAAGATCTTAGACTACAAATTACAAGCTAGAATAAAACTAGGGCACTTTCCAAGATGATATTTTGAGTGTTTTTGACATAAAACAAACATGCATTCAATCTAATCATTCAAACCCTTCATCCTCATTTAAAAAATCAAACCTAGTTCTCAGATGATTTTCACAAAAATGGACCCTACAAAATAGAGAAATTTATCATACGATGAATAAGAAAATTTGGCAAAATAACAATGGAAATGAAAGGAAAAAAACTTGAAAAGAAGGAAGAGAAATAAAGGACATACCTTACTCGCAAATAGGTTGAGGTCGAATCACTTAGAAACTTCTCCAGTCAGAAAACAAAAAGTTTCTCCGGGTTCACAGAGGAGATTAGTTCACTTGAGTGATTAGGATGTGTAAAAATGATGTGGAGTTACCCAACTTTTTAAATAGCCAACCTCATTAAATACACATGGTATGAATGCCACATCACCATTAGATTTAAGGTGGGTTTTGCGAATGTCTTTGCTTGTTTTTGGCTTATGAAGTAATGATTTTTTGAAAAATTAGGTCATGTAATGAGGGGTAGTGCGGGGTTTAGACTTATCTTTTCTTAACTACTTAACTTAACTTTAAGGAGTAAAGTAGTTCAAAAAACCTGAGTAAGTAAGTTCTTTATTCGTGGAGTTTTTCTTTAGCTCTACTTGACTACTTAACATTGTGAATCAAGTAAAGTAGGTTAAAAATACCGATAATTTAAGTGCCTTGGGTTTTTGGGGTTTTTCAATTGCTTTGTTTAGTTACTTTCATAAGTATAGTAATGTCGTTTTAGCGTAAAGAAGGAAGTGATGCAAATTGGGTTTGGGGGGTGACTTTACTTGGTTCTTTTAAGGAGTAAAGTTGCATCAGGTTAACACAAAGAAGGCATGGGTATAAATCAGGTTTGTGATGTTTGCCAACTTCTTTTCTTATCTCTTTTAAGAAGTAAAACAATTAAGTAAACCCGTTAAACGTGAGGCAGTGTAAATTGGGTTTTGAATGAAAACTTACTAAAAATCATGAAGTAAAGTAACTTGAAAAACCTGAATGCTTAATAGGCTAAATACTTATCTTATATGACTTTTGAGCAATCTTGGGGAAATGGGTATTTTTCCAACTTTAACCAAGAAACCTCTTACAACCTTTTGAAGAAATCCCTAGCAATCCTGCAGTCCAAATGAGTTAAGGCAACAATCTAAAGAACCAAGTCTTATTCAAGGGACACAAGCAACATGACCTCAAACCTTCACAAGGTAGAAAGACCAATTTTTTTTAAAAGGGGTATTCCAAAATGTCTAAATAAAAACTTGGGGACACCGTAACTCTAAACAACATATATATAAACAATAATCCCAAAATTGTAATATGAATCAAAACATAATAAATTGCCAATCAATTATTAATAACGATTGTTTTACTCCCAAAACATGTCATAATACTAACTAAAGAAAATTAAAATACTATAATGTGTTGTATTAAATGTGGAAACATCCACACAGTCCTTAGAATGTCTCCAAAATAATAAAACCATAAACATGGGATGTGACACCTTCTTGCACATTTTTGCATTTAACACTTAATTTTATTTGATGTATCTTATGTATTACTAATTAGATATATTCCAATCTACATAATTATTGTCAAATCAGTTAATTTAAATATATCACCTATTAATAACCTTAATCTAAATGATATCAATTTAATAATTACTCTAATTTTTTATTTTAGTTTAAATAATTTGGTGAATCCGATTGTTAATTGAATCATTAACCCTACTCAATCCATAATTTCCATAGGGTGTCCATTTATCCCTTGGCGTATGATCCCTCTCCCTTCTCTCAGGTTTTTTCTCCTTTATGATTTCAAGGCTTTCCGTACATGCTTCTTATGATCTAAGGATGATTTTGATATTATTATTATATCATCTACCATCCTTTGATGACCTACTTTCATTCAAGGAGAATGCTAAGTTTTACATATCTGATCCTACTTTCCCTAAGCTTGGTATTAGTTACCTTCATAAAAGATAATTCACATGTTTACCTTGTCTGCCATGTTTGATTCTACAAAAGTTTTAGGAGCATCAACTTTTTGTCTCTTCACTTTCCTGTTGAGTTTTTTGCAAGAAAAGCCTCATGGAAAGTCTTTTGACACAAATTCTTATTGTGCCTACCATAGACGTATTGTTTGTACCACTAATAAATTATTTAAGCTTCGATATACTTATATACTATTTTCTTAATACCAATACTACATCATTCGAATGCCCCTTAGAACATATTGATACTCTTATTATTAATACTTGTCCATCTTGTGTCCCATCTATTTCCAACCCTTCTCCAATCATGGATATGGCTATTATTCCCTCTATAATTCCCTATTGAACACCTACAAGATCAATGTTCATCATTTATTATTTTTGTACGGTTTTATTACTTTTTTATTAATTTGGTATTAATAAATATCACATATGGCTTGAATGGTTTCCCTTTGTCTTTACTCTAAATGTGATAATGGGCATCTCCACGAGCTCAATTAATAAGACTAGCACTACTATTAGATGATGATCTAGAGGATGATCTAGAGGCCTATTGGGCCAAAATCACACAAATCAACAACACCAAATGGTTAGAAAAATCACTTAGCAAAATCACCAAAAATCAAGCAATTTCCTTTACCTTAAGAAGCCTGATATGGCTTACAAACCTCAAAATGAATTAAATTTATTTCAATTGATATTAGGCCTTGGACCTACTCAATGACATCAACCAAACATGTTAAGATGTTTCACAAAGTTCCAGACCATCAATTTTTTTCAACCTCCACTTTAGACCATACAATTGCTTATAGCCCTTCTGAAGGGAAAATTTTGCTAAAAATCACAAACAACAATCAAAATTCCCTAGCTGCTAAGATTTTCCAATACCATTTATCCTCATTAATAATAATACCAAGTTTCAGGACCAAACTACTTTCCAATGTGTTTTTATTCTCAATTAATTGTTTTCTAATTATACCTTCTCAAGATCAATGCCAATGGTAGAAATGTTGGGGATGGGTGTATGTGGAAACATTTTCAACTATAGAATATCAAATCTAAAACATGCAAATACAGATCTAAAAATCCCCACAAAATCTATAGCAGTGAAAGTATAAACAAGAATAATCCAAATCACACAAAAGTACACACACATAACACATCATGTACCATGGTTTACCCAATGTGGGATACATCCACCAAAGATAGAGATCTCATATATATGATATAAAAAGAGATTACAAACCAACTCTTCTGCACAAGAGTATATCTTCCTCCCAGATCTCCAAACGGATCTACCTGAGTACACTAAAACGTGCCTCCATACCTCAACATGTGTCTCCTCCAAATCTCTAACCATATCTACCTAAGTACACTACAATTGTTCCTCTGAAACACCACTAGATCTCACATACCTAAAGCTACCCTATATTTTCCACTGTGTAACCAAGCACTCACTGTAATTTGAATATGCAAACAAGACCTCTAGAAGGGTCTACCAATGTGCAACTGTAACATGAACTGAGAATTAAGTCTCTCCTCCATCACTAAATCAACGTGTGAAAACATGGAGACAAATTCCTCTAAAATACTAAATTCATATGGATCAACAATACATCATGATCTCATGGATTTGTAATACAAGATCTCACAACATGTGGATCTAAAAGAGTGAGCAATAACAAGATCTCACAACAACCTGTGGATCTAACAAGAAGAAACACTAAGTGCTTTGCATACTATGCAAGCCATTACATGAAACTAAATAATACAAAGGAAATACAGTACAAGATAATACCATATTCTCACCAACAATGTACCTGTGATTTCCTTCTGTTTAGCTTCTCTCTATGAAAGCTCTTGTCTTCATGCAATCTACTTTTTTGTCTTCTTCTTCTTCTTCTTCATCATCCTTTCAACCAGGGATTATGCTCTCTTCTCTTTCCTTATTCCTTATGTTCTAACCCTATTTTTCTAGATTAAATAATCTTATAAAAACTTAGGGTACAATAGCCATGCAATTAACTCTTTTGATTTGCTTTAAAACAAAAGCTATATTAAATCCCATGACTTATAAATAAAACACTCCCACACGGGTAACCAATGTCGGTTACTGCCTGATCGATGCCGGTCACTACTTGACCTATGCCAGTCACTTCCTGACCAATGCTAGTCACTTCCTAACCGATTTCGGTCACTTCCTGACTGATGTCGGTCACTGTGTAACCCAGCCACTTTGTAATGCATACTCCAGTGAAGCTATTTAGCTCCATAACCTAACAAGAAACTAGTTGGGAAAAAAATATGGAGGCTATAGACAAATTAATACTTGTTTTGAGTAACCTTTATGGAAATCCTTCTTCACACCAAATCTTATCTTCTAACTCCAAACAAAAATCTTCCAACTCTAACTTCTCCTTTATAACTAGGTATCTCATGAGATATCTCAACAACTCAAAACCTAAAATTGATGATACCTATCTCCCACGTGTGATTTTAATAATAAAAATTTACACACATATTATAAATGGTATAAATACCCTACAGTATAAATTTTACAAGAACCCACTTCATAAAATTCAAATTATGATGTTTTTAGAGATTTGTCCAAAACTAGGACATTCACGGCAATAAGCTTCAAAAAATCATATCTCGAGTTTTATTAAATGAAAAAAACCCATTTCACTTGAAAAAATTATGTTTTTATGAGAATAAAATTTTGTATTTAATGTGTTTTGAGTGATTTTGCTTTCTTCAACCTGATTTACAAAATTTTGTGACTGTTTTCTTACAAAAAAGGGGTTTATGACTGTATTTTCTATGTTTGACCTATCAAAACTCATCCATTTTCTCTGAAAAATTGTAATAAACTTGTTTATACCTCACATAAATTTCATGACAAATTTCATTTCTTTTCACAAGTCACATTCCAATATATGTTTATTTATTTCCTTCAACTCAACAAGAAAATACTACAAACAGTTTGCTTACCTTTTTGTATGAAACTTGATTTCACTGATGTTCCATCTCCTTGAAGAAATTAGTTCACAAATTCAAAATCATATATTAAATGTTCTAATACTTTTAACAACATTAAAAAACTATAAACCAATAATAGTAATTGATAATTCCACATACATTCATCAATACACAATTTTTTTTTAAAGAAGCCTTCTCAGTTTTATCAATTCGATGAAGTACAAGACTTCTTGAGCCACATGGCTCTGAAAAAAAAATATTCCTTCAATAATAACCCTCTGACTACTCAAAAACCTCTCATAATTTTAATATATTTTATTTTAAAGATAAAATGAGGTAGTTAGGTCGAGAAACAACTAACTCACCTAGGTGTAGATTTAACTAGATGAGGTTTAGGGTCTAGTTAGGACCTTGTGAGTAATTTTACAAGTACACACATGTTTCATGAACCATTTTATTCATTTATTAAACATATACTAATAAATATATGACTAACATACTTAAATCCTAGGTTTAAGATGCAATACATGACTAATTTAAATATTTAAATGAGCCATTTTGGAGGGAAACTCCACTATGAGCTCTTATTGCAATTTCACGAGTCCACATGACTAAAACACTTAATAAACACAAAAAGACACCATACTAATCCTATTAAAACAAAATTGAATATATACAAGATGCTCCTACATCAGAAGATTTAATAATATAATATGGAATCCCGATGGGCATAATAATCTTGGATGTTTACGATGGTCCTTAAATGGACCCTACTAGATTTCATGTTATGGACACTACCCTTGATTATAATATACTCATATGATGACCTAAAATTTAAGTTATGGGATCCATACCATCTAATTTGTATCAATGTATCACGTTTACACATGATGGCTATGATTACGCACTTACTATATACTAGAATCCCTAAAAATATTACAATGCTAAAATTTTACTTCTAATGAGCTTATTTTCACCCCTCCAACACATCCCATTCTTATTTATACATTACATATATGTAGTTGGTACACCAAGTAACAATCATAATATTATTCCTATTATCATCCCTTTTTTCAACATTCATAGTTTTGTTGTCATGCAAATGGGTATCTAGTCATTCCATGTTCTTCACAAGCCAAATCCACCAAGACAAGCTTCTCAACAAGCTTGGGAAGGGTTGTTTGTTAGGAAATAATTATATTAGTGCTCCATTATGTTAATGTGTGAGCAATATTATATTTTGTATATTGTTTATATGAGTTGATATTATAACAACTCATGTTATTTGTATTGTATTAGTTTTAGAGTTGTTACGAGTTGTTAAAACAACTTGTATAATTTAGGTGAGTGGTTTCCTATATTATAGGAAATATAATTCCTATATAATCATCTGTATGTAATATGAAGATTGAATGTAATATCAATACAGAAGAAATATTCTATTGTGTGGCAATCTAGTTTGTTATTTTCATGAACATCTAAACCTAGCTCTATATTTGGTATCAGAGCGATGCTTTTCTCTGTGTTTGCTATGCAGAAATAGATATCTAAGGGGCAGTTTTGTAGATATTCTTGCCCCTGTTAATGACAATTCCATGTGATTGAATCAATTTCTCGTTTAATTTTTTCTTACAGATTTGTTCATTATCGTATCCGATATTCACGTGCATATATACAAGTTAGGTGATAAAAGATATTATTCGGCATACGTTTTACGATCTGAGTCAAAAGATTATAGAGATCCATTAAGGAGATAAATAATTTGTAGATATAGCTTGGAAAAGCATTGGCCTTGGATCTCTATAAATTTTTGTACCTAATTTGTAGTCCACATTTTTGCTTGGAACCACTGAAGGAGCAGACAAAATCATCATTTGGAATCAGTTATTTTTGCATTAATATTCATAGTGCATCCTGTGCGCAGATCTGACTACATTTTTTCCCAGGAAAATTGGTCTGATTTGTCTATTTCAAACCTGCAATTTCAACGCTGGTGACCATCTATTGCGGTATTGGAAAAGGAAAACTGTAGATTCTCTGAAGTCTTTGTAACCTCGACTCAACTCTGATCTCCTTGTTGCGTCGGGTATTAGCAACGTGTTTTTCTGATGCACCAGGTTGTGGCAATGTAGAAGAAGATATTTTTACCTGCACAAATAAGGATTCACCTGTCAGCATTGAAGTGGAATGTGGAAAGCACTTGTAGAAGATCTGCAGATCTATGCAACAGTTGTTCATTCGCGATCTTCTCCACCATGATAGGGTCATGATATTTACCAGTTGACAGTTCCTTAAGCTCGCGCTGGAATTTGCTTTTTCATTCCTCAGGAATTCAAATGCCCAAGATCTCTATTACACTTGTTGTCCTCCGTGTTCTTCTATCCACACATCTAGGCTACAGGTCACGCTCTCTCTTTTTTTTCAAAAAAATAAAAATAAAAAGTTTGAGTTATTATTATAATGTCCATGTCATCTATTTAGAGTCTAAAATAGTCTATTTAAATTGTTTTATCTCTATTTAGTTATATTTATTTATGTCTGTAGTCATCGTGGGTATTTTATTATCTCATAGTCGATTCTATAATTGAGTCCATTGTCCATCAAAATGTGTCAAAAGTTCACATTAATGTGTCTTAACGATATTTTAAAGTATTAATGTCAAGTGTTTTTTTATAGTGTTATTTATAATGTGTCGTCATCAAAATTTATTTGTCTAGTCAAATAATGTTATTGTCAAGATTTGTAGTCATCATTTTTCAACAAAATATTGTCATGAAGTCATCATTTGTTATGTAGTCTTTTTTGTTTTGTCAACGTCAAGAGTTAGAGTCGTATAATTGTAAAAATATTGGAAAATAATTTTTTTTTGCCTCACATACGCATTTTCGGTGTTACCCGACGTCTGGAAATAAAGTATTTCACATTGCGGGAAGGAAGAAAAGAATAATCTCAATGTGGAAACAGAGCTTCATATCCAAATCCAATTGAGTTACTAGCAGCATGACACCGGAGGCAGAAGGCATCGGAGGTTGGATGTCATTCAGCGACCTCTCGTCAGTTGCCAACGACGGGGCCGCATATCAGCTTTGGTGACATGTGTGTGTGCAGTTTGATTTTAGTGCTTCCAGTGTGGTGTGCCTCAGTTTGCAGTGATCCTGTTTTCAATAAGTGGAAATTTCACATTGAGGGGGGGAACATGATCCAATGTTCCATTTCCAGTCTGTCAGCTTTCTCTATGTATGTACGAGCAACAAATTTCAATAGAATTTCCTATGTTATTCCCTGCAGTGAGATAGTGATGAGAGTTGTTGATACTACTGCATCATCATGATATCGTGGTTGTTAGTTATCTAGAAAAAATATCCAGAGGTTGTTGGTTCTGTCCTCAAAAACCATTTGTTGTGTGGTTGTTGGTTAACCACTTGGAAAACCATCCAAAGGTTGTTGGTATTGTCCTTGAAACCATCAAGATCATGAGCATGCTACGTAGCGGCACGTTGCAGTACAAAGCAGGTTTTCCCATGTTCACACTAAGGGGGGGAATGTTAGGAAATAATTATATTAGTGCTCCATTATGTTAATGTGTGAGCAATATTATATTTTGTATATTGTTTATATGAGTTGATATTATAACAACTCATGTTATTTGTATTGTATTAGTTTTAGAGTTGTTACGAGTTGTTAAAACAACTTGTATAATTTAGGTGAGTGGTTTCCTATATTATAGGAAATATAATTCCTATATAATCATCTATATGTAATATGAAGATTGAACGGAATATCAATACAGAAGAAATATTCTATTGTGTGGCAATCTAGTTTGTTATTTTCATGAATATCTAAACCTAGCTCTATATTGTTCTCAAGACTTCTAAAGGCTAGTGCACAACCCTCAAAATATAAAGGGGATCCAAAACCAATAAAAAAGGAATAGTGGAGATCCAAGAACATTTTTCAATAAGTTTTGGACGGTTTTGGGAAGTTTTGAAAGTTTTGGAGCAGTTTCAACAACAGTGAATCTTGGAGGCCTAAGCAGTGCACAATGTAAAAACAACCCCTGAGGTTCAGGAAGTGATTTTGGGAGTTCCGAAGGGAGTTAAGAGTCAAATAATATATTTTTGGAAAGTTAATTCAAATATCTACAATATTTTGGAATTATATTCTTCAAAACACCCTGAAAACTATGTCTTCATCTAGTTTTCATCATGTATAACCTTAGAGCATGAAAAACAATCCTAAATTTCAGAGGGTAAATGGTGGAATAATTTTTTTTGAACTCCACCATTGTCTTTGGAAGGAAATTTTAAGTCAAGATCATATAAAATTTCATCAAAGAACTCTAATGGAAGCTGTAGATATGATCCCGATAAGCCGCTCCCCAATGTATATCTCCAATAGTTAGTGACTTTCTGAGTGAAAAATTCAACCAATCAGAATGTGGCTCACTTTTTCACACAAAGTGAACCAAATGTTTAGTGAAATAGGTGCATTAAAATGCACCCCAACCCAATTTGAGCTCCTGGACCTTTAGATGACCAAGTTTTAGCTCCTACTTACAAAATAAGTCCCCCAGGTTTCATTTCCCAGCCCTCGCTTTGACCAACCAGGTTCTGCCACGTGGCTAAATTAGCATAGGGTGAACTTTTTTGCACCAAAAAATGGTGCAAGAGGTGTAAGAAAATTCATCCCCCATCCTCTTAAGCCCCCAGTTTAGCATGGGACCCTGACAGACCAAAAAAGTTTTGTTTTTAAGCCCTCCGCTCAAGCTTAACTGCAAATCACGCTCTGCCAAGTGACCCAATAGGGTTAGGGTGATTTTTTTTGAATCAAATACACCAATAAATTAGTGAAATCGATGCAAAAAAGTGTAACCCATTCCCAATATTCAAAATATGTGAAAATTCTAATTGTCAGGCTATCACTAGCTACTTCCTTCATGCACGCACAAGTTTTCTCCAATTGCCAGATTCTTCCTCCAAACCTCCATTGCTGCCGCTAAAAGAACTTCTACAAAACCTCAAAAATATTCATCACCATATTTCCATTATTCCTCGCTGTGGCAGTGATAAAAACCAATATTTCTAAGAAAAAACCATGATCATATGTTGTCAGAAACTCTCATGTAGAAAAATGAAGAATCACTCATAACTCGTAAACCAGTGGTCGAATCTTCATAAAAATTTGAGAAAATTATATCATCCAAAATTCCTCCATGATGTAAAAAATATAAATTACAAAGGTTCATAAAAACATTAATAGTAGCGAAATCAAATTTTATGTCCTAGCTTCCTTTTCCTCAATTTGATGTTGATCTGATAAACAGGTAGAGTTGCAAATTTGTATAGAGCATCTAGAAAAAAAACCCATCACAGAGAAGTTTCTTTCTCATCAATCAGAGATGGGGAAAAAAAACTTCAAAAAATCTTGTTGACTCCATTAATGACTACCCTAGTAGCTCCATTCCCGAAGCTCTTACTAGGTGTAATTTTTCATTTTTTATTTCTGAGCTTTCCGGTGAGTGAATCATGATGAAAATTCAAGCATGAGTTCATGACAAAGAGCCAAATCAAAAAATTTGTTCCCCTCGCAAACTGAGGATGTTTTCACCACTTGCTAAAATAGCATATTCTATGCTTCCCCACATGCATTACATAGAAATTTACTAAAAAGTAATTTACTAAAAATAGAAATGTGCTAAAAATAACAATATCTTAGGCGCAAAGGAGGACATAATATGGTAGAAGGTTCAGAAACTAAAACTGGAGCAAGACAGGTGATATGTCCCAAAATAATAGGGCATGGTCTCATATTCTAAAAATAGAAAGTTTTCATTTTGGGAGTAGAAATTTGCAGATGGATTTCTTTTCACTCACCTTACTACTTTTTGGACTTTCCTTTGGATAATGAGATGGTTTCATGTGTTAAAGAGAGGAATGAGAACTTCACATAGGTCCTGGAAGCATCATCCTGAGTGCAATGGTATACATAGGGAAAACAAAGCATAAAAAAGTGCAACATGTGAATTCATGTTTATCACTTAGGGAGTTGCGTGATTCAAATTGAGTTGGCTAGATCAAGTTCAACGAGTCAAAGAGTTCATCAACCTAGTTTTAAGGATGGTCATCATAGGTATTGTATGTGTTCATCCTGAGCTTGCATCACTAAATCTCATAATAATGTTTCTGAATACTTATTTTGTGGTCCAGTGTGTTTGTATATCATGCATAGGTTGTGATCATCATTGATAAAATCTTAATTGAAGGTGGAGGTATCCTTACTCATGCTTCAAATCATTTTTCCATTCTTCCCCCTCTTCTCTACCCCCTTTCTAATTCTTTGTTTGAGAAATCATGACATTCATATTATTCATTGCAATCATTACATTTGTCTTATTAATTTAGATGTGGCTTTAACAAACATTGTAATAAGTTTCCCTTGATTAATTAAAAAGGGAACTTAATTTCATTCCTAAGAATGTCAACAGTCACATGTTTTGAGGACAAATGAAAGGTCATGAGAGGGGTAGCCGAAGAGTCATTTATGATTCTATATAATGTAATGACACCCTCATTCTTAAGGGTTTTCAATTTTGTATACTCATGATAGATCACTACTTGTGAAGAAAAAAAGGAGATAACTATTTCTTCTAGTTCCTTTCCATATGTTATTTTACTTCTAACTACGCAAAATTTTGTCAAAGCATCAATGAAGAAAGAAGGAGTTACATGCCTTTTTTTTTATGAGGAGGTTTTAGAAAGTTTGATTTCTCAATCTTAACTCATCTTTTGCCAATTTTGAAATTGTTTTCTTCTAAGTATATGTGTGTTGGAATTTTTTAGTATCTGATTTTCTACCTGCAGCGTTAATCCCCCTCTTTTTTTCTTACTTCTTTTCCACTCTCCTAGAAAATTCCTCTGTGCAGGTTTCCAAAAGCTTTTATCATAGGGTCAGTGGAGTGACCTTATTGGATCCTTGGCCATCAGGCCACTAACAATTTCAATTTCATGCACGTTTAATAAGTGGAGCTGCACCACCTAAGCAAAGGGACTTAGAGCCCCAGAGACGTTGGCTAGTAACCAAAAAATTTGTCCCTTGAAATTTTTTCTCGCTAACAAGTTTCTTCTCAATTATACATAGACGAGACTGGAGAGCCAAGAACTAGCACAAAAGTGGCCACTTATACTACCATCCTTTAAGCCTTCGTAAGAATATACTAGTATAGGTAAAGTACATGTGACAATATATTTAGTTTCTCATGAAGCTATAAAATATTACCTTAACTAGAGCAACACAATGACCTAGCTACTATTTGTGATCATGGTGTTTACAGTGTTATACTTACTAATGATACTATTTAGTATAGAATTTATATTCATTATATCAATAATCTATCTATAATGACATCATTGATTACACTTCTAGCTATATCTTATGTATTCTCACATTACTTACACTTTTGGGCTGTATTGAGAAATATTTCTAACACGTTACACACACCAACCCTCAGGATATTAGACATGTTATCCTAATATTAAATTGGACTCCCCTACCATGGCTATATTTTTTTGGATCACTGATAATATTCAGACATGTGACCCATTTCCTTGACACCCTTATAAGTATGAACTCAAAACTAGCATTTCTACTATTTTTTAGAACATCAAAGACACCTTTTACAATCAATTTTTTACAATTAAAGCCATTTCTTATTAATCCCATTTACTTAGTTCTCTTGATGTTATCACACTAGTTTCTATGTTGGTGTAGGATATCATTTTCCTCGTATTTATTTACTTAGAAATTCCTCACATTTGTTGACCCATCTTGCTTAGGTTTCCTTAGTGTCATAGGATTTATTATGACATGTATTACATGTTACAGAGTGTCATAATATGTCATAGGAGTTACATTCCTATTCCAAGAATGTAATTCCTCTTCCTCTTCTGGGAAGATTCCCATGGAGGAGTTATAAAACAATCCTATTTGTACACTACAATTGAGCTATTAGATGTGGGTCATTGATTTCATTATTAAGCACTTACATGAACTTGTGAGTTTATTATCACATTACATCTTAACCTTTGTTATTTTGATTTCCAAAACCGTTCATTCATACAGTGTTAGTTATAGATCCTCCTAGAAACTCTAATATGGTATCTGTGCATTATTGGTGAAAACATGAACTAGTTTTAAATTGGTTGTAGTATCGAATACTCCATATGTGAAACTAATAGTTCATGTACAAATAGATTTGAATCCATCTTGATTTAATGTGGTTGTGAGTTTTGGTGTTTTCAAGTTGACAATTTTATAAAATTCTAGGGTCCCAAAATCTTGAAATTTACAAAAAATTTGGTGGGGACTTTTCTAGGAGTTTTGTAGCTAGAATTTGTTAACTGTGGCTAAATCTGGAAAAACCAAAATTTTTAGTGGATTGTTTGGCAGATTTACTAGTTTTCAAGGGTTGTTGCATGGTTGATGTAGATCTTACCTCTGTGGTGGTCTTAGTGGAATCAACGCTACCTTGAAACATTGTGGTGAACCATATTAGTCTTGGAACTATCTCATCCTTAACCACTCAGTGCCCAACTTTGTGGTTATTTTTCATTGTGCGTCTGTAGACACTAAATCACACACTTTGAGTCATTATTTAGTTCTGGTCTCATACTACTATTCATATGGTTCTCAAGTGAAAAGAGTAATAATTAACCTATGTATTTTTCCATTTTTACAATGTTTTTTGTCGTTATTTTCAATTTTACACCCGTACTTGTCCAGTATGTACCTTTATATTATGTTTTCCCTATTTATGAATGGGACTCCCAGCTAGGAATAGAGCACCCTGGTCCCCTTTGGGTTCCCTAATCCTCTTTGTACTTTCCTCTCCCTTTTTGGGCACTTTCTAGATGTTTGAGCTTCTTATATTTTTGGTGGTCGGCCTTTTCGAGGTTAATTACAAAATTAAAGCAAGATAACTGATTTGTAAACTCTTCAACTTTGAAATTATCCATAGAAACACAAATAAACATTGTTGTTCTACTTTCTATTAGAAAATGATAGAGATAGCCAGTGAATGAATTATGCTTATGCTTAGAATCCACAATTACAAGAAAGGAAAGAAGTTAAGCTCATAAACACCAAAATTTTTTATCCTGGAAACCTCCAGAGGAGGAAAAAATATTCGGGAAGGACAATTTATCTTTCTTCCCACTTTTATTTTCCAATTCAAAATAAAAAGTATAAAAGTTACAATAAGTATAAGAGAGAAAGTAGATAATATCTCACACTTCATCTCAAATACTTTCTTGCTCTGTCTCAACACTAATTTCTTCTACAAAACACAATTCTAGCACTAAGAAATTATTTCTCACTTGCTTGCATGCTTCGATGCCTATTCTCTTCTACAAACATGTACTTGTAGCCTCTCCCATGTCCTCCCATACACTGGAGAATGGGAAAGGTCATGGAGGAGAAGAGCTACAAACAACTATCCAAATTTTGGGCTGTTCATTTTCATATTTTCGTTTTCTATCTAAAAGAGCCAGGACCACCACCCAATGTAGACCGATGGTCCCGAGACCACCACCTTGATTGGGTAGCAGTTCTGTAACCACCACTCTGCATAGAGCGGCGTTCCTGTTACTAAAAAGATAGAACCTCTGTGTTTAATTTTTACTTATTCGTGCTGATTGTTTTGATGAAGTAGATTTATTTTGGATCCTTATGGATCACACCTCCCCTGCTTAGGAGGATTTTGGTCCCACAAAATCTTAGTGGGGGAGTAGATGAGGAAATAATTACTTCACTTGCTCCTTTGAGTACCACCGGGCATGCTTTGGTGTCTTTCCTTTTAGTCCAATCTGCCAAGACTTTTGGGGACCTCTCCTTATCTCTCTGACCTTCTGCTATAGCACTACATCCTCCTCCAATTCACCTCGTGAGTCCAAGACACAATCCTCAATGGAAGGTAGCAACTGTAGACCTTCATCTTCATCTAGCATGGATGGCTCATATAGGTGCAAGTTCTCACAGTTTACTACATAATACATCCTCATAAATGTTGGTAAGTCAAGCTGAAAATAATTTTCTCCAACCTGCTCCAATATGGTGAAGGGCCTATATTGTAGTGGCTTGAGTTTCCGTGCTTGACCTTGTAATATCTCCTTGCTCAAGTAAATCCAAACTCTATCTCCAACATGTAGCTTATGTTCTCTCCTATGTTGATCATGTCTAGATTTGTACTTGGCTTGAGATTTCTCTAGTTGTTCTTTGACTTTGAGATGGATTTACCTGATCCTCTCAATGATTTTGTTTGATCTAGTCACCTCTGTGTCTCGTGTCTCATCCTCATCATGCTACCCAACTACTATATCTAGTGGATTTGTAGGTAGATATCCCAAGCATGCTTAAAATGGTGACTTCATAGTGGATGTGTGTACTTCCTGGTTATAGGAATGTTGAATGTAGGCTAAGGACTTATCCCAAGTCCTTGGATATTTTCTATTATACTCTCTGATTAGTTGTACCAAAGTCCTGTTTACCAACTCTATCTGTCCATATATCTGTGGATGGAAAGATGTAATCCTCTGTACCTTGGTATCCATCTTGTCCCACAAAGTAGTTCAAAAATTCCCTAAGAACCTGGAATCCCTGTCAGAAACAATAGACTTTGGAAAACCAAAATGCACCCATACATTAGCAAATAAAATATCTGTTGCCTCATGTGCTTTTACTATCTTTTTACATGCCATAAGAATACACATCTTACTAAATCTATTAATAACAACATATAGATAGTCATGGCCATGTTTAGACATAGATAATCCTCCTACAAAATCTATAGAAATGTCCTCCCATAGATGAGTAGGTACTGGCAAAGGCATATAAAAACCCTCTTTCCTAGTATTAGGCTTGCTAGTACAACAAAGTTTACGTCCCCATATAAATTTTGACATTTCTTCTTGCATATTTGGCCAATACACGTACCTTTACAAGTGGGCTAGGGTCTTACCAACACTGAAATGTATGGCTACTTTTGAGGCATGTGCTTCCCTCATCAATATAATTCTTTCTTATTTTGGCATGGAAAGCTTCCCCCATCGGTAGAGCAACCCATCTTTGAGATAACAATCTTTAATCCCTGTCCTTTCAGCCCCTTGGGACTGCAACTACTGAAATGTCACCCCAAAATCTTTTTCCTGGGCATATGCCTCCCTGTAAGATTCCTTTGTGAAGGGATCGATCTGAGAGATAGTGGACAAGAAAGAAAAATTATCCTATGTGGGTGGCCTAGAAAACATGTTTGCCACCAAGTTTGTACTACCCTTCTTGTATTTGATCACCAGATGGAACTACTGAAGGAACCACATCCACTTGTAGTGCCTTTCCTACTGCAATTTAGACTGTGCTTGCAAATACTAGATAGGTTTGTGGTCATTGTGCACAATAGTTTCTTTACCCAACAAATAATGCTTCCATTTTTTAATTACTTGAACTAGTGCATACATTTCCTTATCATATACTAAATATCCTTTAACTGATGAAGTGAAAGTTTCAGAATGATAGCATACAGGTTTACCTCCTTGAAGTAACACTACGCCCATGGTGTAATCAATGGCATATTTCTCTACTTCAAAAGGTTACTGCAAATTAGTAAGAGCAAGTACTGGAGCATGACTAATCTTGTATTTTAATAACTCAAAGGATTTGTATTGTTCCTTACCCCAGTCAAAACCATCACTCTTTGCGGCCACCGTGTGTAGAGGTGTTGTAATCATGGAGAAGCTTGAAATTAACTTCCACATGTACTATACTGCTCCCACAAAACTCCTAGCCTCTGTGGATCATGTTGGTGTTGTCTAGTTAGTGATTGCTTCCACTTTCTTTGGATCCACTTGTAGCTCTTTGCCTCCAACCATGTGTCCAAGATAGACAAGTGATTGCTTGGAAAACTCACATTTCTTCATATTACAAACTAGCTGTTTCTCCTTGAGAACTTGCTAGACTTGCTATAAATGAGTTAGATGTTCTTCCCATGTGGCACTAAAAATCAGAATATCATCTAGATATACAATGACACATGAATATATGAAATCCCATAATACATCATTCATCAATCTCATAAATGTAGCAAGTGCATTGCATAACCCAAAAGGAAGTACTAACCATTCATACAAACCTTGTTTATTTTTGAAGGCAGTCTTCCATATATCCTCCTCCTTCATTCTAACTTGGTGATAACTAGACTTGAGATACAACTTCGTAAAGAATTTGACATGTTGAAGTTGGTCCAAGAGATCATATATGTGGGAAAGTGGATATCTGTTCTTTATGGTGATCTTGTTCAAAGAGCGGTAGTCGATGTACATTCTCCAAGAACCATCCTTCTTTGACACCATCAAAATAGGTGAACCACATGGTGAGGTTCTCAGACGTATCACCCCTTGGTCTAGTAATTCCTGGAGTTACTTCTTTACTTCAGTACTCTCAAGCAAGGATTTCCTATACAACCTGATGTTCGGTAGAGGGGACTCTAGCAATAGTTGAATCTCATGCTCTACTTCCCGTTTTAGTGGTAACCCACTAGGAGCCTAAAAAATTTCCTGAAAGGACTAAATAATACTATCCAAATCATGCTTTCCCTGGTTAGAAATCTCTGAAACTTCTACCCCATCTTGTTTATCCTTTAACAAAAGTAAACAAAACTGATTATGATTTTCCTAAATAATTCATTTTACTTGGTTAGCACTCACCATAGTAACCCGTGTCTTACGTTGGTGTGCCCAGATGTTTTAGCTGATCCCTTCCTTGACCCATCTGTACCAGTTTTCCCTTCTCATAAATATAACATCCCTGATGTATAAGTAAGGACTCCTGAATACAACATCAAAAGCATCAAGTGAAATAACTTCAGCTTCCAAAACATCAATATACTAGGAATTTATCCCAAACTTGACCTTACATCTTCTTGTTACTTGAATTTCAACACCCTTCTTCACCCAACCCAAAGGATAAGGGTGTGGATGCTCATAATTCTCAAGACCAAGCTTTTTTACAACTGCTTCAGAAATCAAGTTAGACTGATAATCGGTATCCACTAAAGCATTTACCTTAGTTCTCTTGATCTAGAATAGTCTACTCATCTCCTCTTTCTGGCTGTCCATGTTGGTGGCCGTGCATCCAAGCCTTTCTTCCACAACAGATTCATCTTTGATTTCCACCTCCCTTTCTATTCTTACAGCTATCATGTACTTCTTTAA
The DNA here is from genome assembly GCA_019776745.2 of Taxus chinensis. NCBI lineage: Eukaryota > Viridiplantae > Streptophyta > Pinopsida > Cupressales > Taxaceae > Taxus > Taxus chinensis. The sequence continues at coordinate 811,506,998 of CM034151.1, forward strand.
GTCCTTGGTTCAGTTCTTCGGATGTAACTATGGATGCAAACTCTAACATATAACATCAATATGACCATTAATATTACAGTTCTTGTAAAAATTCTTGGGATCTTTACAAGTATTTAAAGTAGTGACAAATTTTTTACCTTTCCCTTTCCACTTACCCTTGCTACTTGTTTACCCATTCTCTTTCTTCTGCTCATTTGTTGATTGCTTTGCCCTTGGCTTTCCTTCCCCTTGCTTCTTTTCATCATCTATGTAGTATGCTTGCACACACGCCTCGTTGATATCCTTGGGCTTGGTGGATATGAATTTTCTTCGAAGGTGAGTGTGAAGTCCTCCCAAGTACTTAATCAAAATATCCTCATCCTCCAAGTCCATGTTTAACAACATGGCCTACCTCTGAAACTCCGTAGTATAGTCCTGCACACTTTGACCACTGCCTTGTCTAAAATACTGCCATTTAATCATTTGGTTAGTCTTGTGGCCAATAGGATATAAGTTAGCTCTAAGTAATTCTTTAAATTCTTACAAAGATTTCACAATAGGATGCTTCTTCTTTTCACAAGTGGTTAGATGGGTTTCCCACCAAACTAGAGTGTGTCCCTCCATTTTGAGACGTGTAAAGGTGATCCTCTATGCCTCAGTGACATTATGGATGCTAAAGTATAATTCTAACTATTTCAACCATTTATCAAGCAACTCCACATCTACTTGTCCTTCAAAGCTTTTAATATCAAATTTCGTCTCAACTTTAAAAGGAGTATGATCAGATTTTACCTTTTCTCATATGTTTGAAGTCTCTTCTTCATGCTCTTCTTCATAACTTTCCTCATGGTGGCTCCTTCCTATGCCAAAATTTTTAGCTAAGCCCTGAACCACTGAGTCCATGGAGTCTTGTTTGACAAAAGCTATCTTTTGTAAATCAACAAGCTCTTCTTGCCTTCTAAACATCCTATCCATTATGGTCTCCAACATCTCGATTCTATGGACCAAGTTCTCTTCCTCCATTTGTCTAGGAATTCTTTGTTTCCACTTCTTTGTATAAATTTCTGGATCGCAAGGTAAAGTATCTTCACCTTTAGATCTTGTCACTGTCATACAAATCCAAGAACGAATATCACAGTCCTGGATAATTGTTAGCTTTGATACCAAAATGATTTGTAGACTCTTTAACTTTGGAATTATCCATAGAAACATAAATAAACACTGCTGTTCTACTTTCTAATAGAAAATGACAGAGATAGCTAGTGAATGAATTATGCTTATACTTAGAATCCACAATTGCAGGAAAGGAAAGAAGTTAAGCTCATAAACACCAACAAATTTTATCCTGGAAACCTCCAGAGGAGGAAAAACCAGTCGGGAAGGAAAATTGCTCTTTCTTCCCAATTTTATTGGCAAATTCAAAATAACAAGTACAAAAGTTACAATAAGTATGAGAGGGAAAGTAGATAATATCTCACACTTCCTCTCAAATACTTGCTTGCTTTGTCTCAACACTCCTTTCTTCTATAAAACACAATTCTAGCACTAAGAATTTCTTGCTCACTTACTTTCATGCTTTAATGCCTATTCTCTTCTACAAACAAGTATTTATAGTCTCTCCCATGTCCTCCCATGCATTGAATAATGGGAAAGGTCATAGAGGAGAAGAGATACGAACAATTGTCCAAATTGTGGGCTGTTCATTTTCATATTTTCATTTTCTATCTGAAAGATCCAGGACCACCACCAAATGTAGACTGATAGTCCCAGGACCACCACCCTAATTGGGTGGTGGTTCTATAAGCACTGCTCAACACAAAGTGATGGTCCTGTCACTAAAAAGATAGAACCTCCGTGTTTCATTTTTCCTTCTTCATGCTAACTATTTTGATGAAGTACATTTATTTTGGATCCATATGGATCAATAACCATATAAATATAAAGTTATCTGACCATAATGAGGGACCAAGCAATAAGTAATTACTATCACCACCTAAGGTTACATCCATCAAAGGCATCTAAAGCTATATTTGCATCCATATAGCTCCATCACAAGGCACATAAGGCTTGTTCATCTGCATCAAAATTTATAGGAGGGGAGTCTATTTTTTCCATGCACACAAACTACATTTTAGATATAGTTACTTGTTCTCTACTTCACAAAGTGTGACTGACACAAGAGCACCTAGGGCACAATTACACACACATACACTTGGAACTACATTGGGTTTGAGATGTGGTGCAATGCTTAGTGATAAGTCCATCAATTTAGCAGATGAGGTCAATTTGACCCCTTCATATGTATGTTTCATTTTTAGGGATTTGATGTTTTGTTTGGGGTTTTGCAGGTGAGTCTTCCGTTGTAGGTTTACAAGTGATTTGGTGATCACACAGTGACATTCACATGACATGAAGTGAACACATGTGAACATCCAAAAAAACTCTAGAAGATTTTTCCTAGCCATTTCCAAAGATTAGGGTGCCTAGATCTCAGAAAAAAACACCCATGGACACCCCTATCCCTATCCAAATTCCCCATTCTATCTAGATAGTCTAGATCAACACTTTCTTAGGATCGTGTGACATTTTCCTCCTCCTGTTCACCTAGTCTCTGATATCATCGAATCAAGTAAGGATTTCTTAACCCTTCTTGCACATTAGGGTTTCATATTTTCTAGCTCAGTTTGCTTGGGTACTATTTGAGTATTTTATTGCTTCATTTATTCATTTATTTTACTACTTCTATAACATTATATTACACTAGAACATTCACATTTTAGTTAATCAACATTGTATGCTCACTCAACCCTACTCGCATATTCCTTGGGTTGATCAACTCTGTGTACTACTCAAACCCTATTCAACCTCTGGTGCTTTGAATGAATCTTCCCTGAAGGCTTCCTCTGGTTGGATCTAGATTCATTGTGATCTTTCTTTGTTAATGAACTTGTTAAATATTAACTCTTTACTATCATACTCTCATAATCCTACAAAATATTTTTGGTTCATCTTGGCTGGGATCCTATGCACGACTCTAGTGGTTTGTTCCCATGTCACCAAGGCCACTCATGTCATTATGTAAATCATCTAGCTCAGCCCCTGGTATTTTCCTCCATCTTAGACCCTGTCTTAGCCCCTATGACATTACCCTTCTTAGCTTCAGCATGGTGAAACAAACTAGGTATTCTCTGTGATTTCTTGGTGTTCCTTAACTCGGTGGATGTCTCAAATTTCCCTATCTTAGTGGATTAGTATATACTCAATCCATTCAATTGAGCCCTAAGAGAATTTGGGAACCCAACCTTGGGTCTCTCACACTGGCTTAGTCTCCTTTGACCATTTCAAACACAAATTTCTCACCTATTACATTTCAATGCAATTTTTTAAATTTTATTGGTTTTTTGTAAATGGAATGAAATGTGTTTGTTTTATGATGGGCTTGATTTTTATGTGAGATGGTTTTGAAAGGGTGGGTGGGAAGCCACATATATTATTATTGTTTTTATAAAAACAATATCTATTAGCATTGTTAAAGTTAAGGAGAGAACTATTTTTTACTTATTTAAACCTTGTAACTCACTTGACGAAGATGAAGGGTGAGGTCTTGTTTGGCAGGAGGTCAATACCCCTCACAAGAAAAAAAAAATTCTCCTTATTTCATGCTGATTCCAATGCCTTGTTACATTACCTTTTTTCTTCTTGCCTCTATTATTTTTTATGTTTTAGTGAAAAATCACTTAAATAGACCATTAATGAAGGGAAATTATTTCCTTAATATATTTTGATCAGGAACTCGGAATTGAGTTTCATCTTCTTCAAAAGTGATTTTTTTTTCATCTTGTTTCCATTCGTCACATTTTTTGTAAAACACCTTGAAATTATAAAGTTTCACATTTGGGGGCTTTGTTGAAGCATAGGTCATATAGGTAGTTTTTGAGTGATGATATTTTCTCTTTCACACTTTTACATTCACACGATCTCCTAATTATAGACACATTGCATTATATCTTCATCTTTCATCTTCGTGGATGCATTCTCACTTTTACACGATGTATAATTTTTCCAACTTGTCAGTTGGTATCTTGACACAAAGGGGATTTTGTTCTTCTTGTGATATGGCTACATGGTTTGTTGAATCACTCAACACCAAAAAATACAACACATGAAAAGAGGATATGAGGATACATTTGATAGCGAATGGTTTTTGGAGAGTCACTACTGGTGTTATGTATGTACAAAGCTTCACTAAGGAAAAATACATTGTTGGGTTTGAGACAAAACAAGCAGGGGCTCTTTGTTGTATTCACATCTATGTCTCAGACTACTTACAGTCTCACATTGCACATGCCACATCACCAAAGGAAGCTTGGGACATACTTGTAATGTTGTTTGCGGAGTTCTATGTTTCTCTAACTCCTATTGTTCTTGTAGTTCTCCTTCCTTCTCATCCCCTTCCTTATGATGATATTTTTGGCGACTTGCATGAGGATTTTTTGGTTTCTTTTTCTCATGTTGTAGTTATTTCTCCTCCTAGAGAGGACATGCTTGAAAATGGTTTGTTTGAGGCACATATTAGTCATCATATTATTTATACTCATATTATTTTTGTTGACCGAGAGGACATAATTCTAGAGTATGTGGAACCTTCACCATCACAAATAAATATTTTGGATGAGGCACCTTTACCTACTCCTTATGTGCATTCTAAACCCTCATTTGATACTTTGTAGCAGGATCACATATGTCTTATGGATTCACCTCACCGGGACACATGTATGCCATATATTACTTCCATGTTTGTAGAGTCCCAAATTTTGGATCTATATGAAACCATTGAGGACACTTATCTTCTCTTTGACAACTCCTATAGAGTTGCACCTTTTTCTCTAGATGTAATGAGGGTACTTATAATCCCTCCTACTTTATCTCCTTCATTTTGTGCTTCCACATTACCATATTATACAATTAGGTTTGGATTTCATGATCTGAATTTGACACATTTGAAAACTTTCTTGGAGACATTTGATTATTTTCCAGACTTATACATTCTAATTTCTATATGCATTCTACTTGAGTGGGACTTCAATAGTTTGATTACTACATGTTTTTTTATTATAAAGGAAGATATATTGCTTATTATAGAGGGACTTTCTACAACATTCATCATGTGACATTATATGTTTAACTTACCTCTCTTAATTTTAAAGGCACGCAAGGGCTTACTTTATAGGATACATGATGGTTGCAGGTAGTTGTAGCTTCTAGTGAGGATTCTTAGTCCTCACCTTTCTACTTTGTCTATCTTTTGCGGGAGGGGATTTTTTGCCCACTATATTTTCTCCTTTTACTCCACTTTGTGAGAGATTCATTCTACTTGGGTACCTCCTTAGGCCTCGTGGTTGGGACCCACTTTATTTTACACCCACCTAAACTATGATTCAGGGGGGTGTTGGTGAAGGATGTATTTTCCTCATATTTATTTACTTGGAAATTCCTCACCTTTGTTGAATCATCTTTCTTAAGTGTCCTTATTATAGGAGTTATTATGACATGTCTTACATGTCATAGAGTTTCATAGTTTGTCATAGGAGTTACATTCCTATTATGAGAATGTAACACCCCTACCTATTCTGGGAAGATTCACATGGAGGAGTTACACAATACTCCCATTTTTACACTACACTTGAGCTATTAGATGGGGGTCATTGAGTTCATTATTGAGAAATGTAATTCACTTGCGAGTTCATTATCATATTCCATATTATTATTAGTTATTTTTATTTCCTCAACCTTTTGTGCATACGTTCTTCATTAGAGATCCTCTTGAAAACTCTAATATTCTACACTTATGACTCATGAGCCTATTCATGTCACACTTACAAGCTTGATATCCTAAACACATCCTCATGAAGCCTCTTCTATAATCACTACGTATCCTACACATATTTCCCAACTTTGGATTTAAACACAACCCCCTAATAATATCCTTTACAATGAAATATTCAAAACAATGCCTCATACACTTACAAGATCTACTCCATAACCTCTTGATCCTATCACAAGATAGAAATTACTTTTCACAAATACCAATTTTATAAAAATAATAAAAACATTAAAATAATTTTATATGCATAAAATCATTCAAATATTATAAAAATCCAAAATTAGGACCTATATATGTCTTGATTTAATAATTCTTTACTATTTACATGTTGTTTATCATATGGTTTGATAAAGAAAATATTCTATATAATTTCTTACACACATGCATTCACGAGGTATTTGATCATGATATAAGACATAAATAGGACTCTAAAATACTTAGATATTGTAAATTTAATCGTACCTAGTCGTCAGTCAATATATAGTGGAATATATTACGAAATCAGGTGATACTATTTTATTATATAGTGTTATTTCACATTCTTAATGTGTATTTTCTGTATTATGCTTTGTGATTTTATTAAGACTAATGTGATTAGCACATGTGTTAATGTAGAGCTAGTATCTCTTGATCTATATGCCTTAAGGCTAGTGTCTACTATTGTGTTCACTTAATTTTTTATATGTTTGTTTTTATGTATGTGGCATACGACCTTTGCTAAGTGTGTCTATTTGATGATTTGGTGACCCTTATTTGTGGCCTATATTCCATTTTCTCATGCTTGTTTTATGTGTGATAATATTATGTATCGTTTATGAATCTCTTTTCCTTTTCTATGACTAACATATGTGAGTTGTACTTAGATGATTATATCATTATATACTTGTTTTATTTTATGTTTCTATGCATTTTTCTCATATGCTTTGTTTTATATCTCTATTTTCCGTGGTTTCTATATGTACTATATTATAGGAAAAATATCTCTATGGTGGCCACCTACAACGACCCTCAATGTGACATAATGTTGACTATCCACTACATCTAACAAGAAAAAAAAAAATTTCTTTTGCTCTGACTGATCTATTGCAAATATCACTCACCTCAAAAGAGGGGGTATTCAATGGGGTTATCATATGGATATCTATGCAATTCAAGCAAAAATAAAAAAAATAGAAATCATAACATAATAGAACATGATATAAATACAAAAGGAATATGAGTAGATATAGAGAAAGATCATAATTAATATAAGTAAAAAATTGTCTAGTAGTGAATAACACCCATCAGAAATTACTATATAGGATGTACAACTTATTCCTAGAAAAAATCATAGTAGCAAATTAACAATTTTGTAGAACAAATATTTATTAATAGGTTTATGGTATAGGTTCATGGGACTTTTGGCATAATTTAGTGTAGATATGACTTTATTTTGGTACAAAACGTGGGGAAAATGAGTACTTCATTCCTTTTGAGTTTGCACATCTTAAGAAATTTTACACTAAACAATTTAGGGGCATGGTCCCTCTCCTTATTATATATTCATATTTTTAACCAGATTGTTGTAAAGAATGAAACATATAAGGTAAAAAGGCCAAGGAAGAATACCTATTGTGTAATGCTCGCTTAAACACAACCCTTTGTAGATCTATGATTAACCTATACTTAGTTAGCTGAAAAGAGGAATATTTTTTTTGTTTAAATACTATCAAAAGCATAGTCTAAGAAACACATATGTTTGAATCTAACACAAGAGGAGATCAAAGTTATGATTTTGCATATATTTAGTTTTATGTGTTCATTAAGATCTAATATACTTATTTACTTTGGTGAATCTTGTCTCTTGTGCAATTGATGTTCTGATGTCTCCATGTACAAAATACAAGGCGCCATAAGCTTTTGAAGTAGCAGGCCCTAGTTCGTAACAAATCTAGATGTGCTCCTATAGCAGCCCGTAGCAACTAGATATAGTCCTACAGTAGCCCATAGCAACTGGCTGTACTCCTACAGTAGCCCGTAGCAACTGCAAGCCTACCCATAGCAACTCTGGCTGTGCACCTACAACCGCTCGTACTAACTCTAGGCTTACCCGTAGCAACTGCAAAACTACCCATAGCAACTCCATGCCTGCCCGTAGCAACTACAAAGCTACCCGTAGAAAATTACAGGCCTGATTGTAGCAATTGCAAACTACCCATAGCAACTCCAGGCCTGCCCGTAGCAACTGTAAACCTGCCCGTAGCAACTTCCAGGCCTGCTCGTAGCAACTGCAAACTTTCCCGTAGCAACTTCCAGGCCTGCTCGTAGCAACTGTAAACCTACCTGTAACAACTTCTAGGCCTGCTCATAGCAACTGTAAACCTGCCCGTAGCAACTTCTAGGCTTGCCCGTAGCAACTGCAAACCTGCCCGTAGTAACTTCCAGGATTACCTGCAACAAGAACTTCAAAATGCTATAACTTTTGACTGGGAAATCATTTTTTGATAAAATTGGACTTTTTGGAAAGGTGACGATGTCTAGTTAACACAAAAATCCTAAAACTTAGGATTTGATGAGGTTTAGATAGTAATGTTTGCAAAACAGTCATGCAGGCTCCTACAATCAATACTAGAAATTTCATGAGTGAATCCTTTTGTTAACTTTGTTTGATTGAAAGCTTCTAAGGTAAATTCCTTGAGTGTGTAGGTCTATATTGGGTCTATTTTGGTCTTGCAAGGATTATTTGGTTCACTTCATTCATTACTTAATGGTTTGAGGGGTTGTTTGGTTCATTCGTTGGTTGATTAAGAATGCATGCAAAGTGAAGTAAGGGAAGATCATATTACCGTGTTCTAACTGACTAAAACAACAACTATTAGGCATGTAAGAACATCATTTAAATTCCTTTCATGCTAGCTTAAAACAAACTTCTTTCTTCAATGATTGATAACAAGATCTAACGAAGTCCTTCTAATTCTTAAGAGATTGAACGTTTCCCAACAAGATAAGTAACAAGAATAACATAATTCCCCTAGGCAAGATTTGCTTCCAACATTCCAAAAAAGAGGATTACATGCATTTGAATGATTCTTACTTACACCAACTCATACCAACAGATGCAACAAGTAATTATTTTAATCATTTCAAATAGAATATACAAATACAATACCATTACAGTTGTCTCAACAAAAAGAAGACATATTAATTCCCTTTCTTAAATCAAAATACATCTTGCATGGTCAATACAACATCTTTACATTATAATGAAATTTACAGTCCATCAACATAGAGTTGGGAAAGGAAGTTACATCAAGAAGTAAACTGAAAATGATGAATGTTAACTTTGCACCATGGTTGATTCCAAAATAGTAGCATACTTTAGATGTTTCCTTCGATTGATCACAACAAGAAGAGAGGGGGAAAGGTAACACTCTTCGCCCAACCAAGATATCCAATGAAGAGATGAATCCTCTCTCGTCATTGGCCCCTGAGCCCCAACCACAACATAATGAAAGATGGGGTTCAACTCATGGCAACATCCACATGATTCCATAACACACACAAGAAAATTTTTAACAAAAAAATAGCGAAGACACACATACAGATTTCTACTGTATTTAACAATCAAACAACACATAGGCTATTTTTAATCAAGCCAAAGGAACAAGGACTATGGGGGAAGCTTCTTATGCCTTCCAATTGGGAATTGGGCATTCACCTATAATCATACTGCCAATATAACATATCATATCCCATAAACCTTATGCCTCCTAACCCCTCCTTATGCCCCCCCAAAAATTTTCCCTTATGCCCCCCCACAAGTAAGAAATGCAAGCTATTTCTTTTCCATGGTGGATCCCAAACCCAAAAATCCCTCCATAAAACTCTAATGCCCATGGCATTCCCTTATGGCCCCCCATAATGAATCCCCATAGCCTTATCCTACACCATCCCTAGACAGTCTACCCAACCAGATAAATGGAGGAGAGACACGCATTTACTTTCCATAATAACATGCGAGAAAATGACAGTATAAAGATGAACAAGCTCTTACCTTGCCATAGAAATGACAACACCTTTGTAAGAAAGAAAAGACATCCTGAAATATTAATTTGAATGCCCACAAAATAGTCTTCAAAACAACAACAAGAATGCCCAACTCACAGTTCAAACATAGCAGCTTCAAATGCCAAGAATGCAACCCTTATAGTCACTTGCATGTCCACCAAAACAATCCTCAAAACAACAACAAGAATGTCCAAAAGACAGTCCAACAACAAACTTGAATGTAGGTGAAATGACAGTCCAAAAACAACAGCCTCAAATTCCAGAAAAAAGTCCAACACCAAGCTTGAATGAAGGTGAAATGACAGTCCAAAAACAATAGCCTCAAATGCCAAGAGGAAAGTCCAAAAACAAGCTTGAAAGAAGGAAAAATGACATTCTAAAAAACAGCAGCTTCAAACGCCAAGAGGATAGTCTATCAGTAACCTTCCAACAAGAGAAGAACTCCCATGGCTTCTAAAACATGCAGCCCCAAAACAACAAAAATAAGAAGAAGAGAAAAAAATGTGACTCTTTCCCAGCTCTCTCCAAAAATGCCAACTGAAAATAATCCAAAAAAAAAATCCAAAATGAAAACCCCCAAAAAGAATGTAAAGTCTTCATGCCAATCAAATTGACTTTACTTGCAAGCCTCCACTTACACCTCAAGGACAATCAATTAAATTTTTGTAAGAAATTACACTTTCACAAGCAATATTGACAAGCAAAAATGCATTTAAGATGCAAAAGTAAACACTCCAATCAAGATAAAGTTGGTATGAAGCTTTTAATGGGTGTGGGACAAGTTTATCTCGTCCCACAAGCTTCCAAAAATACCCTCCAAGTACAAATACGAGTTTCAAGATGGCGAGGTGTTTTATACTCCAAGGATCAACTCTCTTACACACATTAAATGCAAGGATCAACACATTAATAACTATATTTAAGTAAGTCTTATTTAAATTTATCTTTCACATTCTATTTAAATAAGGAAAAGGACACATTCATAAATAAAACACATGTAAGATAACAATAAAAGAAGGACCACATACGAACACACAAACCCCCATGGTCACATATAAAGGTGATCCCCCCATGGGAACCCCCCAATAACAAACAACACACAAACGACTAGTTGCCATGGTGACCATGTTGAATCCATCCAAAATTCCATTGTGGTTAGTCTCTAATCCCCCGATGTCTGCTGTGATATAAAATAGCCTGCAAAATACAAATACCTCCTTTGGCCTCGTGGCCATATCAGAACGCTCAAAAATAATATAATATAAATCTAAGCATCGTAAGTATAACTACATAACACAACATCGAAATAAAGACTATATCATTTTATAAATTAAATCAACCATTCTATTCTCATTGAAACTTTTCATTTTCTATATATAATCAAATGATTAAACATCACATATCTGGATAACATTAATGATATGATTACGTCAAATAAAGCATCAATATATATATATATATATATATATATATGTATATGTATAATGTTTATAATAATCACCATGCATCCTGTATAAGTCTAGTCAGTAATGAAGTCCATAATCCAACAACATACTAAACCAAGCCAAAATAGTGTCTAATACATAATCCATAGTCTGATGATAAGAAAAATAGTGTCGAAGGGAAGTGGGCACTACATCCCCCTCCCCTTAGACTTGACTTCCTCTTGGAAGTCACTGGAACAAATGTGGAAACTGCACTCGTAACATGGTGGCATCCTCCCAAGTGGTTGCATTCTTGTCGTATCTATCCCACTATACCCGTACCTGATCAATCTCTCTACCTCAAAGGCCCAGGGTCCTACGATCTATGATACGGATAGGCTCCACCATCACCTGCCCCTGATCATGTACTTGTAAAGATGACCAATCTAGCACATGAGAAGGATCTGTAATGTATCTCCTAAGAATAGAAACATGAAATACATCATGTATGTAAGAAAAGATGGGTGGCAATGCTAGACGGTAAGCCAATAGGCTGATACGCTCCAAGATCTTAAAAAGTCCAATGAATCGAGGAGCTAACTTAGAACCTTTTCCATAATGGATTGGGATCTTATGTGGTCTAACACAAAGGAACACCTTCATTCCCACATCAAAATTACGCTCAATCCTATACTGATCAACATAATTCTTCTGCCTATCCCGTGCCTCCTGTAATCTCTACCTAATCAACACTACCTGCTGCTCCATGTCTTGCAAAAGAGATGGTCCAAGAGATACTCTATCCTCCAACCTGTCCCAGCTAAGGGGTGTCCTACACTCCCTACCATACACAGCCTGAAAAGGAGCCATTCCTATAGAACTCTGGAAACTGTTATTGTAGGAAAACTCCACTAAGTACAAGTACTCCTCCCACTTAGACTGCTGATCCATCACGTACATCTTGAGCATATCCTCCAAAATATGATTCACTCACTCAGTCTTTCCATTTATCTCAGGGTGATATGTTGTGTTGAAGTTAATCCTCATCTTGAGGACATACTGCATGGTAGTCCAAAAATGTGAAGTGTACAAGGGATCGCGGTCACAAATGATTTTTCATAGAATCCCATGCAACCTGACAATCTCATCCAAGTAGACATGTGCCACTGCACTAGCTGTATAAGTGGTCTTCACCAGAGAAAAGTGAGTCACTTTTGTCAATTTATCAACAGTGACCATAATGGTGTCGTGGTGATATCTCAACATTGGTAGCCCAATAATGAAATCCATGGAAATGATGTCCCATTTCCACTCCGATATCACATGAGGAAAGAGAAGGCTAGCTGGATGCTGATGCTTAACCTTCACTTTATGGCACTCTAAATACCATGACACAAACTGAGCCATGTCCTTGTGAAGTCCTCTCCAGTGGTATAACTGTCTCAAAGTAGCGTGTATCTTCTTCACCCCAGGATAGGCTGAATAGGGTGCACGATGTGCCTCTGTCAAGATGTCCTACCTAAAGCCTCTATCTCTAGGAACATAAATCTAACCTCTGTACCTGAGAATACCATCTACCTCTAGTGAGAAACCATCAAACTTACCATCAAGGGGTCTCTTGGACTCAATCTCTGCTTGAGCTGCAATGTAGAAACTGTCTAGAGGAAGCTGCTGAAGAATCCTACTCCGTAAATTTGTGCTTACTAAAGTAGCCATACTCACATGTCTCTATCTACTGACAGCATCTGCAACTACATTATCCTTCCCATTCACATGCTATATCTCCACATCATACTCACAAAACAACTCCATCCAATGCCATTGATGAGCATTTAGATTGGGCTGCATGAAGAGGTGGCGAAGACTCAAATGATCTGTCCTGAGTGTGAACCTCCATCCAAGAAGAAAATGTCTCCATCTAACTAAAGCATGCACAATCTCCACAAGCTCTAGATCATGGGTAGGATAATTAAGCTCGTGATCCTTGATTTTGCGAGACTTAAAGCTACAACGCTGCCATCCTGCATCAACACACCTCCAAGCCCTGTTAAAGAAGCATCTGTGCAAACAAAGAACTCACCCTGTGGATCTGACATTGCAAGAATGGGTGCTGTAGTGAGGCATTCCTTTAATGTCCTAAATGCCTACTCGCATCTATCCATCCAAAAAAACTTCTTCCCTTTCCTCTGAAGGGAAGTGATAGGGTGTGCAATCCGAGAGAATCCTAAACAAACCTCTGGTAGTATCCTGCTAAACCCATGAATCTGCGCACCTCAGTCATGGTAGTGGATGCTGACCGATCCAAAATGGCTCTAATCTTGGAAGGATTGACTGTGATACCTTCCCCAGAAATGATATGACCCAAATATTGCACCTCTGTCTAGAAGAAAGCACACTTCTCCAAGTTCCCATAAAGTTGCTGCTCATGAAGACACTAGAGAACCCGTCGAAGGTTCCCCTCATGCTCCTCACGTGTATGTGAGTATATCAAGATGTCATCAAGGAAGATGAGCATGAAGTGATCTAAAAAGGTCCTGAATACCCCATTCATCAAACTCGTGAACACTGCAGCGGCATTTGTCAAACCAAAAGGCACCATTGTGAACTCATAGTGCCCATATCTCATGCGGAAGCGGTCTTATGAATGCATGCCTCTAAAATCCTCAACTGATGGTAGCTCGACTTGAGATCAATCTTAGAGAATACCATGGCTCCTTTCATCTGATCAAACAAGTCATCAATACGAGGAAGAGGATAACGATTCTTAATCGTTACCTTGTTCAACTGGCAATAATCAATACACAACTGCAATGATCCATCCTTCTTCTTCACGAAGATCACCGGTGCACCCCAAGGGGATACACTAGGATGGATAAGGCCCTTCTCCAAAAGACCCTCAAGCTGCAACTTGAGCTCACAGAGCTCCGAGGTGGTCATCCGATAAGGTACTCGTGAGATAGGCTCTGCTCCCGGGACTAAGTCTATATGGAAATCGATCTCACGTGGGGGTGGCATCCCCGGTAGCTCCCCTGGAAAAACATCAGAAAAATCTCTCAAGATGGGATGATCATCTAGCGATGGTCCACTAGGCCCATCCTCTAACCCTGTCACTAATTGTAACAACATACATCTAACAACCTCGTCCCACACACCGTTTAAGCTGCATAGCGGAAATGGTGCGAATAGAAATGGATCTCTTGACCCCTGAGATCACTGACTCAACTCTCCAAGATCATCTGCACAAGATATATTCTTATGATAACAATCCATCCTAGCCCTATGTGTAGATAACCAATCCATACCTAATATAAATCCATACTAGCCCAAAGGAAGAATACAGAGATCTGAGGTGGTGGTGAAAGGTCCCAAATCCACAACACACTCCTTGACTAAGGATTCCACTGAGATCTTGGCTACAAAATCCATCTCGACATCCCAACTAAGACCCTACCTAACTGCCACTAGCCTACATCACTCTAATAAAGATGGTGCAATAAATGAATCAAAAGAACTAGAGTCAAACAATATGGAGGTAGGAACACCTCCAATACTACTTGTAGTATCAATGGCTGTGCTCTGGTGCTCAATCTGGTGGTTCTCAACCACTGTATAGATCCTATAACTACATCCCATGTCCCTAACTGTTGGATCTGAGATTGGTGCCTTACCCTTATTAGGGTTATGATGGCAATCTCTCTAAAATTGTCTTGTAATTCCACACCTGAAACAACCACCTGATCCTCTCCAAGGAGCAACACCACCAGAAGGGCTCTAGAAGTAGTTGTTGTGGATCCTAATGATCTAGCTATAGTATTTTTTGGCCTTTGTGGCTGAGCTCCTACTAACTGAGCTTTGGGTCCAACCTGTGTCCTGATGGGACCCTTAGGAGGAGGCCCCATACTCTAACCTCTCTGTGCATCAGCTCTCTAAGGAGGTCTAAATGGTGGGTGGGACTGCTGCTACTACTGTTGGGGTCTGAAGGATGACTGTTAAGAATGTTGACCCCCACGAGGAGGAGTATCTAACCCCCTCAATTTATTTTCCTGCATCTGTTGAATGTGTCTCCTGACTCAGTCTCTAGCCTACTAGGTTTTACCCCGAGTCTCCTCTATTATGTATGCCTTCTCTATGGCCTCTACTAAAGTCTGTGGGTAGTGGATCCGAACTGCACCTCTAATGTCTAGATTAAGGCCTTGTATAAAACTATTGATCCATACCTTCTCATTCTACATGTACTCAATGTACTAGAGTAGATCTAAGAACCTACTCTCATATTCTACCACAATAAGGGAGGCTTGTCAAAGATCGTGAAACTCATCGATCCTCTGCTATATAAATCTCAGTGACAAGTATCTACTCCTGAATCTCTCCTCAAATAGCTCCTAGGTTACTGTATCTGAATCAACATGGAGATTATGATTCTCTATCCTCCACCATACTCTAGCTCCACCCCTCAGTAGATGGATCGCAACACAATATTTCGTGTTGCTAGAACAAGGAAAAATCTTGAAGCAACCGCTGAAGCTAACTACACATGACTCTACTTGAAATCCACATGTATCACCTAAGTAATGTGAGGGCGTAAGATTCAATATCTCTCTGATGTGATCTGTTTCTATGGACTGTCGGCCTCTAGACCTCTCTGCAAGCTCATCCCTAGGCCTAGGGATTTGAGACCTCTCTCTATGCTCTGAAACTCTGTCACCCTATCTCCTTAGTGGTGAATCCGATTTGACTAACTCTGCATGGGAGTTCTCTCCTCTATGCTCCTTGTTGAGTGGAGAAGGTACATGTCCCTCAATAGAAGTCACTTTTTCATGTCTTCCTGAATACCCTCCTATTGATCCTCCACTTAGAGTGGCATTAAGACCCTGAAGGGTATATAGAATCTAGGGTAGAATGGATGCTACACCCTGATTCGGTGGGGGTGGTGGTGGTGGTGGTGAGTTTGGGTCTTTTTTAATGTTTCTCTCACTCTGTCTGAGCCTCCTGCATAGACCAAACTGAGAGTTAGTTTAGTACATCAAACCTTCTTCAATTTCTAAGTTTATTATCATGAACAATTTTCAAACAGTTTTGTTTTCTAGATTAATAGGTTTGCTAGTTTTAAAGTTTCAAGTCTCAATTTTCTAGTGTGCCAAATGGTCCAAGATTTTAAACCACCACTCTAATACCAAATGTAACACCCACTTAAACAAAACCCTCTGCAGATCTATGATTAACCTATACTTAGCTGAAAGAGGAATATATTTTTTTAAATACTATAACAAGCATAGTCTAAAAACACACATACATTTGAATCTACCACAAGAGGAGATCAAAGTTATGATTTTTCATATATTTAGTTTTATGTGTTTATTAATATCTAATATATTTATTTACTTTGGTGAATCTCATCTCTTGTGAAATTGATGTTTCTGATGTCTCCATGTACAAAATACAAAGCACCATAAGCTTTTGAAGTAGTAGGCCCCAGCCTGTAGTAGCTCCAGTTGTGCTCCTACAGCAGCCCGTAGCAACTGGATGTCCTCCTATAGCAGCCCGTAGTAACTCCAGTTGTGCTCTTATAATAGCTTGTAGCAACTATCTATACTCCTACAGTAGCCTGTAGTAACTGCAAGCCTGCCCGTAGCAACTCTGGCTGAGCACCCACAGCCACCCGTAGCAACTCCAAGCTTGCCTGTAGCAACTACAAACCTACCCGTAGAAACTCCAGGCCTACCCATAGCAACTAAAAATCTTCCTGTAGCAACTTCTAGACCTACATGTAGCAACTGCAAACCTGCCCATAGCAACTTCCAGGCCTGCCCGTAGTAATTGTAAACCTACCCATAGCAACTTCCAGAATTACCTACACCAAGAACTTTAAAATGCTATAACTTTTGACTGGGAACTCGGTTTTTTATAAAATTAGACTTTTTGGAAAGATGAATACATATACTTTGTAAAAAAGTCATAAAACTTAGGATTTGATGAGATTTAGATAGTAATTTTTTCAAAACATTCCTGCAGGATCTTATAGTCAAGACTAGCAATTTCCTGAGTGAATCCTTTTCTTAATTTTGTTTGATTGAAAGCTTCTAAGGTAAATTCCTTGAGTTTGTAGGTATTTATTGGGTCTATTTTGGTATTTTAAGTCTTAGTAGGTTCACTTCATTCATTACTTAATGGTTTGAAGGCTTGTTAGGTTCATTCATGGTTGATTAAGTATGCATGCAAAGTGAAGTAAGGGAAAATCATATTAATCTGTTCTAATTGACTGAAACAAAAACTCTTAGGTATGTAAGAACATCATTTAAATTTCTTTCATGCTAGCTTAAAACCAAATTCTTTCTTCAATGATTGATAACAACATCTAACGAAGTCCTAATTCTTAAGAAATTGAATGTTTCCCAGCATGACAAGTAACAAGAATAACATAATTCCCTTAGGCAAGATTTTCTTCCAACATTCCAAAATAGAGAATTAAATGCATTTGAATGATTATTTCTTACACTAAATCATACCAATGGATGCAACAAGTAATTATTTTAATCATTTCAAATAGAATATACAAATTCAATACCATTACAGTTCTCTCAACAGAAAGAAGACGGATTAATTCCCTTTCTCAAATCAAAATACATCTTGCATGATCAATAAAACATCTTTACATTATAATGAAAGTTACAGTCCATCCACATAGAGTTGGGAAAAGGAAGTTACATCAAGAAGTAAACAAACAATGACGAATGTTAGCTCTGCACCATGGCTGATTCCAAAACAGCCGCATACTTTAGATGTTTCCTTCAATTGATCACATCAAGAAAAGAGGGGAAAAGGCAACGCTCTCCACCCAACCAAGATATCCAATGAAGAGATGAAGCCTCTCTCATCATTGGCCCCCAAGCCCCAACCACAAAACAATGAAAGATGGGGTTCAATACATGGTAACATCCATAGGCTTCCACAACACACACAGGTAGATTTTTAACAACAAAATGATCAATACACACATACAAATTTCCACTATATTTCATAATCAAACAGCACATAGGCTATTTTTAATCAAGCCAAAGGAGCAAGGACTATGGGGGAAGCTTCTTATGCTTCCCAATTGGCAATTGTGCATCCACCTATAATCATACCACCAATATAACATATCATATCCTATAAGCCTTATGCATCCCAACCCCTCCTTATGCCCCCCCACAAATTATCCCTTATGCCCCCCACAAGTAAGAAATGTAAGCTAATTCTTTTCCATGGTTAATCCCAAACCCAAAAATTCCTCCATACAACTCTGATGCCCATGGCATTCCCTTATGCCCCCCATAATGATTCCCCATAGCCTTCTCCTACACCATCCCTAGGAAGTCTACCCAAATAGATATATGGAAGAGAGACACACATTTAGTTTCCATAATAACATGTAAGAAAATGACAATATAAAGATGAACAAGATCTTACCTTGCCATAGAAATGATAGCACCTTTGCAAGCAAGAAAAGATAGCCCCAAATATTAATTTGAATGTCCACAAAGTAGTCTTCAAAATAGCAACAGGAATGTCCAACTCACCATTCAAAAATAGCAGCTTCAAATGCCAAGAATGCAACCCCAATAGTCACTTGCATGTCCACCAAAACAATCCTTAAAATAGCAAGAAGAATGCCCAAAAATATAGTCCAATAGCAAGCTTGAATGGAGGTGAAATGATAGTCTAAAAATAGAAGCTTCAAATGCCATAAAATAGTCCAACAACAAGCTTGAATGAAGGTGAAATGACAGTCTAAAAACAATAGCTTCAAACACCAGAAAATAGTCCAACAACAAGCTTGAATGAAGGTGAAATGACAGTCCAAAAAAATTAGCCTCAAATGCCAAGAGGACAGTCCAAAAACAAGCTTGAAAGAAGGAAAAATGACAGTCTAAAAAACAATAGCTTCAAACACTAAAGGATAGTCTATCAGCAACCTTCCAACAAGAGAAGAACTCCCATGGCTTCCAAAACATGCAGCCTCAACACAACAAAAAGAAGAAGAAGAGAAAAAAAATGTGACTCTTTCCCAGCTCTCTCCAAAAAATACCAAGTGAAATATAATAATAAAAATCCAAAAATGAAAACCCCCAAAAAGAATGTAAAGTCTTCATGCCAATCAAATCAACTTTACTTGCAAACCTCCACTTACACCTCAAGGACAGCCAATAATTATTTGTAAGAAAGTACACTTACACAAGCAAGATTGACAAGAAAAAAATGCATTTAAGATGCAAAAGTCAACACTCCAATGAAGAAAAAATTGGTATGAATCTTTTAATGGGTGTGGGACAAGTTTATCTTGTCCCACAAGCTTCCAAAAATACCCTCCAAGTAAAAATACGAGTTTCAAGATGGTGAGGTGTTTTATAATCCAAGGATTAACTCTCTTACACACATTAAATGTAAGGATCAGCACATTAATAACTATATTTAAGCAAGTTTGATTTAAATTTATCTTTCACATTCTATTTAAATAACGAAATGGACACATTCACAAATAAAACACATGCAAGATAACAATAAAATAAGGACCACATACTAACACACACACAAACCCCCATGGTCACATATAAAGGCGATCCCCCCCATGGGAACCCCCCAACAACAAACAACACGCAAATGACTAGTTACCATGGTGACCAGGTTGAATCCATCCAAAGTTCTATTGTGGTTAGTCTCCAATCCCCCCGATGTCTACTGTGATATAAAATAGCCTATAAAATACAAATACCTCCTTTGGCCTCGTGACCATATCATAACACTAAAAAATAATATAATATAAATCTAAGCATCGTAAGTATAACTGCATAACACAAACATCAAAATAGAGACTATATCATTTTATAAATTTAAATCAACCATTCTATCCTTGTTGAATTTTTTTTATTTTCTATATATAATCAAATGATTAAACATCACATATCCAGATATCATCAATGATATGATTACATCAAATAAAGCATCAAAATCTATATATATAATGTTTATAATAATCACCATGCATCATGTATAAGTCTAGTCAGTAATGAAGTCCATAATCCAGCTTCATACTAAACCAAGCCAAAATAGTGTCTAATACATAATCCATAGTCTGATGATAAGAAAATAGTGGTTGAAGGGAAGTGGGCACTACATATGTTGGTTGAAGGTTGATTGCACTCGTAAATGAATTTCAGATTTAAGCTGATGGTGTGAGCTTGCTTTTGGCTAGGAGGAACTACCTGTATACAAAGCTAAGACCACAAGATATATATTACTAGCAAAATTTAGTGGATTTCCTAACGTGAGCTAGATCTAGGAAGTGTGATACTTCCTTGACGGTTTTCAATTCACTGATATATAACTCAATATAAAATAGCTAAAAATGCAGATAAAAGAATATAATATTAGTGTTTTAATATAGGTGTCTTGGACTACTATCAATGTTCATCCAATTAAATGCTTGATAACTAAATTAGTGAAGGTCCCGGGTCAGGTTGCGGGTTAGGAAGGTGGTTTGAGAGTCATAGATAGGGTCTGGGTAAGATTTGGTGAAGTTTGGGTAATTAGGAAGCTTATTGGTCTAAGACAGTTATATCAGGTAATTAGGTATGACCAATATCAGTTACTGTGGGAAATAGCAGAATGTCCAAAGCAGGTGCCCAAGCTCTCTCTGTGTCTACACAAAGAGTCAAGAAGGTTTTTTGTGAGGTTGTAGGTGGGGTATTAAGTTTGGGTGAGGTTTTGTGAGGTTTTGAGAGGTTTGAGGGATTGGTTAAGTGAATGAAATAACACAGAGACCAACATTGGTATGATGATTGATGCCAGTATAGAGGTGAGACCAATGACAGTTAAGATAACCAACATCAGTAGGGGGAATTTGGTGCTAATTAAATAAAATTAGTTTTGGGCTTCTCTATGATTGCATAGACGATGAAGGGAGGATGGTTGGGTTCGTAATAATGCCAAGGAGACTCAGGAATGTATCAAAGTCAGCTACAAAGAGGAAGAAGGTCGTGGTTGGTTAGATGGATAGGTCGGTAAGAAGGTGGGGATGGAGGAATGTAGGAAAGAATAAGATATGATAACAAAAGATAATGAACCTACACTTTAAGAAAGTAAAAAATGATGAAAATAAAATACACTTACTTATATTTATAGGCCTGGTAGGTGCAAGAAGGCAGTGGATGATCCGTGAAGAAATTTGTGGCTAGTTCTATGGAAATACATTCTCGAGTGTTCTCGTGAATGCTCAAATGCCTTGGTAAGAGCATCAGGTGCTTGTTTGAGCCTGTGGTTGAGTATATCTTGTCGTTTAGATGCCGAGAAGTCTCTGCTTCATGCTTGAATGCAATAAAACTCTCTGAACTAAAAATGACCAACCCAAGTAAAAGGTTGAAAAATTGTATATAAGGTAACCGATGATGGTTAGGGTGACCAATGTCGGTTGAGGGATAACCAGTGTCGGTTAAGGTAGGAAATCCTAGGTTTGCCAAAAATAGGTAAATCTTTGCTATTTTTAGCATTCATTGATTGTCAATCCGAGTCTTAAGTGATGTTTAACACTTAGATAAGTGGGAGTGTTGTTGGAGAAGGAATAGGACTTTAATTTTAGGGTTTGAAAGAGTCATAGTTGATTAAGATAAGTAGAGACTCATTCTTAGGTAATTAATAGACTACGAATAAGTCCATGGTAAGGTGTGTAGGTTATGTGACTAGGTGAGGTGTAAATTAACTCAATTAAAGTAATTAAATTAATTAATAATGTGAGGATTAACATTAATTCAATTGTAAGTAATTAAATTAATATGAATGTGGGGTAAGGGGTCATGGCTAGGTGAACATGTTACGTGAATTGATTAAAGGGGACTAAGGGGAGTGTGACCCAAATTTGGTGTCTACATCTTGGTCCTTTTTGTTGTGTAGATTATATTGTTAAGAAACACACACAAAAGCACGAAGTCAGTGTTATAGGTGTGGACAAAGGTTAGGTTTCCCCAAGTAGGGCTGAAGGCTACCCCCCTCAAACCATGAACCGATGAGGTAAGTAATGTAGTTAGTGAGTGGTTTGATGAATAGGTGATTGATGAAAGTGAGGGTCAGTAGGTAAGGGTATGTTCAAGGGGGGTAATGGGTAAGGGAAATCAAACACACACACACGTATAGATTGCGATATGGTACCAGGTGGGAGAAATTGTAAACTCTACGTTGTCTAAGGTCGATTGGTTTATCCAAATGAGTTTGAAGTGATTCAAGTATCCAAGGTACATGATATGGTTTGGAAACACAAATTAGGTTAGGTGTAGGAACATTTAGGTATTATCCGGTATACCAAAGCTATGGTCAGGATAAATAACATGACAATAGGCAAGGTAAGGTCATTAGGCTAAATAACATGGCTAACAACCTCACAAGGTATAACAGATACATAAATCCAGATCGGCACCAAGGCATTTGGGTCAGGGTATTTAGGTCAGGACACAATTAAGGCCAGGGTATAGGTAAATAACACATCCCTAAACACAGTTAAGGAAACGTACAAGTAGTGTAGGCTCTTGGGTAAGGTGTAATTGGTGTTGGTAAAGGTAAAAGGTATTTGGTCAGTAATGGTGCTAGGAAAAATGAGCATAGTATGGGATGTTTTGTGACCAATGTTGGTTATGAGGTAACTGATGTCGGTTTGCTAGGGCATGACATGATTGACGTCAGTCATGTCGATATGGGGGTAAAAATTAAAATATATGTTTTTACGGATTCATTTTAACCTGTTGACATTTGTGAAATCGACAAAGAGGTAGTACTTCCATAGAAAGTGACGCCAGGAGGTGTCAAGTTGAGTTGGCTAACTTTGAGTACGTGAGTGGTTATCGACAGGCGGGTCCACAAGATCAAGCGGAGTGAGTTGATTAGTTGGGAGAGTCATGGTGGGTTACAACATGACGGATTTAAGAGAGGGTGCAAGAGGTCCAACGACATAGAGACCAGAAGTGCCACCGCATAGATGTCATCAATTAGAGGTAGCGACATTATTTTACTTGTTATTTGATTAAATTATGGTTTTAAAATGTAGAAATTGGGGGGGGATTTTTTTATTTTGAAATGTGGGTGAAATCAATATGGGGAAGGGCATATTTAGGTTAAATAGGGTGGAAAATAAATCTAAGGTAAATTTGGGTGGGGTGGGTTAGGTTTGATAGAGTTAGGTCGACTAGGCATGGTGGAGTCAGGTCTAGGCATGGTGGAGTTAGGTCGTAGGAATGGTTGAGTTTATGTCATAGGTATGCTTAAGTCAGGTCATAGGCATGGTTGAGTCAGGTTTTCTAGGCATGGTTGAGTCAGGTTGTTTAGGCATGGTTGAGTTAGGTTGAGTAAGGGTTTTACGTTTGATTTAATTTCCAAGTTATGGGTATCATGGAAAATAAATGATGATGTACATGTATGTTGTGGTTTTAATTTTCCAAATGTTTGATAGTAAGGAAAATGTTAAAATGTTATAGGTAATATATGGAAATGGTAAATTTAATGGAACAAATGCATGTTTATTGTGGTATATTAATTTCCATGTCATTGATGTAAATGAAAACTAATTAGGGTAGAATGTGAATGTAAGAGGAAGAAAAATGATTAGGGATAAGAGGTATAGAAGGGGAAAAGATGAAAAAGATAAAAGGCAAAAGATAAGAATATGAGAAGATGGTCGAGCTAACCTCCAAGGGCCTCATGCCCTTGGAGTTCTGCCTACATAGCCTCGACAAAAAGGGGCCTTAGATCGATGTAGTTCTCCCATAAGATAGGGAAGAATATAATGAGGTAAAGAAATGGGTTGATAGGTTTTAGGAATGATTGAGCCTAGGTCATTCAGGAATGTTTGAGTTTAGGTGAAATAGGCATGGTTGAGTCTAGGTCATTTAGGCATGTTTGAGTTTAGGTCATTCGTGCATGTTTGAGTTTAGGTCATTTAGGCATGTTTGAGTTTAGGTGAAATAGGCATGGTGATATGGAGGTTAAAACATGTATGGGGATATGGAGGTTGAAATAGGTATGGGTGTTTTAGGGTCATTTCAGGCATGGTTGGGTCTAGGTCATAGGAACTAGTGATATTGAGGTTGAAGTAGGTATGGGTGATTTTAGGTTGATTTTGGTGAAAGAGGAAATCCTAAAATGTAGGTTTCAAAGGTCTGGTCATGTATAAAAGAATCAAATAAGTAAGAAAAATGGTGAATCGTAAAAGAAGAAAAAATGCCACCTAAATAGGTAAGGACCATTACGAGTCGATTACACCAAAAGATCAACTTATGAACATAAGGCCCTAAAGGCATTGCATGATTTATTGTTTTAAGGGTGAAGACGGTCACATGATCATGAAGTGTCACATTTATGGTAAGTAAATTTAGTAGGTAGAAGAGTAGAAAAGAAAGGTGGTGAGGTGAAAGAAGTTGGTTTTAGCG
Source organism: Taxus chinensis (assembly GCA_019776745.2). Lineage (NCBI taxonomy): Eukaryota > Viridiplantae > Streptophyta > Pinopsida > Cupressales > Taxaceae > Taxus > Taxus chinensis. The sequence goes on from CM034151.1 coordinate 811,531,780, forward strand.
TAACCTAGTGGGAGACATCATGCCCTTTTGGCAAGAGACCCAAGATCAAAATAAGCAAGTCCATGACGAAAAAGTTCTTATTCTTTTTGCTTTTGTTTTTATAGACTGATCAATGTAAGAACTCTATATGGGATGAGTAGAATATCTCCTTTAGGTCTTCGTGAATTTTATCGGTGTGAGAAGATTCAAAATATTTTTCTTTTATTTTTGTAGGAACGGTCTTCTTTATGTATAAACTAGGTATGATGTAGCTAGCCTTGTATAGCTGTCCTTCAAGGGAGCAGTCTATTTATAGTAGAAAGATAAAAAGAACAAATGTCCTTTTTGAGAGAGTCATATTTTTATTAGAAGTTTGATTCAAGGAGTTTTGAATTTTGTCAAATCTCATATATTGCTTTTGAATTGGAATTTTAGGTCATGGACAAGATTATGGAGAAGTATAGGCTTATTTTTATGAAGAAAATACCATAACACACATGGGTTAGCTATGAAAGAGATTTTTTAGGTGATGAACGACCATGGGATTCCATATTGAAAAAGATGAAAAGTAACCATGAGAATCATGCTATGAGTAGAGCTGTGGCACTCATATTGAAGATAAGGTTGAAAGGTGATGGGTAATCACACAATTCTTGTTTAGTCATTGGCCCTTAAATGGGTGAGATGAAAGGAATGGGTACTTAAGGGACAAACACTTAATAGAAAAAAGGTGATTTATGATTCGTTTTCAATAGTAGAATGGTTGAAGATGCAAGGCATTGAGGGGCTCATGTTTGGGTTTACCTTCAAGTGAAGAAAAATGATAAGCAATTGATCCATAGGCATGTGTGACTATGTAGGGTCTAAGCCAATTAGGATAATTTTTTCTCCGTTTACTTTGCTCCGCTTTTATTACATTATGATTTTCCTTTAGGACGAGGTTGCTGACCTGGAAGGTTCGTTCCTAAACATGTTTATTATAGGCACATTTGACACATTTTTGGTAGATTTGGAGGTGATTGAGAGCATTGAGACGACGTTCATCTAATAACTCAAGTTGTGCCAAATGGTCCTGGCAAAAATCGTCATCATTGAGCATATCTTTGAGTGAGATACGAAGAGAGGGTATTTGGAATTCGAGAGGCAAGACAACCTCTATACTGTAAACCAGCAAGAAAGGAGTGGTGGTAGTTGAGATATGAATACTCGTGTGATAAACCCATAAGGGAAAATGAATGTGTGTGTGCCAATCCTTGTCAGTATTATCAACCACTTTCATTAGAATTTTGTTTAAGGTTTTGTTGGTTGATTTCACTTGGCCATTTTTTTGAGGATAATAGGGTGAAGAGAAACTAAGATGGATGCCGAATGTGTCATAGGGTTTCTGTATGGTTTTGTTTTTGAATTATTTACCATTGTCTATGATAAGTCGATGAGGAACACCAAAGTGAAAATTAATGTGATGATTAATAAATTCACATATTTTCTTGGTCTTGGTAGAAATAAGAGGTATGGATTCATCGCATTTAGTGTAATATTTGGTAGTGGTAATAATCCATTGATGATGTTGCGAAGAATGAGGTTTGATCTCTCTGATTAGATCCAGTCCCCATTGAGAGAAAGGCCAAAGGTCTTTTGTAACCTGTAAGGTGTGACTATGGGTATGTTGAAGATTAACATATTGCTGAAACTTCACACAACGCTTGACATAGTCACAAAAATCATGGTTCAAGGTTGACCAGTAATATCTCAGGTGAAGAATGCGTTTAGAGACATCTAAACCATTAAAGTGGCCTCCAAAAATTCTCTCATGAAATTCCTTGATGGTGTAGGGAATTTTAGAAATATTAAGACATCGTAAGAGGATAAAATCAAAACCATGTTTATAGAGAAGACCACCCATGGTGACATAATGAGAGATACTTTCGAGAAAGGACCGTTGTCCATTGCGAGTAAGAATTGCAGGCAGAATAGAAAAGGAAAAATAGTCAACAAATTGCTTATACCAAAGGTCACATGGGTCAGGTTCAATGTTTCTGACAAGGTTGAAATCTCAAAATAGATAAGAATGTGATTGCAACCTTTGTACTGTGACAAATATTTTTGAGTTGGAGGGGGAAGCGGGGATTTGAGAAGTTAGATAGGCCATGGTATCCATAAATTTATTAGTGGAACGCGAGGTGGTTTGAGGTTCATAACTGTTAAAGGTATTCAAAAGTATGTCAACATGATGTTTATAATTATGAAGTATCTCATTACGATAGTGGTATACACCATTAACTTGGTTCACAACCAGTTGAGAGTCACCAAAGATATTGATTGATTTAACATCTAAGGCTATGGCAGTTTAAAAACCTAACACAAGTGCTTCATACTTGATGATATTGTTAGTATAATCAAAGTATACTTTGAAAGACAATGGCATAGGCTCACCATCAAGAGGAATGAGGATAACTCCGACACCACCCCCACACTGACATTTGGAATTGTCAAAGAATAAGGTTATCTGGTAAATGATATTGTCCAAAGAGAGGGTATCGATGGATTCATCAGGGAAATCAAAGTTATGCGATTGATTTTTGAAGAGGGGTGCATCTGCGAGTTGATATGCAATTATTTGTCCTTTGACAAATTTTTGATTGGTGAATTTGAGATCTAGGTCTGTAAGAAGCATGAGCCAATGTGTAACACACTGATGTTGGTAAGGCTTGGTGTATATGTAATGTAAGGGGTTAGTATTAGTGATGAAAAAGGTTTTATGGTTGAGTAGGTAATGACAAAGTTTCGTAGTGAAAAATACTAAGGCTAAACCATTTTTTTGGCATGAGTATATCTAGTTTCGTAGTCTAAAAGTGTGTGTCTTATATTATAAACCGCTTATTCCCTATGTTGCTCATTACGATGAGTGAGCATGGCACACAATGAGTGATCAGTAGCATAAATATAAAGGTAAAATGGTTGGTCATCCTTAGGTGGAATGAGTATAGAAGGTTGGAGGAGGTATTGTTTTAAGGCGTCAAAGGATTTGTGGTAGTCATCATCCAACTTGAAAGAGATATCCTTTTTAAGGAGGTGATGAAATGGGTGGTAGCGGTCAGAAAGATGTGAAAAAAGAGACGAATAGATTGAAAATTTCCTTGTAAACTATGAATTTGAAGAAGATTAGTAGGTGGAGGAATATTGAGAATAACCTTGAATTTAGCAGGATCGACTTAAATTCCACACAGAGAAATGATAAAACCAAGGAGCTTACTGGAGAGAACCAAAAATACACACTTCTTAGGTTGAAGGCGAACACAATACTTGATGAGATAGTCGAATATGACCTTAAGGACTGTAAGGTGGTCGACTCGATGTTTGGATTTGGAAAAAATATCTTCTATGTAATCTTCCAATATGAAATGCATAATATCATGAAAGATATAAGTCATAGCCTGCTAGTATTTATCACCATCATTTTTAAGGCCGAAGGGCATGACACGATAGCAGAAGATCCCCCAAGGAGTAATGAATGTAGTTTTGTGTTGATATTTTGGGGCAAGTAATATTTGGTTATAACCTGAGAAACCATCCATGAGTCATAACATATCACGGCCAATGGTGAGATTAACTGGTTGATCAATGTTAGGTAAAGGAAAGTCATCTTTAGGGCAAGCTAAGTTAAGGTCGTGGAAATCTGTGCAAGTGTGGAGTCCCCATGTTGCTTTTGTGATAGGAACGTTGTTAGAGATCCATTGAGGATATTCAATGGGTATGATGAAGGAAACTAAAAGAAGGCATTAAATTTCTTCTTTGACAAGAAGGGAAATATGAGGATGCATTTTCTGTAGCTTCTATTTCATGGTTTTGGCCTCAGGAATAGTTACGATATTGTGGACCACAATGTTTGGTTTAATACTAGGAATATTAGCATAGGACCAAGGAAAAGTGTTGCTATGATCCCAGAGGAAAGAAGTAAAAGCTTCCTGTTCAGATTTATCTAAAGATTGACCTATTTTTAAAATGTGTGGGTCGTCCTAAGTGTGAACATTGATTTCAATGGCTGATTCATTCAACATGGTTTGTGTCTTAGAAGGTAATGAATGATGAATATAAGAATCTTCTACACCAAGGTAGGTGAGAATAGACTCATCATCCTAAAATTGAATGACGTTAATAGAAGGTGTATCATCATCGATCATATCAAGATACAGGAAGGGAAGAGAAGAGGGAGCCTCACCATCTTGTTGATAAATTAGAGGTCCCAGGGAAATGGTGTTCTAAAAAAAAAAGTTAGGAGGAATGGATTCTAGATCTATAGACTCTGTAGGTGAAGGTGGTACTGTTAGTGAATGAGGTGGGGAAGTTTTATCGTCCTTGATGAGTTTGACTCGGTCCTTCTTGGGAGATGGTTTGATAAATCCAATACCACTACAATCTTTATGCTTATGAGTGGTGCATGGGATGACAATATGTCAACCTTGTTCATAAAAACCAAAGCCAAAGCCCTTCCATGTGAAATGATGGAGGAAGGTGTGGGCAAAGTAGTGGTTGGTGAGAGATTGAAGGTATAAGGAAAATACCAGAGTTTGGGAAGGTGGCTCAGGTGAGTAGGTAGAAGGTGGATCATGTGATCTGAGGAAGAGGGGGAGATGGGGAAGGTGTGTCATAAAAGATATAATGAAATGAGGGGTAAAAAAATGAATTAAAATGGTCTTGTGAAATAATTTGGGTGCACTGACATTTTGGTGGGGTTTTGGCTAGTTCTCTTATATGAACCATATTGATCTCAAATGTTGGCGGAGGTAAAAGGGCTATGGAGGTGGAGATGAAGGTCACTAAATAGGTAAAGAACAAGGAAGCTTGATGATAGGTGAAGATAAAATGGGGTTCTCATCTAAAAGGTCATCATATTTAAAATTTTCTTCAGAGGGACACAGTTGGAGAAGAACGGTCTTAAGAGCCTTACAATTTTACACATCATTCCCTGACACACAATGGTACGTGCAAATTTTTTGTATCATAAAACCCTTCTGGTTTAGGTTTGAGTTGGTCGTAAGGTCTAATTGGTGGCAAAGTAATGACACATGTTTCTAAAAGATTAGCTAAGATATTGGCATAAGAACCTACCAACGGATCACAATGTGAAATAAGTGTGGGTGATTTTTGTGGGAGAGACACCATGGGAAGTGGAAGTGGAAGTTGAGTCAATTTGACCACTTGTTTGGAAGGTAATATGGTTTTAGGTTTGGATTAAACCTTATTGGGTAAATATGTAGTAGATGATCTAGTGAATGAAGGTGGTTTAGGTTTAACTACCTTTTGGGAGGATAGTGAGTATTTTGACTTTCGCTGCACCTTCCTGGGTAAAGGTGTAGGAGTGCGTGACGTAGAGGGGAAGGTAGATGACGAAAGGGGAAGAGTTATCCAAGGCAATAATGGAGGTGTTGTGAAGGTTGTGGGGAGATGTAAGGTAGAAGGTATTTGTTGAAGAGAAGGAAAACTCATAGGTAATGATGAGGATACTGTAAGTGGTGCTAGTATAGGTGGTAGAAAGGATGTAGGTGACAATGAAGGCATATGATGTGTAGGTAATTTGGGTGTAACTGAGGATCATGACGAGGAGGGGGGTGTTCTGGTTTTAGTTTACTTTGAATAGGAGGCTACTTGGATAAGGTTGATGGGTGAGGTCCTATGATAGATGGAAGGGGTGAAGGTGACAAAGGGGTAGTGGACGAAATTGGTGCATACGGTCTAAGAGGTTGGGTCTTTTTCTTAGGTGGGGGAGTAGGCTTTGCATTGGTTTGTGAGGACATGAATAAGTCAAGTTTGATGGGGGGTGGACTAGGATTTACGTTGGTTTTTGAGGACATGACTAAGTCCTAGGCTTAATGTCGGTAGGATTCCCAATGTGGTAATGGATTTGGGCATGAAGGAAGACATATGTATAGGTAAGGCTTTGGGCATTAGAAAATTTTTATTTGATGATAGTGTTTTAGGTGTGGGAAAGGGAAATGAAGAAGGGGTCACTATGAATGAAATTTTCATGATTGGTTGGGTTTTATAAAATACCTTTGGATAGATCATGGAAGTATTAGCAGATAACATTTGCATCTAAGTTGAGAAAGGAAACCAAAAGTGTCCCCAAAGCAAGGAATTATCAACATAGTCCAAACGGTCAACAAAACGTGAAAATGACATCGTTGTAGGGGGGATTATTTTGATTTGATATTAATCCCTGTAAAGAATGTCTATGAGACAAGGAAATGGTTGGCTTCAGACTCTATGGGTAAAACAGCTGAGAGCAAGTTGATAGGATCCTTAAAAGCCAATGGAGAATTTTCACCAATAGGAAGGGGCGCTACTAATGGATCCTTTATGGGTAGGTGAGATAAAAAGTAAGATGTGGTAGATTCATCTTTTGGAAAAGAGGAATATGAGCTTGACCCTCCTGTGGGTAGGAGAGTTAATACTGTGGGTTGTCCATCTGGTTGAGAGGTGTGTGGGGAAACTGCATTGGCAGATATGGCGGACTACTCCATGGGTGAAGGGGGAGATAAAGGATACTCCTCTATGGGTAAAGGAGTGGATGGCACAAGTTATTTTGTGGATAAAGGAGATCACACAAGAATATCCTTGATAGATGGAGCAGGAGGAAATTGAGGGAGAGATGGAATGACATTGAAAACAACATGAACCTCCCACACATTACTATCATTGGTAGAAGGTTCACTAGTTTGTTTAGATAATGGGTTGTGATTTGGGAATGGATTCTTGAAAATGTGAATGTTTTGATTAGCTGATGTGTTAGGGTTATCCAAGATGAGAACTCCACTATCTAACATTTCTTGGACAATATTCTTGAAGGTGATATAGTTACCATCATTGTGACCTCGAATGTGATGGTAATTGCAATAATAATTATCTTTGTACCATGCATGCATAGGATGAGAGGGGTCAAAACTAGTATGTGGTTTGACGGGTGGAAGAGTGACTGATCCATCATTTAGAAGACTAGGGTTCTCCTATGGGAGTTTATTTTCCTTGCTCCCCACTTGAATTGGAAAGTATGAACAAGAGAAAGGTTGGAAGAAGGCTTTACTTGGTTGGATGCGTGAGATCCTTTTTCTTTGGAGTAGTTATTTTGTGGTTTGCAAGAAGAAGAGGTTTCATTTTCTTTAAACATAATGTTCTTGTTGCACAATTATATCTTCTTCTCTTCAATGACACAAATTTCAAATTTTCGAGCCATGGTAAACGTCTCGTCGAACATGTGGAAGGTTTGAACTTGAAGAGTCAGAAAGATGTGCCTAACATAAACCCTTGTGAAAAAATCTATTAAATTGGTTTAAGGAAGTTGAAATGTGAGCTGGTTGATTAGGTTTCATTACCAAGTGACAAAATATGTGATATATTCATTTTCATATTGTCGTGTTGAGTACAAGTCCGTCATGGTGAATTTCTTAACAATATTGATAGAGAAGTGGTCAAGGAAATCTTGGGCCACTTGGTTGAATGAGAAAACAAAGTTCCTAGGTAAAGTACTATACCAATCTAACATAGGTCATGTCAAGGAAATTGGGAATGTTTGTAAGAGTAAAGCGTCATCATGAGCGATCAGATAACACCCATGTTTAAAAGGCCACAAGTGTTGTTGTGGGTCTTCTTTACTGTTAAACCGATTGAATTTAGGCATTTCCTTGTGTGTTGGGTATGGATGAATGGGAATGGATGGGTGAATGGGATCATTATAAATCTTGTTGTATGTCAAAGAGTTACGTGAGCTAGAGACCGATGCTTCTAATGTCTGCATCTTATGCATCATCATTTTGATAAGATCGTTAGTGGATTATGATGGTTGGAAACCTCCTGCAGTATAAGGAAGAAAATGATGGAGGTATGACATGGAAAAAATCCCAGTATGTGGTGGTTATGAGTATGGAAATTGTGAGGGAGGGATAGATGCAGGTGGTAAGTATCTTGAATAAGCAATATGAGATTGGATGCTATTGGTAATAAATGTAGGTAGGTGGAGTGGATGTAACAAATCCCATAGTAATTGGTGGAAGAGATTGGGGGATAGAAAGAATGAGGTTTTGGAAGGGAGTGTAGGCTTCCAACATCAAAGGTGACTAGGATGTAATAGGTATATGGGAAATGGAGGACACGAGCAAGTTGTTATTGAGGGTGATGGATGTAGGTGTGGTAGATGTTGTAAGGGCGACATATACTGTGGGTGTGATAGTGGCCATAGATGCAGTAGATATTGATGTGGTTAGGTCAAGTTGGGACACTACAGGTGGTAAGGTGAAAGAGGGTAAGGCCGAGCTAGTACTAGTTGATGCAAAAGTGAGTGTGGGGGTAGGAGGAATGGACACAGGCATGCCATACACAAGCTGTCCTGATGAATCCTGAGTGTATGAACGGGTTAAATAATATTGTAAAACAATAAGTTTTTTGTTGAGGAGCCTTGTAAAATCATCATCACTAGTACTAATGGTGATAGGATGACTGGGATCCATGGGTGTTAGAACAGAAGGCGATGATAGGCTAGGCGGGGAGCGGCTGAAGGTTAGTGTGGATACGAGAGCCTTAACTTGGCTATGGGTCAAAACCATGTGACTAGTGGTAGGATGGATAGTTTGAGCCCTGAAAATGATACATGAACATAGAAGGGATGGCAAAAAATGGTTTTGGAAAGTGTAAATTGGTCACTCTTTTAATTAAATAATTAAACACAAAGACTAACACCGGTTAGGATAACCGATGTTGGTGCCAGGGGATAACCGATAACGGTTACTAGTTACTTTGGAAAGATAAAAGGATCTATAAATTGGACAATAGATGAAAAAATTGGAACAAATATGAATTTTGACAGTGATTTCTAGGTCACAAGGCTATAGTTAGATAACTGGGGAGATCCTAGAAAGAGTAGAAGTGTGATGAATGCTAATTTGGTTTAGATGACCCAAAATAGTAGGGAACCAAAAACATTCAGTAAATTGATTCCAGTGAGATGTATAACTGATGATGGTCACTGGACTGATATCGGTCACTGTAAATTTTGGAAAAAACAAAAAGAGGTGAATTTTTTGATTTAGGTCAAATGAAAAACCAACCTAGAAGTCTGTGTATGGTACTGGTTGATCCTAGCACACTCAGAAAAATCCAGAATACACCAACTATAATTATGGAGTGTGCAAGAAGTGAGAAGTGAATAAAACAAACTCACACCTCAAAATGTAAATCAAGAAACAAATAACAAACACATAAATCCTATGTGGTAGATTTTCATGTTCTGGCTTTATGTCATTTGGGACTAACTTGTGAATTAGAATGGAGTTTTTGGTTTGAAAAGGGTGCCCTACAAAAATGCAAGAATTAAGGATGGTTTCAGGTGTGTTTTGGCAAAGGGGTTATTTTCTCTGAGATAATGACTAGACAGAGAAACCGGTTGGGAGTCCACTGCCAATTCTCTTATCATGTGATCATTGACAACTTCTTCCAGGAAGAGACAATGTTTAAGAAATGTATAAATTATTTAAGTGGTTTGGTATAGAGAATGTGCAAAGTGAACTAAGATTGAATTAGTCAACCATCAACTGGTCATGAACTCTAGCATACAGGTTTCCCTCAATTTAATGTGAGCTACAACATGACACACCAAGATGAAATGCAAGTGTTTTTAAGCCCAAATACGCAATTAAGTTCGATGTAGCAAATAGAGAATAAGAAGAGGAATGCTCTTTCACTAATGCAATACAATAGAAAGGAAGACGTGTTCTATTTAAAGCACCAAAAGAAAAGTCTATTTTAGACAATAGAAAGAAGGAGAAGATTCTAGAGGATAAAATTTAATGTGAATGCTTTTAAAGGGGAAAAAACACACAATTTTTACATAGGAATGAGTAATGAAAAAGAATCCCTAATGGGTCCCACCGGGCATGCCAAAACGTTTCACTGGATTGTTGTAAAGAATGAAATAGATAAGGTAAGAAGGCCAAGGAGGAATACCTATTTTTACGTTGGTCGAAAGGTTGATTGCACGCATAAATGACTTTCTAATCCAAGCTAATTGTGTGAGCTTCCTTTTAGCTAGGAGGAACTACTTGTAATACAAAGCAAGACCACAAGATACAATTACTAACAAAAGTTAGTGGACTTCCTATTGTGAGCTAGATCTAGGAAGTGTGATACTTACTTGATGATTGTCAATCCAATGATATATAACTCAATATAAAATAACTAAACATGCAGATAAAATAATCTAATGCTAGTGTTTTAATTTAGGTGTCTCAGACTACTATTAGTGTTAATCCAATTAAATGCTTGATAACTAAACTAGTGAAGGTCCTGGGTCAGGTTGCAGGTTGGGCAGGTGGTCTGAGGGTCATAAACAAGGTCTAGGTAAGATTTGGTGAAGTTTGGGTTTATTTTGGGTAATTAGGAAGCTTGATGGTCTAAGTAAGTTTTATCAGGCACAGAGACCAACGCCAGTCAGGGTGACCAATGCTGGTACAAAGTTTTACTAATATCAGTTATTGTGGGAAATGGCAGAATGTCAAAAGTGAGTGTCAATGCTCTCTTTGTATCTACATAAAGAGTCATGAAGGTTTGTTGTGAGGTTGTAGGTGGCGTATCAGGTTTGGGTGAGGTTTTGTGAGGTTTTGGGAGGTTTGAGGGCTTTCTGGTTAAGTGAATGAAATAAAATAGAGACCGATGTCAGTCTGATGACTGATGCCAGTATAGAGGTGATACTGGAAATGGTTAAGATAACTAGTGTCTATAGGGGAAATTTGCTGGTAATTAAATAAAATTAGTTTTGGGATTCTATGTGATTACACAGAGGATGAAGGGAGGATGGTTGGGTTCATAATAATGCCAAGGAGACTCAGAAATGTATAGAAATCAGCTACAAAGAGGAATAAGGTCATGGGTGGTTGGATGGATAGATTGGTAGGAAGGTGGACATGGAGGAATGTGGGATAGAATAAGAGTTGATAACAAAATATAATGAACCTACACTTTAAGAAAGTACAAAATGATGAAAATCAAATACATTTACTTGTATTTGCAGGCCTGGTAGGTGCAGGAAGGCAGTGGCTAATCCGTGAATAAATTTGTGGCCAATGTCATAGAAATACATCCCTGAGTGTTCCCATGAATGCTCAAATGCCTTGGGTATGAGAATCAGGTACTTGTTTGAGCCTGTGGTTGAGTATATCCCATCATTTAGATGCTGAGAAGTCTCTGATTTACGCTTGAATGCAATAGAACTCTTTGAACTCAACATGACCAACCCTAGTAAAAGGTTGCAAAACTATATATAAGGTAACTAATGATGGTTAGGGTGATTGACATCAGTTTAGGGATAAAAAACATCGGTTAAGGTGGGAAATCCTAGGTTTTCCAAAAATAGGAAAGTATTTGCTATTTTTGGCGTGCTTTGATTGTCAATCCGGGTCTCATGTGAGGGTTAGCACTTAGATAAGTAGGAGTGTTGTTGGAGAAGGAATAGGACTTTAATTTTAGTGTTTGAAAGAGTCCCAGTTGGTTAATATAAGTAGAGACTCAATTTTAGTTAATTAGTAGAATAAGAATAAGTCCATGGTGAGGTGTGTAGGTGATGTGGCTAGGTGATGTGTAAATTAACTCAATTAAAGTAATTAAATTAATTAATAATGTGAGGATAACATTAATTCAATTGTAAGTAATTAAATTAATATGAATGCGGGGTAAGTTGTCATGGTTAGGTGAACATGTTACATGAATTGATTAAAGGGGACCAAGGGGAGTGTGACCCAAATTTGGCGTCTACACCATAATTTCATACTTAATACAAATGATACGTCACACGATGGGGGCATGCATATATTTTATTCCCTTTCAAATTTTCACTATTGGACATATTTTGACCTAGATCCATTTATAGAAGTGTGGTCCATGTGTAAAATATGTTTGGGGTAAACAAAAAACCTTATGAAATATTCTTATCACTATTTTGGGAGGTTTTTGAGATAGATATACGTCCTCTAATACTCTTCCTCTTTCCTAAAGGTTCTTTGGGTGACCACAAATAATTTTTACACCCTTGTTTGGTGTTACGTCAAGTGACACCTAGTTCCCTTTTGTCTCTAGCATCTCTATTTGAAAATTGGGGATTGATTAAACCCCAATTACCCAAAACCTTAATTACAATCCATCTATCTAAGAACTTCATCAAGGATATTATCCTTCAGCAAGATAAATAAGTTTAATCCTTGTTTTCTTTTCTTTTCAAATTTACAAGTTTCAAGTTTAACTTACAAGTTTCAATTATGTTTTCAAATATGAGTCAATGTTTAAATTATTTTTATAGACATAAACTACATTTTTTGTTGTAGGTTTCAATATGGAGATAATGTAAACACTTCAGTGAATCAAGTACCTCATGTGAAGATAAAGTGTGTTTACACACTCTAATATATTTTCCTTTAAGTGGGTAAATTTCATTTCCTAGCTTAAAGGGGGTAAAATGTAGACACCTAAATTTTATTATTTATCACTTGATAATGTTAGTATTGGCTTAATCCCCAAATCATAACTTATGTACATGCTTTGAGGTTAATATAGGATCCTTTGTTTTATGCATGAATTTATCTCCTCATTTTCATTTCTCATTCACTCACATAATTGATTCCATCAACCCATAATAGTATATCACCTCCAACTGTCGTGCCCATAATTTTACAACACCTTACTCCCTATCAATATGGGATCACCAAATAAGGATCAAACTACCAAATAGTTTGGTATAAAACTATTAGTTTCATCCCTATCCACCAAACAACCATTTTCTCAATTTGATATATTTCTATGGGTGATTTCCTCATATGTCATCATTAATGTAAAATTATACCTACGAACCCCTATATAAGTAAGTCATGTGAAATATTTTTCTTACCTCACACTTTTAATATCAATACAAGTAAAAATAATTTAAAAATATCTATAAGATACTATAAATTACCCTAAAGCAAGAATAACACAATCTAGGAGTAACATAGATCTAAAGACTAGATCTTAGAGTCACACTTCCCAAGCTAGAGACCATCCAAAATAAGTCACAAAAATAATGCTAAGTTCTTGTCATCACTATCAAGTAATAAAATTAATACAACTATTTGAATCTATATAGCTATCACATGTTAGGTGGAGAAATATATGTGGTTTGAGGCCTCTTTAAAGTATTTCCAACATTAGTAGTGTAGAGAATGCACTTTAACCCAACCACTAACCTTTTTAGGGTATCCTACCCATGGTTAGGGTTTGAATATATTTTAGGTCATACCAATGGTTTTACATATATGTGAAACCTATGGTTACGTAGATAAGTGTATTTCAAATGTTTGCACAAGAAAAAAAAAGTTACAGAGTGTCACAAGCTCTCTATACATAACCACTAATAAGGTAAGGAACTGCTGAATGGTTCTCTATACATCCAAAAGTTTCATATTTTTTAGTTTTTAATATCATATTTGGAGATGAAGTAATTGGAAATTATTTCTAGCCTTATTACCCTTATTTCATTTTCATATCATCTTCTTGACCACCTAATTATCTAAGTAGTTCTCCCTTCTTGCACCCTTTCAAATTTAGCACTTATTTCGATTGATTTATCTTAGGTATTGCTAAATAGGTATATTTTGTTCTACAGAATTGATGTTAAATTAATTAATATAAATATATATCTTATATATAACCCTATCCAAAATATGTAAATAATAATGTCACTTCGTGCTTATTTTGGGTCAAACCAATTGCCAATAACCATGTACATAAAAATCATATATAAACAATTTCAATAACTATATAGGAGGAAATTTAGTTATAACTTGATTAAAAATGAGTTTAGACCACAAAAAAAATATTTACCTCCACCACTAAAGTTCATATCTCTAGTATAATAACATCATTTACCATCTAAATTCTTCAAATTCCTTGCATTTCTTATATTTGTACTGATCCCTTGCCATTTTATTAGATATGGATGAATATGGATATGGAATGGAATGGGTTTTTGTGGATGTGGTTTTAGAAAGGGTCAGAATAGATCAAGTTTTTTCATGTTTTTTTGAATGTATCTCCCTAATTTCTGTGTATAAATTCTCATCCTTATTGAAATAGATCAGATCTGGATCAAGGGTTGATACCTGGTGAGATGGAAACTCTAAAGGCCAAAGGTTTAGGTGGGTTCATGAGGGTAAACCATAATGAGACAAAAAGGGTTTTTTTGGATCAAGAAGATGCAATATCTAAAAATGATGGTAGGAAGGGCATTAAGACTCCTTCTCCTACCTTTCCTTCCTCCCTCTTGGTTCCTGACTTTACACCATTTTCTCCTTATTGAGTATGTATTAGAGGAGAGTGATAGAATTGGAGGAATAATATATGGAATTATGGCTTATCTATAAGTTTTAAAAAAGTGGGCATATTTGCTTGATTTTCACTCTTTGGTTTCTACACATTGGAAACCCTTACTGGGTGGTAGTATTAGTATTAGTATTTATCCTTTTGTAAAGGATTCTTAACTATTATTAATTTGATTCAATGGAATATAGAGAGGTAATTTTAAACTTAATACCTTGGTCTTGGGGCTTGGATATATTATACATGAATCCTTATAACCCATAGATCAACCTTGTAATGCATAAATTTTCAGTGGCTCATGTCTGGGTGAGATTTTCCAACCTTCCCTTATATTTTTGGGGTGATTATTATCTTAAAGATACTAAATATTCTTTAGTGAAATAAATTTTTTTTCCTTTTTAATAAAAAAACAACACCTATAATTCTACCATTGTTTGAATTTATGTAGAAATAGATGTGTGCAAAAGGTACCTAAAGATATGTCATTGAAGATTGGTAATCATTTTTGGGTTCAACAACGAGATCATTAGAGGATTACTTTCAGATTATAGACAATGTTTTGAGGTGAAGCATACGAATGAATATTTCCCTAATAAGAAGGCATATTTTATAGTATTGAGGAATAAGTAACCCTCTTGGTGGATTGGATCTGATTTGGTTCATAACCATGTATGAAATGATTCTCTAGTTCAAGAAATAATAGATTCTATGTCAAAGTATTTGGTTAATTACATGGTTTCTTTGAAGAAATATAAATCCTCTTCTTCTATCTATGCTTCTATAATGGAGATGGACCATCACCCTTCTAAACCTCTATCTTTGGTACCTCTTTGTTTAACTTCTTAAATTGATGAGGGATCCCCGAAGGTTTCTCTTTTGGAGATTAGTGATTCTTCTGTTCGGCACGTTCATGATAATCTAACTAGTTCCTTTTTTTATCTACCCTAATTGATTTTAATTAGGTATATGAATTGATACTATAGTAAATAAAATTGTAAACGCACTCATATATTTATTTCAAATCAGAAAATATAACTATACAATATGGAAATGATAATAACATTTAGATACATGTAATTAGAAGTATAATCAGAGTAGATATAAGTACTTAGCTGGCTCAATAGACTATCAAAATGATTTGATGAGTGATCTATAATAGGAATAAAGTATGGAAACTAGAAAAATTAAATTCTATGGCTATGGATTTTCCTAAGTAGAACCATACCAAATGGTCAATACCCGATATTATAAACTGACATAATTGCACGACTTTTCCCCTATAGAGAGTAGAAGTCTGTAACTTTTAATGTCACTATTTTTCAATATTTGATATATTATAATTTGCATGAAACCTTGGATGTCACACTTAAACATCAAAAATCACCCTGTTTGTGAGTCACTAAACATTGTACTATATTTCACACTTAATGTATTTCTCCTAGTGCTTTGTGTTGATGTGTATACAACTATCCCTTAACCTAGATTGGACCTTGTACCTCAACACTGATAGTCAGATATGCTAATTTATCCCAAAAAATATTATGTGAAGATGAAAAAATCGTATTTATGCCCTCCTATTTTGTGTATGTAGTATGAAAATTTATCTCTTGGTTTTTTAGCTCAGTAAATGGTAAATAGATAGGTGTTTGTTAGATAATAAATGCTTGCATTTGAATTGTATATATGAGTTTATAATTTACAAGTTTGAACCTAAATATTAGGAAAGGATAACACATAAAATAAGAAAATATCCAAAAATGAGTAATGAAGTGACCAAAAAGGTAAAAATTAGTAAAATACAAAGGGTTTTGGGACTATAAAACGAGGGGAAAGACCATATGTATGGTTCTGGCGTAGTTGTATGGTTTTGGAACGATATAATATGAGATAGAATTATGAAAGGACATGGATAGAGATCTTTGTGATTTAACACAAAATCACAGGAAAAAATTAGGAAAATCCTATAAGGAAAATCAAATCAAGCAACAAAATTCAAAAGAAAATAAGGTTATGCTATTAAGACCTAGTTTCAAGGTTCATAACTCATGTATATAGAAATATATTAAAATCATGATCTAATAATGATTTTATGTAGATTTTGGTGTGTAAATTTCCCCTTTATACTAGTGAATGAAATTAACTAGTGTAAAGTAGAATAAATTTGTACCTGAGACAGTGATAAAATAATAACAAATACAAGTGTGTTAATATAAAGTAACCATGTGTGGTGAATAACACGAGAATTTAGATTAACCACATAGAGATAAGGGAGACATGTGACGTAAACATCAAAAAAGGGATATCACAGTTGCAAAAATATTTTTTTAGAGACATGAATATTTTTACTTGGCATGTTTTTAGAGTTAAGGCGTGATCAAACACCAACAAGTTATTTATCTTCACAAAAATGTGGGAATTGGGGTGTCTCAACACCAAGAGAAGAGTGCCATAATAATTTCTATTTACCCACTATAACACTTCCCAATAATGGGGCGACATCACTACAAAAAGATCGAGCTCTATGATCTTTGGAAAACCCCTATAAAGGGAAATGCCGTCTCATTCTTTGCATCATATAATTATATGGATGTATTATTAGATATTGTAGTAATGGAGATTTGGTAAAGTTTGAATATTTATTTTTTCCCTCGAATTTATAACAAATATAATGAAATTTTATGTTCATGACTATGTGTGTTTAGTGCCTAGTACATTTTTATAATTAAGAGTGACTACTAGGTGATGGAATTAGATTGAATTGTGAGATAAAGAGAGAAATATGGTATTGCATAACCAACATTTCTTGATCCATGAGTAATATTTGTGAAGGAGGATGGCCTTGTGTGATTCAAACATTGGTTATTGATTGTTTCATTGAAGGAATAAGAGTAGACAACCCTATAAGGTCATCTTATAGAGTTGTACCCCTTTTGGTGAAAGGGAGAGTGTGAAATAGTGTCTCATTAGATGAAAGTGAATAAATGAGAGTATGTCAGAGAATATGTAATGTAGTGATAATGATTGAGACCTAAGCAATGTGATTTGAAATATTGAATAAAGTGATTTAAGATAGGTGATAGAGCAATAGAGTTTGATTTAAAGTTATTGGAGAAAATATTTTACATAATTTTATAGGGTGTGTGGTATAGTTTAGTGATTTAGTGATGTAGAAGAAGTTAAAAAATTCCCAATACGACAAATGAAATTTAAATAAGGTAATCTAAGCCCAAGATATGGGCCATATCGATTGGAGACATTAATTGAGAACAAAGGATTAGTGAAAAAATGGAGTAGTGTAAAGATATAAAGATGTTAATAAGAATGTGTGCACAATTTTGTAGGATGTTCCATAGATAGTAGTGACTAGACATAAGAAGTATGTCAAGATAAAGTGAAAAGTGTAAATTATAACATTGAAATATTATTTGATATAGTAGTATCGATTTTGTAGCAAGTGTATAATAGGAACTACATTTTGGTATAGGATATACATCCTAATATAATAGTATAAATTTTGTAGTAATTGTTTTTGAGGTAAAGTATATGCTTTCCAAGATAATATAGAATGTGCAAAGAATGATCAAATAAGAATAGGTCTTGATAGAATAGATGCATATTGAATTAGTTCATGAATGTTGTCTTAAAAAAAATATTATAGCGAGAAAATATGCTTAGTATGCATAAATATTTACTTAAAATGAGGGTCATGGGACCCGAGTAGAATATAAATGAAGATTTATCATGGTTTAGTATAGAAAAAGGGTGAATAACAATCTTGATGTCAAAAATGACACAAAAATTGGAGAAATTAAGACCAAGATATGGTATGAAGAAGTGCGAGTCGTGAAGAAACCAATAGAATTAGGTTAATATATGTGACTATAGGGATTCATGTAAGATAAATACTATGGTGGAAATTCAAATAGTGCTTACGCTATTACATTGGTTTATAATGAATTTTTATTTTCTAGAGATAAGATGTACAATGTCGGAGAAGCTTTGAGTTTAGGATCTTACTTTGAATTAAGGTGCAAATTCTTGATGAGTTGGTAAGTGTTAAAATTTTGTAATTTTGTTGAAAAAATAGTAATTTTTGATAATTGTGTGAAATGGTTAAAGTGGTCCAATTTTTTACTATTGTAACTGCTTGATTAGAAAACATGGAAGGGATGGAAATTTCCATGTCCAAATACAATGTTATGTTATGGAAATTGTTCACATATATTTGGATACATGATAAGGTATGAGAGGGCTCATTCCCCCAAAATCACATTCTTATGATTGAATTAGAGTAGTTTAGGTATGAAGTGGTGAACTACTCATGTCATTTGTATAATTATTTGAATTGAGTCATAGGGATCTAATACCATGTATATATCATGTCAATACCTAATAGAATTTGTGTATGAAATGCCCTTCTTTGTTGATATCTATACTAGCTTCTTTGAATGAAGTTGTAAACATTGACATGTTATGACTGTTAATTATTCTTAAGGCATTATTGCACTTATGTTGATTAATAATTGAGTACTCACTTGACTGGTTTTTGAAATAAACCAATTGATTTCAGCTTGTGGAAAGGGAAATCAGATTCTTGGGACAGGTAGATAGACAGGTAATTTGGTGAGCTATCTAAGTTTTTATATGATTTTTTATTCCTAAGACTATTACATATATATTAGAAGGACAATACCTTGGATCAATTTCAGTGATCCAAGGTATTCTCCTTGATCTATATAATATTATGATCATATTTGATAAGTCTAATTGACTTCATTATGTTTGTTGATATACCATCTTATTCAGACTTAGTTGATTATAAGTTTGCAGGAGTTGTGTTTGTCGCATCTTATAATTGCAATCATACTGTTGCTTGATCTCATTTGGATTTGATTAATTGTATTGGGTTATTTAAATTTCTTGAAGGCCTAACCTAACCTATTTTAAGGTGATATTATATATGTTAAAGGACCTAACTATGTTCTATTTGTATTTAAATTAAATAGTATCAACCTAAGCTAAGGTTGATACATTATTAAATGGGGACCTAAAACATATCTAAGAACCTAAGACTTAACCTAAGGAAAAACCATGGTTTGAATTGTGTGGAAGGTTAAGGTATGGTTAAAAGGTTGGCACCAATACATATTGGTACTTGGAAAATTAAATGGGATTATTAATGCATGAACCACCACCTTTGGCAGTGACCAAGTCTAACTTGGCATGCACATGATAATCAAGGTAACTATAATTTTTGGCAATGTTTTGTTTAACTGTTAGTTGTTGCTAATTTTGAAATGGAGGTTGGAGGATTTGGAGGGATAACTGTAGTAATTCCATAGAAATTAATGTTCATTGGGAAAAGGAAAACCACCTTGGGGAAGGCCCAATGGTTTTGGGAAAAAGAATAGGAGTTGGTTTTTATTTTTCATTTGGTATTTCGAGCACTATGGCTTTGCATGTTGATCTTTTGGTTTTTAAACTGTTAGTTCATTTCTAGTTTATTTATGATCTCTCCATTACATGGAGGATTTAGCGGAGAAGAATTTATTGTCTGGGCTATAAAAATAATGAGAAAGAGAATAATGGGCTTTCTATGGAATCTTTTTCGTTGTTTTTCTGAAAGCTTATGGGAAAGCTTGGAGAGACTTTTAGAGAGCTTGGAAGAGATTTACAGGAGCTCTACCAGGCATGATACGCTCTAACTCCTTGAAATATTTTTCTATATTTAATTATTTCATGAAAATAACTCTGCTCTTGAAATGAAATCATGTTTTTTGGTGTTGGGTTTTTCGTTTTCAAGTTATTCATTTATTATATTGTTGTGTTAGGAAATATTGTTTTAAATCTTGATGCATATCGATTGGAATGATGACTAGATTTGTATGCATGATTGTGAATTATTATTTTGAAGGAATAATTTGTTTCATAGTTTCTGGGTTGTGTAATTTGATTGAGCTTTATGGTTTCATTCTTAGATATGTCTTGTCAATTTGGTAATGTTGTTACCCTTTAGAAGTTTAGTTTAAGTGTTTTTCAAAGCAAGTGTAACTTTTTTTTATTGAAACCCATCTCTTTTGGGTAAGTGTACAAGTTTTTTATGGGACAATTCTAAGCTTGGGTGAACTGGGTAAAGGAAATACAAGTCATATTATATTCTTTACCTAGGATATTTACCATTCTGGGTAGTTATGTTAAACTGGTTCTTGCATTTTTTCCCTTATGGCTACTCTATTTTGGTTCATAATTGTCAATTTTTTTCTATCAACTGTATATTGAGATTTTAGGTTTGATTTTTCTTGAGACTCCAGTATTGAATCATTTCCCTTACTGGATGTTTGTTTTATTTGAATCTATGATGAACTCCATTTAGTTAGAGAGGCAATAGATGTGTTGGGTTTTTTTGTATTCAAGTCCATTATGGAAACCTTAGAAATTGAATTGGGTTGTTATTTGGGTAATAAAATATATGTTTAAAGGATTATGTGTAGTTTATGAGTTAATACAAATTCTTCTATACTTTGTCTTCTTTTCATAAACACCTTTGTAACTTGAATTTGGAACCATACTCAATGGCTTGGTTGAATGGTTTCATCATTTTATTTTTTTAAGTCTTGGACTATGTGATACACACCATGTACAAATCAGTTCATGTTGAATGAATGATAATTTTGGGACTTAGGTAATTTTGTTAAGCTCGAGTTCAACTCGACCATTACACTCTAATGAATTAGTTGTTTAATATTTTTCATCTAAAGGACTTTGAAGTCATTGTGTTATCCCTTTTGAATCCTTGAATGGATGTATCCGAGTTTGGAATGATTAGTTTTGATTGAATCTCTTGTAAATTTGATTATAGTGTAATGCTTAGTTGTTTGTTATAATGGCCTTCTTGTTGAGTTAGAATTGAATGTCGATTCATGTTTTAAACTCTTCTATATATGATATGATTTGCAATATAGATATGTTCTTGATAAGAGCATAGGGTCTATAATTGTTGATGGATTTACTGATGGTCTTCTATACTCTATTTAGTTCATTTGAATCCTTCCTATCTCTTCTAGTTAGTTCATTTTGAACGTTATGAACTTAAAGTATTCAGAACCTTTTATGTTATGAGTTTAAAGTATGAAGTTCAAGTCTATGAATTACTTGACTATTATAATGTGTTATAGGATTATATAAATGGCTTGATTGGCTTGTAGTAGTATAACAGGAATTTTTAGCTAATGAAGATGTTTGTACTTTATTAATGATATCATATTACAATCATACAAGTATGGACTTATATGACTGCAATCTTGATATATCATTTACTTATTAGTATCAATAAGTCACTTACTTCATTGTTATTATTTGACTTAAATATAATAATTAAAATATTAAGTTGTATAATTACTTTATTAAACAAGATATATGATTACAGACATATAAGAATGAGCTTATATAACTATAATCATATTGATTCTTGCACTTTATTTTTATGATTGATTGGATCAATTATACTCATGTTCTGGTTACTTTTTAGTGACTTAAATTATTATTTTCTTAGAATATTTACAATGAAATGCATGTGTTAAACTTGTCTTCTTTTATTGTTTCAATTACGATGTTCTTATGGCATGCTCAAATTAGTTGATTTACTTTATTTGAGACTTAGAATAATTTCATTAAAAAGCAATGTTCCTTTTATGAAATTGTTAAGTAAGAGCATGTTGTTATGAATATTTAGTACCTATCATGCTCAGTTCATATGAACTGACACATGCTAACAATCTTGCAGATGGACTTCATGAAAGATGAAAGAAGGAAGACTTATAAGAAGTTGCATTTATTTTATTGATTGAAGTTAGATAATTTAGTTACATAATTATTGTATAATCTCTTTGAAGTAATTATGTTTTGGAAACTTGAAAGGCCTATGGCCATTTATTGTAACTAATTGGAAACATGTTGATTATTGAATACTGAAATATGTTTGTTGATATTTATAGTTGAAAGGAATAAAGATGAATTTCTTTATTTATATTGTTCAATTGAAATGATTGATTGTTGAGAATAGGAAGTTAGTGTGATTCCTTCATTATAAATAATGCATAGATGTATTCATATTGTTTCTAAGTTAAACATACATAAGATTTATTGAATACTATGTAGTTGTAAATATGCTAAATAAAGGACTTTAGATAAAGTCTGATAGTTGAAAGAACTATTATGATCATATAAAAAAATATTATGTTCTTAGTCTTGAATTTACCATGCATAAGTATTATTATGATCATATAAATATGATAATATGTCCTTAAACCTTGAGATTATGGGAATCAAACTTGTATGGTTGAAATGAAATTTATATATTCATTCTTTAATACATACTAGTTGTTTATAAACTATTACAATTTGATAAGAAAGATGTTTGTAATTGAATAATTATAATCAACCTTAATTAAAGAAAGATGTAGGAGTGTGTTTTATCTTGATGAGTTGATGTTACTTATAAAATGAATGATACACCTAAAATATTAGTAATGTATAAATGATCTATTTCTAATAAGTTGAAATAAAGAATACATTGTATCTAAGTTTCCCTATAATTACTATAACTAAATTAGGGGACATGATACTTAATTGTATTAATGAGAAACATATGCTTAATTGATTAAGCTTAATGCAGAATTAAAGTTGTAATTTTGTACTTAAATAAAAGATCGCTTTAGATCCTTACTTAAACAATTAATCGTGTATAACCCTAATTGTACCTTAGGCATGATACCTAACAATGGGAATATTAATGGGTGGAATTAACAAGCTGCAATTAAATGAATTAATGAACTTGTTAAGTTATGTAGTTTCGCTTAGCAGAACTCAGTGGGATGTCACAACATAGTCACTTACTGCACAATACCCACTTAATGATGCAAGTCATTAGGTGGATACTGTGGAGTAGCCAATATGGCGTGATAATCTCCTCAACTCTCCTAAATGCACATCTATCATAAGTTTAGATTTCAGGTCGTTATTCTACACTAAACAGTGAATGATCATATGACCTATCACTGATGTCAAATTATGTTGACTAAAGGTGATGAAGTGATTCAAATCAATGTAAGTTCATTTGAATATGATTAATTACTATTAGTCACCATAAGTAGACCTGTCAACACTAGTCCATGTGAGTTGTCCCTTGTTAGCGTCTAACATGGAATTGGAAGTGGTTGACAGAAGTCAAGGAAGCCTAATCTAGATAACAATATTTGAGTGGGATGAAAGACATATTCCTTTTGATGAGTATGTCTGTCTAGGAATGAAAGTATAGTAAACATGTCTTCAAAATTTGGCCAAAGTATTGCAAACTGTTGGTTGCATTGTCTTGTGTCACCTTGACTAAAGATGCTTGATATCAGATGAGTATCAGTAACTTGATACTCAGATAGGTTGTTTAGGCATTAACACATTGATTGAACCTTAAAGGGTAAGGAAACCAAAATTATACTTAGTATATGCATTGATATATGAAACATGAGAGATTGGTTTAATACCAAGTCATGAAATGAGAGATCAGTTTTATACCGAGTCATTACATCTGCATATGGTTTATTGTTATGAGATGGATTAGCTAATGAATGTTTTTCTAAATTATATGAATTTAGTGAACATTATGTTTTACCATATTGCAACATGAGGACATCCCTTAGAAGATGAATGGAAAGGATTAACCAATCTAGGAGTTGTAAAAGAGAGCATTGAAGTGATACAAGGCAGTTTAGGGAAAATATGTGAAGGAAAATTATGTTGGGAATAATTTAAGAAAAAATGGGTTATTTCAGGCATAGGGAATGAAGGATTCAATGAAGAATGTCACCTTGTTTTAAATATTCTAGGAGTTATGGGAGGATTTAGAAGCTCATAAAATATTTAATGGAAATGTATTGGATTTCCCCACATGATTGATGCATTAATTTTAATCCTTGACCTCACTGCTCTCCATGGTAGTCTGGGTAGCTATTGTTACCCCTTCGTGCTGAAAGGGTGACTAACGTTATAACTCAATTTTCAAGATAAATCAATTATTGTAAATTTTTGGAATGAAATCATTGAGTCTTTGTAGTCAAAATCATATAAGGTTTCACCTTTGAACTCCAAAATTTTCTCACAGGAATAAAATTCAAGCTCCATGTTCTAATTTCACATTGGGATGATGACATCAACATCAATTAAAAGATTGAAAATTTTGGACCTTATTTGTCCCTTGGTGTAAGGGAATATATGGGTTACACAAATTTTATCTCCTATTATCTAGTTTTTTTTTCACTTAAAGTGAGAACCTTGGTGTGATAGGAAGTTACAAATGCATGTTTTAAACCATTCCAGCCCTTTCCTCATGATGCATGCACACATGACACATTTTTAAACTGATGATTTACCCTGTCTTTGTCCCAAGTTGATAATGGATATCAAGGGGCAAAAAAATACACTCCACCTCTATCGGTTATCCCCCAGACACATGAAAAACCATAGTTGAACCTTGAAAATTAGTTTTCAGTCTACTTCATCTCACTCTCATGAAATCACATGATGACACTTGTCATGATCTAGTGAAAGTCAAATTTTAGTGTCCTTCACCTCCCTTATTTTAGGGTGTAGTTCCACATCAACCCCTTTCTGACTCCAATTTATCCTAGTTGGGTTAAACATGCGTTAAGGTGTGTAATGTGTGTGAGAGAGAGAGAGGTTGAAATTAAGGACTTAACCATTTTTCATGTTTTCAAATGCATTTTTTTTCCCAAGCTTACCCTCCTTGTTTTTATGTTACTGGAATGTTCCTGAGACCTCATATACTAAAAATGAAAATTTTCTCATATCTCACAAACCCCTTGTATGTTTTCCATGAGATTTTAACAACTCCTTTTCAAAAAATCCCTTTAAATGATTCCAAACTTGAATACAATGGTGGTCTACATTATTTTTAATATCCAAATGAAGTTTCTACTTAAAAAAACTCATTTTTCAGATCTATGACGTTTTAGGGATTGAAATCCTCTAAAAATTGGAGAAAAACATCCTTGTGAAATAATTAAACTTTTGAAACCACTCTCATTCCGTTCCAATAATGGGAAGACCCACTTATACAAATAGTAAGCCTTACTAAGCTTCATAGTTTATAAATAGTAAGTGTTGCAAATAGTTCATTATCTAAGTTGTCATTGCTCCTAACATATCAAGAATACTAAGAGGTGTCAAATTGAATAACTGATAACTAAAAATATAATTATTAAAAATAGTAAGTGTTAGAATATTAGTCATGGAACAAGGATTCTAAGATATCCATGTTGATAGAAGAATACCTAGATGTGTTTGAGCCAGTTACATAACATCATGGTGACTTGACAAAATTTAGGTTTCATAGTATACACTTTTAGTTGAGTACGGGAGTAGTTTCTCTATTCGGAGAAGAAGACCTTTTGAATGGGGAAAAAATGGAAAATAAGGTGTTTGAGTCTCCAAAGGTTGATTCCGTTAAAAGAAGGAGACATCTTGTCACTGAGGTGAATTTTGAACTTTAAGGGAGTCATAAGGAGAAAGGTAATGATCTACACATTCCAACTCTGATCTTGTGTTTAACTCTCTTTCCTAGTGGTACAAAAATAAGATCAAACTGTTTGTAAGATTGGGAAGTCATCTCAGGTTCACACGGTGCACGTATCATAGTAGTTTTTTGAACACTTATTAAATGATTTTGAAAGTGTCTGTATCTCATAAGAAGAGGGAATTTCAATCACAGTGTTTCAATTCAATAGGAGGTCAAAGGCAAGGAAATTCATTCTCAGAAAATTATCTTAAGCTCCATCAATGACATATTCTTCATCAACATGATCTTTACCATATCTGGATTATCACTTATGTCTCTCACTCTCTCTCTAACATTCTATTTCTTCATTAGGAATATAATTTTTCACTCTTTCATCTTATTCACTTAAATTTCCTCACTTTGTATTGTAAAATTCCCTTTTCAAAATAAGAAAAAGAATTAATTTCATTCCTAATGGAATATGAAAGGTCACAAGTGGTGGTAAGAGGAAAATTCACATGGGTGGGAGAGAAAGAGACATAGTTGTAAGATATAAATTGGGATGACCTCTCTAGTAAAAATGGTTAGTATTTGTTGATTTTTGTTAGGTGTTGGCCTTTATTTCATTACTACTACAAACAATAAACTATATTCTTCTATATCCTTGCCTATATTATGCTATTCTCTCTACTTTACAAATTTTCATGCATTGTAATCTTGTAGAACCATGAAGGAACTTTGTGTATTTGATTAATGAATCCATATAAATTTGTGTCTCTAATTTATTAGTCTTGATATTTCTTACATGGTTGATTTCTTCCTATTGAATGTGGACTTACTCTGATTAATTTTGGTGTGAATCTGCAAGTTCCTACTCAAAGTATTAACCCCCTCTCTACTTTCACACTTCCCTTTACCTATTTCCAAATAAATTCCTCCCTTGTACATTGTACAAAACTTTTCCATAGGTTTAGTAGAGTACTCATGTGTGATCCCCATCCTAACAACCACTCACAAGTTTATTTAGTCATTACCTTCAATAAATGTGAAACTCCCCATACCTAAGAAGGATGGGCCTAGCCCCATGATTGTTGGTGAAAACCATTAATATATCCAACGATAAATTATTTCTTTGACATGGAAATAACAACAAATGATGAATCATATGGGAAATTCTCTTAAGCATTTTGAACTTAAAATATTTGGTCTACAATAGAAATGAATATAATACTTACTCCAATAAACTTTACATTTTAAAATTAAAATCAAAATCAAAGGATTTAAAATTGATATGTAACATAATAAGTTTTCAAAATTAAAAATATTCATGTGTGTGTGTGTGTGTGTGTGTGTGTGTGTGTGTGTGTGTGTGTGTGTGTGTGTGTGTGTGTGTGTGTGTGTGTGTGTGTGTGCGTGTGTGCGTGTGTGCGTGTGTGTGTGTGCATGTGTGTGCGTGTGCGTGTGCGTGCATGTGCGTGCGTGCGTGCGTGCGTGTGTGTGTGCGTGTGTGTGCGTGTGTGTGCGTGTGTGTGCGTGCGTGCGTGCGTGCGTGCGTGCGTGTGTGCGCGTGTGTGTGTGTGTGTGTGTGTGTGTGTGTGTGTGTGTGTGTGTGTGTGTGTGTGTGTGTGTGTGTGTGTGTGTGTGTGTGTGTGTGTGTGTGTGTGTGTGTGTGTGTGTGTGTGTGTGCACGCGCGTGCGCGCGCGTGCGTGCGTGCGTGCGTGTGTGCACACGTGTGTGCATGTGCGTGTGCGTGTGTGTGCGTGTGTGCGTGTGTGCATGTGTGTGCGTGTGCGTGTGGGTGCATGTGGGTGTGTGTGTGTGGGTGCGTACGGGTGCATGTGCATGCGTGTGCGCGCACGTGCGCGCGTGTGTGTGTAAAGCTCATTTACCTTGTCTATGTTCTTTTGATTCAGAACAAAGAGTGATCACATAACTTTCTTGCTGACAAGATTTCATTTTATTTTTGTATTTTTTAATATTTTGAAAGGAAATGGATGGATGGGATGCTAAGGAATTGTTATGCTACCATATAGACATTTATAACCCTAATAGAGATACCTTTGGTTTTGATCATTGCCTTATTCCACAACTAGTCGGGTGTCTATAGCCCCAATGGATGTTACTATAAATACCCTTATAAAAAGAAATATTTTAAAACCCTTTAAAAATTATTTGATTTTTTTTTTTTTTTGTGTTTATGTAATGATTTCATGTGGGTTAGGAACCAATACAACTAGGTGAGAGGATGGGGTTAGGAAATTTGAAGAGTAGATGATTTCCTATTTTGCTTTCTCATATTTCCCAAAACTAATACTTAATGTTAATAGTGCAAATAATTCTCTTTTATAAATAAAATAGTTATAAATTTTTGTAATGATCATAAAACAAATATTCCTATTTAATTTTGAAAAAGAAAAAGAATTGAACACAAGTATTGATACTCAACCTAAGCCTACCTTTGATGGGGTGGGAGTGGTGTGGTCAAGTCGCATGGTTATGTGCTTGCCCACCCATGTTCCAATCCCCCCAAGGCATGCCGCTAGATGCGACATCTCTGTTTATTGTGCTATTTCTAGTCACTACTTCTCTCGTTGCTATCACTGGTTGCTTCTTCATTCACTAGTTTTTACTTCTCTCACTACCATCTGGTCGTTGCTTCACTCGCTGGTTTTTGATTCACTTGATGTCATCACTAGTTACTTCTCCACTCGTTGCCATCACTAGTTGCTGCTCTACTCGATGCGGTTGTTGTTGTTGGTCGCTGCATCTTCATTATGGTGTCATGGTTGCTTCAATTGGGTTCCTAATGGCGGTCCCCTTGATTGTAACCAAGGTTGTGGATCCTCTCAAAAAATTTCAATTATACAAGGATGTGGGTCCTTTCAACTCCCTCAAATTTTACCCTAATCCAAAAAAACCTAGGCCTACCAAATCCTCTAAAATTCAAACATAATAAAAATAAACAACCTTTTACTAGTGAAACACATGAAATAAACACATATGTTATGTACTTGTAAGGTAGAACCATTTAATGTGAGATAAATATGGGAACCACATGTTTGGGTAAAAAATAGGAAGATGCGGGGATGAAGATTACACACAAAAAATTCATCTTTATTGAACATAACTATGAAAGTAAAATACGAAAGCAGGAAAATAAACTAATATAAGGAAATGAAAACCTAAACTAACCATTATTTATGTTTGGGGCTAGGAAGGTGGATATGAAATTTTTGTGTGAAAGAAATTTCACTCATGGGTAGTAGTAGACTCATCCCAGTATTCTTTCTCAAGTACACATGTACATATAAGAATTATTCAGATAGATCAATTATGATAATAAATTAAAAGTGAGTATATGCTTAAGGATACATGATTTTTACCTTGGAATGAGGGTATGGAGTAAAATTATACAGGAGGGGGATAAATTATTACCTCAAATTCAACTCAAGTGAAGGTGCATAAGTCCTTTATTTGGATGACTGCAAAGGGCATGAGAGAAATTGTAATAATATCAAAAAAATATAATTCATCATAAAGTGCAATGGGGATTGTGAAACACTCTTCAGCTGGACTATCTTATTATGAGATAATTATTTATAGGAGGATCTCTTCCTCCTCAAGGTTCTTTTTCTTGTTCTCCTCTATTTATTTAGTGAGAAGCACACACTTCTATGAATTTGGATCGTGGCACTATGAACTAGGTGGCATCATAGTCGAAGGTTATTTTTGGATGCCTTTTTTTTTCACATAGAATTCCTTAAAACATCCTACAATTAGCCTCATATAAATCAAATAAAAAAAGTTTTCAATTTCTATTTATATGTGCTTCCTCATGTAGCTTATACAATTTAGTCAAGGATAACTCTAAGACTTTGATACCTGCAAGAAAGGAATATGTGCTTCGTTTACAAGATAGTTTTAAAACATCATTGAAAAGCACAAGGATCACATCATCCAACTCACTATAACTATTGTGCTCACATTGCATGCAAGAGTAGTCTTCAAGTGACTCATTTGCTAATTCAAAATCAACAATTATGGAATACATGTAAATTTGTGTAAACTTAGAGTGTGTTACTTCTAGTGTCTCATTCTATGCTCTTATTTCTTCATGTTTTCCCCCTTCTTCTCTAGTGAAAATCATTTCAATGTCAGAAGTAGAATCAAAAGAATTATAAAAAAATAAGAAGAAACACAATCATTAGAAGAGATCATGATATCATTATTACCTACGATAAATCACTATCATGAATATAATTTGAAGCTCAGTTTGTTTGCATGCTCTTGGTATAAACAATCTAAACAGAAGAATCCAGGGGTGATTGTGTGAGAGAAAAAAATTAGTTGTCGTAGTGTAAATAGGGTTAGGGAAATAAATAGGAGTGTATTACACAAGAGTTAGGTTAACCACTATCATGGGAAAGAAAGCACTGGATAGTGTAAGTGGAGTGATAGGTAGAACAAGATAAGGTTGATCCACTAAGACAACCATGTGTAAAAAATTTGGAAAATAGGAAAGGGACACACGTGTTCAAATCACAATAAATTAATTTATGATAGTTGCATAACAAAATAACATTCTCACCTTTTGATTAGTATGATCTACAGCTCTAACCACACTCCTTAGCCTTATGACCATATTCATAGCATGAATACCATTTACCTTTGAAAGAATACTCATCCTTTGAGAGACTTCTTTTACAATATCTAGATCTATTTCCAAATTATTACAAGAATAATAGTACCCATTGAAAAAGTATCCATACCTCATTGCATGTGGTTGTCTAATAGGGTTAGACCTCTTTAATTCTATCTTTTTGGTCTCCTTCATGCCTTCATAGGTACTTAGACTAACCTTGTTATCTTCACAATTCTTCACATGATCTCCTTTGAAGCCTAAGCATATTTTGTCACTAGTTGATCTTTGTTTGTTCAAAATACCATATAGAGCCTCATAAATATCATCCAACCTTTCATATGTCTTCAACCTACTAGATTATGTTTCTAACTCTATTTTCAGGGAAATCACCTTTGCTTCATACCCGAGACGATCTTCTTCTTTGGATTTTAGGGATTCTACTTCAGATTTGAGTTTATTACATTATTTTTCTTTTCCTTTGAGAGATTCAACTTGAGATTCCAACACTTTGATGGATTGATCATTCTCAACCTCCACACAAGTAATCTGATCTTGCAAACTATGGACCAAAAACTCTGAAACTTATTTCTTATTTCTTAGACACATCAATGTTGTTTTAACATAAGATGATTTGCCCATTTATGTGCTACAAATATCTCCTCCATGCTGTTAGAATTTCTTTACAAGGACCAAGATATGATACCAATTGTTAGAAGCACTAGGAATGTGAGGGGGGGGGGTAAATTAGTCTATTAAAACTTTCATTCAATTATACTTAACATGTGTGAACCTTTAACTATTCAATCATGTAACAATGTGAACTTATTAAGATGAAACACCCATCCAAAAGAATATGAACCAAGAGAGTACACAATAACACAAGATATAAAGTGGGAAACCCTCAAGGGGAAGAAAACTCACTGAACCTCTACTTATATTATTAAAAAATTGATGCAAGTGAATATTACACATCACAAGGGATTTCTTTAGTGAGGCATCAACCCCACAAGAATCACCAACCCCAAGTTTAGTAGGAAACCAATCCTAAAAGGAGGCTACAACCCCTAAAGATGACCAAGAACTAACTAAGCCACCTAAATGTGTTTTTAACCAATTATTTTTTTCTGTTACAACTTAAGATGACACCATGAAGCTCAGTCTCCTCTCTATCTTTCTCAAAACACCTCTCTTGCCTTCCTTAAACACATGCTTCTTCTTCAAGGTAATTTGATCATTTTCCCTAGCTCATCCATAGATGATCAAACTATAGAATACCATCAGATAAAATTTTCCCTCTCATTATGGCCAGTAAGACCTCTTACAACTCCAAACATTACCCTTTAGGTCACACTTCTTTAGCTCTGACCACTAGCTCAAATTAGCTTTCTTAACTTGCTTATATACCTATTTATTTGTTATAGTTCATCTGGGTCGGCCACCTTATAGTAAAAAACTTCTCAAAACATAATAAATTGATAAAAAACATCACCTAAAGAACCATGTAAATCACCAAGATCACCTAGATCCTTCTAGAACTCCATTAGGAATCAACAAGCCCTAAAACCCCAAAACAAACAACTCGTCACCAAGGGAATGAAATAGGAAAAACCAACTTCACCAAGCCATGGAAAAAACTTAGACATGTTTTATAAGCCTTAAAAAACCTCCAAAAATCATGAAAAAACTCTAAAAAGTCCTCTCACCTCAAGGATCCACTCAATACCATACATAACCAAACACCCTCAAAACTAGCCTTTAGAGAAAAGGTCATAACTTGCTCAAAAATCAACAAAAACTCAGTATGATATGCCATTGGAAATATCTTGATTTCAGGATCATCAAAAAATTAAAACCAATCCATAAAATCACCTGTAACACCTCCAAAATGACTATGTTCCCAGACTACTCCAGACTACCCCAAAACTACCTAAAAACCAGCCCTTATAAATAGGACACACTTTGCATCCCAAGGCCTCAAACATCATCTGAAACCATCATGTAAATTAAATAAAACTCCCATGCTTCAATAAATGGTAAATTATTCAATAGGTCTAATGGAAAAACTTTCCAAAAATTGAAACTTTCTAGAAACTTGCCTTTTTAGGTGGGGCCCACATACAACCAAAATCTATAAATCATACCTGGAGAAATGTAGAGGAGTATTATACAATATACAATCATAAATTTTTCTCAAACAATCAATTATAGGTAAATATAATAATTTTCTTCCAAGTCAATGTTTAGATAGGGTTTCAAGAGGGTTAAAATTTTGTTTACCTTCTTAACGATTGTTTATAAAAACATGATGATTAAACAACGTCATTCCACATGGAAAATCTTCATAACTGACCTATTCAATTACCCTGAGGAGATCAATGTTGGAAAAAAGCACTGGGAGGGGATGGGTCAATTATTGCTTCTCAGAAACTTTGAAAGATTTTCACATTTTCAGTAACACAATCAATTTTAATCCATCTTTACTATGCTAAGACAATGACACTCACACAGATCCAAATGAGAAGAAAGTACACATAAACACAAGGTTTAATGTGGGAAACCATTAAAGGGAGAAAATAGCATTGAAATAAATGCACTAACTTGGAAAATTTTCCTATAAAGATTACAAAGATTTCAATTGCTAAGTTTCCACTCAACTTGAAGCACCCACTTAATCTTTAACAAGATCCTACTTGCATAGAAGCTCCAACTCCCAAATTTAGTCAAGCACCCAATGACCTACTGTTTCACCTAATTCTTAGATGTTTCTTTGAAATATTGATGAAACATATAGGGTAACAGGCATAGGAAGAATACTTATTGAAATGTTGGTTGATGGGTTGTTGTGGGCATATGACTTCTGAATCCACAGCTGATTATGAGTGCTTCCTTTTGGCTAGGAGGAACTACATGTAATGAAAAGCACGACCACCAAAAAGAGTTAAAAAATATGTGTAATGAACTACCTAGCGTGTGCTAGATCCAGGAAGTGTGGTACTTCCTAGACGGTGGTCAATCCACTGTTTAAAACAATTTAATGTGGGTAATAAAATAAATCCTATCGTAGTTGAAATGATTTGGGTATCTCATCCAAAATACAATAAGAAAGATCTAATCTAACAAGCTAAGTTAAAATAAGATCTGAAGGTCAAGTAACTGGTTCAGGGTCCCTGCAGGTCTGACAGAGGTCTCAGGAAGATCACAAGTGAATAAGGGTGATGTGGAATTAGGTGGATAGGTCACTGTTCTAGGTTGTATGGGCACATACAGAGACCGATGCTAGTTAAGGTTGACTGACGGCGGTTGGGTGTAACTAGTGCCAGTTACTGTGGAATTCTGGGAATGCCACAGAATGAGTTTTGGGTCTCCTTTGTGATTGCACCAAGGAATTTGGTTGGTCAGAATGAGGTATTAGGTGGTTTGGGTGGAATTTGATGAGGTTTTAATGGGGATATGGAGGGGTGAGTATTAATGAAGGTCTATGGGTGGCTAAGAGAACAAAGGGACGATAATATAATGATGAAATGAAATGAACCAGAGGAATACAACATTCCACTTACCTGGATTCTGGTCCTGGATGCTTGTGAGTGAGGGATGAAGATGCTGGTAAGAGATTGAAGACTGAAGATAATCACCAATCATAGGAAAGCTTTTGCATGGGATACATGTGTATTCCCTTTTGCTTGCTTGGATCAAATCCTTGTTGGGGTGAGTGCTAGATGGTTGTGTAGCAGAAAATGCTTGATCTCCTTCCTTGCATGCATGTTCTTGTTGAAGCTCATTCTCGGAGGATGTGATGTCTCTCAAGAATGTGCCAAATGTTTTCCAAACTCAAAAATAAGGTTGTTTTGGGGATTAAAAGGTGACTGAAAATGGTTCTAGATTAACCAACGATGGTTAGAGGTAACTGACATCAATCAAGGTGGGATTTCCTAGGTTTACTAAACTAGGAAGATCCCATTGATTTTCTGGGATCTCGTGTCATTAACCCATGGATTAGACTGGAGGCTTCTGGTAAGCATGCAGGAATGTGGTTAGAGGGAATGTAGGCATTGATTTTTAGGGTTTGGGTAAGACTTAGTTAGTTATGACAACTTACTAAGAATAGGTTTTAGGGTGAGTTGGCTTGATGAGGTGTCTAGGTGAGGTGCATGTGTGGATATTATCTAAATTAATATATTTAAATAATAAATATGGTGAGGATAATGAATTCATTTAATTAGATTAATTAAATTAATATTAGTGGAGTGAAGGGGGCCCTGGCTAGGTTAATGTGATGAAGGATGTTTATTTGTGGAGGGACCAAAGGGGAGTGTGACCTAATTTTAGTGTCTACATTTTGTCCCTTTTTGTTGCATAGCTTGTATTGGTAAGCGATGCTAACAAAAATAAGATGTGGTTGCCCCATGTGTGGGTGAAGGTGATCCCCCTCAAACCAGGAACTGATGAGGTAGAAGGAAGAATCAGTGAGTGGTTTGATAAAATGTAAATGTGAGAAAGGGTAAGGTAGGGAATGAGGGAAAAAGGGTTAAAGATCTACTCAGGTAATCTAAGTTATGGGTTAGGGTCAAAGTTAGTAACAGTCAAACCAATGTACATGTATAAACTATAGCACACTACCGGGTTGAAGAGTATTCAAACTCTACATCGTTTAAGGTCGATAGGTTTATCCAAACAAGGTTGAAGTGATTCTGGTATCTAAGGTATAAGATATGGTCAGGAAACACGATGTAGGTTAGGTGCAGGAACGTTTAGGTATGTTCTGGTACATCAAAGGTTGGGTCAGGATAAACGGTCACGCCAATAGGCTAGGTAAGGTCATTAGGTCAACAACATAGGTAACAGTGGCACAAGGTATAACAAACACATGAGGTCAAAGGTCACTAGCAATGGTCCAGGGCCAAAAATCTAGGTCACGGCCTAGGTAAGGCCAAGGAATGAAGAAAATAAAGAGTCTGTCATCACCAATCTGGCACTATGATAATTCTTCACCAGGAACTCCTTGTGCTATGATTATTTACTAATGCACAGACTTTAGTTTGGTGGATGTAGTCTGGAAGCAAAACAACAACCGAACACAAGAATACCATTGACTATGATAAGACAGAATGATGACAAATCTGAAATATCAAAATAAATTATAATATTAACATGAAACTGTTACAATCTCACCCATGAGATACTTCAACAAGACTATGGGAGAAACTTTACAATTACACCTCTTGATGGCTTCTTCAACACACCTTTAACTGATGACTTCCTTCGCACACTTCCTACAATATTTCTCACTACTTCTTTCTATGCTAAATGAGGGGGGTGGCCTCTCTATTTATAGAACTTCCAGGTTTATCCATCCTATCTCTAAGATAGGATAAGAAATCCACTCTAACGAATCATATTCCATACCTTAACTCTTATATGTACATGTAATTGTTTGTGTGTTAAGATAAGATAAATGTTGGGATTTCCCATGGGTTCTAGGGATTTCCATTATATGTTGACCAAACGCTGGTCATGTGTTCCCTTGTTATTATTGTTCATATGCAACATCCTTCTTCAATAACTGGGTTAGTGGATGTGTAATCTTTTTAGAAATTCTAATGATGAACCTGTCTATAGTAACCCATATAGCCTAAAAATGATCTCAATTTAATTCTAATTGGGATAGTGGAATGTAAGAAATAAAGTTGTTTTCTGGTTATTAATTAAACTTGGATTTATGATCATGTACCAATACCATATGTTAAATAAATAAATGCATTATGTCAAAACGTATGTAATAAATGAAGTCATCCAGATATTACATGCAAGTTGTAAGAATGTGTAGTGAGGCTTGTAAGAGATCATGTAACCTGATGTGAAAGTGCAGATCTCCATCTGGTGCAGTGTGGAACAACTTCGCTCCTCATAGATGCAAAAATCATCCAGAAATACTCTGATGAAGGTCCCAATGTAGGGCTCGAACACCCTATTCATCAAAGGCTGGAATGTTGCTGGATAAGTTAGACTTGTCCCACACCTCTTAAAATCTATACAGCCAACCATGCCTATGGAGTTGGTGAACGTAAATCTTTATCTGATCTTTAATCTAAAATTTGAGATGACTACTGTGTAAGTTTTTATTGCCACTATATTCATTAGCAAATTTTTAGCACTCCTGGCCAGCTCCTTAGTCCAAGATATGAGTCTGAATTTTGAAGTGTGTAATGTTGCTTGTCATCTACCATTTATTGTGCTTCCTGTAATCAACACAAATGCGTAACTTCCCATTCTTTTTGGGGTTGAGTATCAAAATGATGTGAGCATCCCACTTCTGAATTCTCAAATCAGTAAATCTCTATCCCTACATCCTTTAAAATATCGAATTTCTCCTCTTGTTTGGGTCTGTTGAAAAATTAGGATTCATCTCCCATCCTTGGGTCGAATTTGCTTTATAGGCTGTTGGAGCATCTACCTGTGTGGATAGGATGTTGGACCCAACTTATTTTTTACGGATTATACCTTGCTAATCAAAAGTGACAGCATCTGGATGCACCTTCGAAGGAACTGCTGAGGTAGGAAAACAATCTCACACTCCATGGAGAGCATCACCAATCTTGTCTTTGTAAAATGTTGTTTTTCAAATTCTTCTTGCATGATATTTTTGAACTGTGTTTGTGTCATGTAGTTGGTGTGGCTGGGTTGGGTATCCATGACTTAGGGACATCCAGGTCCCTAGGATAAGACTTCATGGGGTCCACTTCACTAAGGTACTAGGGGCATCAGAGGATTTCCAATGATCAGTTTCATCACTTGAATGGAGGGAGTGTCTGGCTTGGGATCCACCTGAGGAAAAGAAATTACTTGTATTTCTTACTCTTGGGGGGGCATAAGGGAGAAACTTTGGGGGGAATAAGGAGGGGTTGGGAGATATAAGGTTTATTGGATTTGGTATGTTTAATGGTGGTATGCTTTTGGTGGATGCCCCAATTCCAACTTGGGAGGTAGTATAAGGAGCTCCCCATAGCTCTTGCTCTTGTTTGACTTGCTTGAAGAAGCCTTTGTTTTGATTGTAACTATTTGATGTAGTTGTGAACTACATCTTTCTTGTTTTATGTTTTTATGTGAATGTAAAAATGTACAGACTTGGTCATTACATTAACTGCAGCACCTCCATCAACTAAGACATCATGAATTGAAATACCATTACATAATACCTCAGCTTGTGGAGCATAGGGATCTGCCTCTGCCTCCAAAACAGGGACCTCAACCTCCTTCCTTCTTCGAGCATTGAGTCCACCTCGCAACTCCCGCCTCTTCTCAGAAGACATAGCAAAGAGTTGACCATATGTAATATTTGCAGGCCTTTTAGACAGATCTTCCAAGATGGAGTATGGTCCTTGCCCTTGTGAAATCAGAAAATCCTGCACACCCAACTTTCTTCTCCTATGTTTCTTACTAGTTTCTTCTTTCATCTTCTTAGGATCATTTCCATCTTGATTATCTTTTTCTTTCTTTCTTTTTGTTACAAACACATCTACTTCATTATTTCTGCTCTTATCTACTACATCAAAAGAATTCACAGGTGCTTTTCCTTTATCATTATCTTCCTTACCAGATGTAGAAGCTCTATCTGGACAATTATACTTATAATGACCCTTTTTATAACAACCATAACAAACAACTTCAGAAATATTTCTTTTTGGACCTCTATCTCCTCCCTAAGAACTAAATTCCTTTCCTTGAAGAAGATTAATAGTTAACTGACCCATCTTTTTGAGCAGATCTTCATACTTAGTAGATGTATTAGGAGAAATATTTGTGCTCACCGGGAGTGGTTGTGGATTCAGGACCAAAGGTGCTGGTGTAGGCTCTACTTTAGCAACAATTTCTTTGGGCTCCGCTTCCATGCTTTCTTCTTGCCTTCTTGCAATCTCCTTTGCTTGTTCAATGGTAGTTGGGTGGTCATACTTCACTCGTTGTCTGATCTCCGGCTTCATCCCAAGAATGAAGTGCTTACAGAGGAGATTATCCACGCCATTCATCAACCCATCCGCTAGTCCTTCCTTCCGGATCTGGGCATCGAGCTTCCTCCTTAGATCTAGAACACGAGCATGATAATCCCTCATCTTCTCCTTCTCTCCTTGGGATAGCTTTGTGATCTCGATCATGAGATCTGCATATTTCTGTTGTTCACCAAATTCTTCAAGAAAACTTTCGGTTAATAAATCCCATGAATTTTTCACATTATCACCTAGTGTTTCAAACCACCTAAGTGTTGAACCATCCAAAAAGGTAGGAAAAAATTCAGTCCATTGTTCCCTTCTTATAAGGCCATTACAAATACAAGATCGTTTAAACTCTTGAATGAAAGAAGAAGCATCTTCATTAGATTGAGCTGAAAAAACAGGAATCTTTCCCATTTTCAAAAGTAACCACCGTGAAATACCAACCCACAAGTACAATTAACAAGACTTATGTGCACAAATAATTGGAATCACTATACTAGAAAGTGACTTTACACCTTTCTACAGTAAAATAGAAATGACCACGGTAAACTATGGTAAAACTTGACTTACTACGGTAAAAACTGACTTTACTGTGGTAAACACTATTCATGGCAAAAAGTGAAGTTACTGCGGTAAATACTATTCACGGTAAAAAGTGACTTTACTGCGGTAATTACTATTCCCAGCAAAAAGTACTTTACCAGGTTAACTACTATTCATGGCAAAAATGACTTCAACATGGTAACTACTATTCACGGTAAAAGTGACTTTACCATGGTGACTACTATGCACAGTAAAAACAAGGTTACCCTCCAATTAATTTTTGCCTAAGTGGGAATATATCTCCAGAAAATCCACCAACAAGGAATGGTCCCGGCAACAGAACCAAAATGTCATCACCAATCTGGCACTATGATAATTCTTCACCGGGAACTCCTCGTGCTATGATTATTTACTAATGCACAGACTTTAGTTTGGTGGATGTAATCTGGAAGCAAAACAACAA
Source organism: Taxus chinensis (assembly GCA_019776745.2). Lineage (NCBI taxonomy): Eukaryota > Viridiplantae > Streptophyta > Pinopsida > Cupressales > Taxaceae > Taxus > Taxus chinensis. The sequence goes on from CM034151.1 coordinate 811,571,350, forward strand.
CCGAACACAAGAATACCATTGACTATGATAAGAAAGAATGACGATAAATCTGAAATATCAAAATAAATTATAATATTAACATGAAACTGTTACAATCTCACCCATGAGATACTTCAACAAGACTATGGGAGAAACTTTACAATTACACCTCTTGATGGCTTCTTCAACACACCTTTAACTGATGGCTTCCTTCGCACACTTCCTACAATATTTCTCACTACTTCTTTTTATGCTAAATGAGGGGGGTGGCCTCTCTATTTATAGAACTTCCAGGCTTATCCATCCTATCTCTAAGATAGGATAAGAAATCCACTCTGACGAATCATATTCCATACCTTAACTCTTATCTGTACATGTAAGCTTATCTGTTAAGATAAGATAAACCTTATCATTTTACATGGGTTCCACATTTTTAGAATTTTTACAAATAAAATACACAAAATATTTATGACCTCACTCCTTGTCCTTATTACCAATATAATATTTCTAATTCCTAATCATGTAGACCCTACTTCTGTAATTACCCAAACTTTGACATTTTAACATTACCGGACCACTTACGACAAATATTTACTTTTTACAACATTCCTATTGTACTTTGACTGTTACCATACTCCGCATTATTGGCGGCACCGTACTGACGGCGCTGTTATCTTCTATCAGATGCTACTACTAATTACACTTAACACCATCCTATTCCTAATACATACATTAATGAAATAGAAATTTTGGAGGAAAATTTTAGTGTCGACAAGTCCCCAAACAAGGACAAAGGGAGGTAGTAAATGATGAGGTCAAGAAAGGTGAGGTAAATGGGTTAGGTAAAGGTGAGGTGGGGTAAATGAGCAGGGTAAAGGGTAGGCGGGGAAAAAAAGTAGGGATAAGTGGGGTAATATGGTAAAATGGTGGGTTTTGTGTAAGATAGGGTGACCAATGTCAGTTAAGGGTAACCGACACCGGTATAGGGAAACTGACCACAATAAGGTAGGGCACGAGACCAATGTTGGTGAAGGTGAACCGCCATCGGTTAGGTCAGGTTTTTTATAAAAAAAATCCATGTTTTTTGTTATTTATTTGTCATTTAGCGAATTGAAAAAATGACAAAAAGAGAGAGAAAAGAGAGAAAAGTGTCCAGAAGAAATGGAGCATTGAGTTGGTGGTGTGAACGATGGGTGATTGGTTGGTGAGAGGTGGGTCCATAGGATCAGTGTGTGTGATTCGATTGGTTGGAGACATGGGTGGAGATTTAGTGATGGAGGAGGCTAGAGAGGGATTAGGCAGGCCACCAGTGCAGTGGCTAGACGTGCCATCGAGATGACAACAACACGATGAGGTAAGCATCCAACTTTAGTTGTATTTGGTTAGATAGATGAGATTATTAGTAGAGTGTTGTTGTAGTTGTTGTTTTAGGTGGGGGAAAAAATAAATGTGGGAATGGGGGGAAAAGTGGGCAAAATAGGAATGGGGGGGCAATAAATGGGAGAGGAGGGGATGTGATGAGGTGCAAGGGAGTTTTAGGTAATTTTAGGTGGGTAAAAAGGGAAAGGGGGGAAGTTTTTGAGAAAAAGGGGGGTTTAGGGATCACAGGTTTTTGCCTCAACAGTGACCGACATCGATCAAGTGTGGCTGGCGTCGGTAGTGTGTAACTGGTATCGGTCATGAAATAGGTGACTGATGCCAGTTAAGAGGTGACCAGGGTTGGTGAAAGGGAATTGGCCCCAGTCGGGTTTTGGAGGATAAGGGGCCAAAGGTGCCATAGGTTGGGTGATTAAGATGGGTAGGGGTAAAGTAGGTTGTTAGGAAATGATAGGGGGAAAATGTGGGTGTGATAAATGTAGATTAATTTATTGTTTGTATTGGATGTAGGGGAGAGATCAACTAGGTATGCAGGATGGGGTTCCACCCCTACTTGTGACAGTGCGTAGCGCAGTGACCCCTGAGGAGCTGTAGCATATGGAGGTAGTGGGCTTGAGTGGATTCCGAGGCTATCGACATGTAGTTCGATAGTCTAGTTTGATGGTCGTGCTCATTGATAGATGGGATGCCACAACCAACATGTTATACCTACCGATGGGTGAGATCACTGTCACCCTAGAGGACGTGTTCAGGATTCTATGGCTACCCATATTGGGTACACAGGTCTACTCTATCTCCTCTGAGGCCTTGGAGGAGCTGATGCTGATAGTGTTTGGTGAGGGGATGACCGAGCTAGCATTCCATAGTGCCAACATTTGATATGGAGAGATGTACCTAGCCCATCTAGAGGAGACGAGGCTAGTGGTTCTTTTGATGGAGGCAGTGTGCTACTTTACACTTCCAGATGTAGAGGGTGGATGTTTTCCCTGATCATTGATGGGGGTACACCATGACATGATGATAGATGAGACTCACTTTTCCTGGGTGCCAACATTCTTGGTGCAACTATACAGAGAGTTATGGGCATATGGGCGGTTGCGTAGGTTTAGCTTATGCTGTACCTTCTTAGTACACTGCTGGGCTTATGAGCACATAGCTTGTGTGTGGCCAGTAGGGATTCCCCGAGAAGATTATTCCCATTGATATTTGTGTGGGTGGGGTATAGGCGATGTGTGCATGCTATTGGAGAGTGGAGATCTGACAGGCCCACACATGATGTGGCCTATTTTTTGCGGTTATTGGAGGGGTTGTCTGGAGTTGACATTATATGGAGGCTGTATGTGGGATTCCCCTCATATAGACATATGTATGAGGAGCTAGCTGAGCTCCATATTTTGAGATGGATATAGGGTCGCCATGCTGGGGAGCATGAGATGATCTTGGTTGATAGAGTCAGGTGGCAGTTCAAGCTATTACAAGATGTACCTCTACCCTTCACGCAATATAGGAGAGATGATGTGGAGAGGCCCTTACCTCTACTATAGCCTGCAGTGCCCACAGAGCAGGAGGAGTAGGTAGTGGAATGGTAGCTAGATGATTCTAGGGTCATAAACAGGTACAGATAGTGGTGGGTGGCACATTTATGAGCCATACCACCTAGACCGGGGAAGCTGGATCTAGCCACCATCACGGTGTAGAGAAATGCACTACAGGGGCAGGTGGCTACGCTGATTACCCAGTTGGGTATGATACAAACACAACTGGTGAGCTCAGAGGAAAAGGTAGCCAAGCTACATGTACAGGTGGCCATTCTTTAGGCCTAGATGGCTGGTGGTAGGGATGGAGATGGAGAGGGGGATGATGGTCAGGTAGAGGCCTTACAAGCACAGGTGGTAGGTTTACAGGGCCAATTGGGCACAGCCCAAGAATGGATTGGGGCTTTACAAGCCCAGATATAGGCATAGGGGCAAGGGGCACCACCACATGCACTGGGACCAAGTCCCAGTTCATAAGCAGGAGCAGGACAAGGTCCCGTAGGATAGATACAGGGGCCGAGACCTATGGGACCACCACAGACCATGACTATAACCAGGTTATGGGACGCCCTAGGTAAGGCCAGATACTACAAGGACTAGCTAATGGCAGTCGGCATAGACTCCATATCCTATGGAGAGTACCGGGCACATCAAGTGTCAAGTGAGAGGACTAGATCCCACACTCACATTGTAGAGAGCACAAGGGGCCATCGAGCTCTAAGGTCGGATCAGGGAGATGCCACCAGCACACGGAGACCAGCTCCAGGTGAGGCACCAACAAGGACTCAACCACCACTTATGATGGGTAGGGAGATGCTAGCAGGTCACCAGATAGGGGTCAAAGAGGTAAAGGGTAAAGGTGATACAGAGATGGAGGATATCTGCTGAGATGTTTGATATGGGGATTTTGATATTTGATGTATGATAGTCATTTTTGTGATATATACTAGCTTGTGTGTCGAGAGATAGTTGTATTTTTGATCACATACCAACCTGCGTGCCAAAGATAGCGAGGATGTATGAGAGGTTTTCTATATTTTGAGCATATACCAGCCTGTGCGCCAAAGATATTTTGTATTGGTTCATTATTTAATTGTATATGAGACTGGCCTGCGTGCCGATGACATTTTGTATCGAGTATCGGCCTGCATGCCGAAAATTTTGAGATGATGGACATTATGGGACATCCATGTATGTTGTATTGAGATACACACTTATTTATATGATGAGATACATGAGATTCTTGATTTGTTGATGTTTTGATGAGACTTTCAATTTATTGTTTTTATATGAACGGAAATTAGGTGAGTTAGGCATGATGAAGTCAGGTTTGGTTTAGGCATGGATTGAGTCGGGTCATAGGCATGGATCGAGTCAAGTCATAGGCATGGATCGAGTCAGGTTATGTTTTAGGCATGATTGAGTTAGGTCATAGGCATGGATCGAGCCAGGTTATGTTTTAGGCATGATTGAGTTAGGTCATAGGCATGGATTGAGTCAGGTCATAGGCATGGTTGAGTTAGGTTTTAGGCACGATGAAGTTAGGTTATAGGCATGAATGGAGTTAGGTTGTGGTCTAGGCATGGATTGAGTCATGTTATAGGCATGGATTGAGTCAGGTCATAGGCATGGTTGAGTTAGGTTTTAGGCATGGTGGAGTTAGGATGGTTAAGTTTGTAATTCATTAATTTGTGTAATTTAATGATGATATGGGTCACGGTTGAGATGTTTATAGTAACATGCATGATAATGGTTAAGAAATGGTAGACATAGTGAATGTATGTTTAATGATGATTAAGGTGGAAATAAATTTGTTGTTTGTTTGGTTTAATTCCAAATTATTGATATAAAAAGAAATCTTACAAGGGTAGATTGTGATTTAGGAAAATTAAAGGTGAATTGGATAGGGTAGAGAGTGGCCGAGCTAACCTCCAAGGGCCCCATGCCCTTAGAGTACTACCTACATAGTCCCGGAAAATAGGGACCTCATGCCGATGTAGTTCTCCCATAAGCTAGGGAAGAATGCGAGGAGGTATGAGTATGGGTTGGTATGTTTTAGACATGATTGGGTTTAGGTCTAACAGGTATGGGTGAATTGTGGGTACATTGGTATAGGTGATTTTGAGTTGATTGTGGTGAAAGAGGAAAATTACCCCAAAGATAAGCATTGAGGATCAAGTCTTGTATAAGGTAATCAATACATAATGAGGAAGGGTAAAAGATAAGAGGGGGAAATAAAGACACCTAATTGGTAAGGATCACAATGGGTGGGTCATACCTTAAATAGGTGGATGAACGTAAGACCCTAAAAAACACTACATGATTGATTATGCTAAAGGTGAAAAGTAGTCACATGACCACCAAATGTCATGATTCCAAGGGGTCCCTTGAGGCGGTAGGAAATGATAGTGAAAATGGCAAGAAGGGTGCAAAAGTGATTAATTTGTATATGGTATTTGGTAGCATGCTCTTTTGTCAAGATATCCAAGGTCACAATGGGCAAGTCCATGACTGAAATTTTTTTCTGTTTTGACTTGTATTTGAGATAGACTGATCGATGCGGGAAGTATATATGGGATGAGGAAATTAACTCCTTGAGGTCGTTGCAAAGTTGATCGATGCGGAAAGCTTCAGATTCTCTTCTTTTTTTATTTTTTTTTTGAAAGAGCTTTATATAGTTGTCCTTCAAGGGAGCAGTCTATTTATAACAGTGATGTAGAGAGGAAGATGTCTTTTTGAGGGAGACATCTTGCATGTTGGAATTTTGAATCAAGGAGTTGGATCCCATGTGAGGGACTTTTAATTCATGGACAAGACTAAGGTGAACGAATTGGATTCTTGTTCAGATTGCAAGGTGAAACAACCATGGGATCTCATCTAAAAGTAGAAAAAAAGTATCCATGAGAATCATGTCTATGTGAAGCACCGTGGTACACATATGTCAATTGAAGATAAAAGAGTGACAGGTTCACACATGATTCTTATTTAATCATTGGTGATGACGTAGGAAGTGGATAACGCTCAAGGGATGAGCATGGAAAGAGGCAGAAGGTGAGGTAGGAAAAAAAATTCAATAGTAGAATGGTCCAAGATGTAAGGCATTGAGGGGCTCAGGTTCGGGTTTACCATTGAGTGAAGATAAATGATAAGCACCTGATCCATAAGTATGAGTCACGATGTATGGTCCAAGCCAATTAGGAGAAAATTTTCCCCGTTTACTTATTTCTACTTTGGTTACATGTTGATTTTCTTTTAGGACCAGGTCACTGACTTGGAAGGTTCATTCATGGACACATTTTTCATAGACACATTTGATAGGTTTTTGGTAAACTTGAAGATGGTAAACTTGAGGATTAAGACGACGTTCGTCTAATAACTCAAGTTGTGCTAAACGGTCCTGACGAAATTCATCATCATTGACCATGTCATGGAGAGAAATAAAGAGTGAGGGAATTTATACTTCGAGAGGAAGAATAGCCTCTGTACCGTAGACCAGAGAAGAAAGGTGTGGCAGTAGTGGAAGTGTGAATACTAGTGCGGTATGCCCACAGGGCAAAATGAATGCGTGTATGCCAGTCCTTCCTAGTATCATTAACCAATTTCATGAGAATTTTGTTTAAGGTTTTATTAGTGGATTTGGCTAGGTCAATAGTTTGTGGGTAATAAGGTGACGAGAAACTCAGTTGAATGCCGAAGGCATCACAAAGTTTTCACAAGGTTTTATTTTTGAATTATTTTCCATTATCAGTGATGAGGCAATGAGGAACACTAAAGTAACAAATGATGTGATGATTGATGAACTCACATATTTTCTTAGATTTCATGGAGATGAGAGGTATGGCTTCAACACATTTAGTGTAATATTCAGTAGCGGTGATGATCCATTGATATCGTTGGGAAGAATGGGGATTGATTTCTCCAACAAGATCCAAACCCCATTAAGAGAAGGGCCAAAGGTCACGAGTGACTTGTAAGGCATGACTGGGTGTATGATGAAGGTTGGCATGTTGTTGGAATTTTATACAATGCTTAATGTAGTTACAACAATCATAGTTGAGGGTTGGCCAGTAATAACTTAGGCAAAGAATACACTTAGCAACAGTAAGGCCATTGAAGTGGACCTCCACATATGCCATCATGAACTTCCTTAATGGTATAAGGAATTTCAGAACTTGTAAGGCATCGTAAGAGAATACCATCAAAGCCACGATTATAGAGGAGGCCACCCATGATGACTTAATGAGATACCTTTTTAAGGAAAGGCACGTTGTCCATTACGAGTGAGGTTGGGAGGAAAGATGGAGAGGGAAAGGTAGTCTGAATATTGTTTATACCAAAGGTCACTCGGGTCCGAGGAAGCGATTTGGATAGAGTAAACTTCCTGAGGTAAATAAGAGGGTGATTGGATTTTTTGTACGGTGACAAATATTTTAGAATCTGTGGGTGAAGTGGGTATTTGAGAGGCCAAGAAAGCCATGGTATCTACAAATTTGTTAGTTGAACGTGGGACGGTTTAAAGGGTCATAATGGTCAAAAGTGGTCAAAAGTATGTTCACATGATGTTTATACTTTTGAAGTGTCTCATTACGAAATTGGTATATACCATTGACTTGGTTTACGACCTATTGGGAATCACCAAAGATGTTTATGGACTTGACATCCAAAGCATAGGCAGCTTGGAGACCCAACACAAGCACTTCGTATTCGGCAATATTGTTTATACAATAAAAATCGAGTTTGAAAGACAAAGGCATGGGTTCATCATCAAGTGAAATGAGGATAACACCTGTCCCACCCCCATGCTAAAACTTAGAACCATCGAAGAAGAGTGTCATCTTCGGTATGCGGGCTCATCCAAGGAAAGGGTAGCATTTGACTCATCTGGAAACTCAAAATTAGAGCATTGATCCCTAGAAATAAGTGCGTCAGCCAATTGGTTGGTGATGGCTTGGCCCTTGATGGAACTTTGATGAATGAATTCGAGGTCAAGGTCGGCCAAAAACATAAGCCAATGTGTGGCACATTGATTTTGGTAAGGTTTGGCATACATGAAGTGTAGGGGGTCAGTGTTGGTCACAACATAGGTTTTTTGGTTGAGTAGGTAATGGCGGAGTTTTGTGGCAACGAAAACTAAGGCTAAGAAAAGTTTTTTGGCATGGGTGTATCAGGTTTCATAGTCCAAAAGAGTATGGATTATGTAATAAACCACCCGCTCTCTATGTTTTTCATCGCGATGAAGTGAGCATGGCCCCTAAGGAGTGATCGGTAGCTAATATGTATATGTAGAAGGGTTGATCATATTTAGGTGGAATGAGTACAGCTGGCTAGAGAAGGTATTGTTTCAAGGCCTCAAAAGATTTGTGGAATTCATCATCCCATTTGAAGGAGACATCATTATTAAGAAGATGATGAAATGGTTGACACCGATCAGACAATTGTGAAATGAAGTAGCGAATAGACTGTAACTTACCTTGCAGGCTACGGAGCTGCCTAAGGTTAGTGGGTAGAGGCATTTCAAGAATGGCCTTGACTTTAATAGGGTCAACCTCTATACCATGTAAGGAGAAGACAAATCCCAGGAGTTTTCCTAAGAGAACCATAAAGACACACTTCTTGGGCTGAAGGCAAATGCAATAGTTAATGAGGCAGTCAAAGATGGTTTTCAGGATAGGAGAGATGCTGGGAGCGGTGTTTGGATTTGGAAAGGAGGTCATCCACGTAATATTCCAATATACAATGCATGATTTCATGGAAGATGTAATTCATAGCCTATTGATATCTGGGCACAGTGTTTTTAAGGCTAAAAGGCATGACTCGATAGTAGAAGGTCCCCCAAGGGGTGATGAATGTGGTTTTGTGTTGATCCTCTGTGGAAAGCAAGATTTGGTTATAACCCGAGAAGCCATCCATGAGTGATAAAATCTCGTCACTAGTGGTAAGGTCAACCAATTAGTAAATACTAGGCAAGGGAAAGTCATCTTTCGGGCAAGCTAGGTTGAGGTCATGGAAATCCGTGCAAATGCGAAGTCCCTAAATCACCTTAGTGACAAGGACAATGTTAGAAATCCAATGAGGATAATCAATGGGTAAGATGAAGGAAACCAAAAGGAGGTACTAAAGTTCTTCTTTGACTAGAAGAGCAATGCGAGGGTGCATTTTCCTTAGTTTTTGTTTCACGGGTTTGGCATCAGGAATGGTTACAATATTGTGGACCACTATGGTGGGGTAAATAATAGGAATTTCAGTGTAAGACCAAGTGAAAGTGTGGTTATGGTTTTTGAGAAAAGACGTGATGGCTTCCTGTTCAACAACATCTAAATATTTTCTGATCTTTAGAATGTGTGGGTCATCCTTAGTATGGATGTTGATTTCTATAGTCGATTTGCTCAACATGGTTTGTGTCTCAGATGGTAATGATCGATGAATATATGAGTCTTCAGCACTAAGGTAGGTGAGTATAGATTCATCATCCTGACATTGAATGATGTTAATCGAAGGTGTATTGTCGTCGATCATTTCAAGATACAGGAAGGGAAGAGAAGAGGGAGCCTCACCCTTGCAATGAAAAGTTAGAGGCCCCAAGGAAATGGTGTTTATGAAAAAAGAAGTTAGTAGGAATGGATTCTGGATCCATCGACTACGTCGATGAAGGTGGTGATGGTGGTGAAGATGGTTGAGAAGGCCTAATGTCCTCAATGAGTTCAATGTGGGCCTTCTTGGTAGATGGTTCAACAAAGCCGATACCACTGCAGTCGTTATATTTTTGGGTAGTACATGGAATAACAATATGGTGTCCTTACTTGTAAAATCCAAAACCAAAACCCTTCCATGCACATCGGTGTATGAAGGTGTGGGAAAAATGGTGATTAGTGAGTGACTGGAGGTCAGCAGAAAATGGGTGGGTTTTTGATGGTGGTTCAGGTGTAAGTAGTATAAAGTCCCCCGTAGGTGAGATTGGTGTGAAGGTGGGGAGGATGATAAAGGAGGCACTCTCCTATGTGGTGATCATAGCGATGTTAATACTTCCATACTCTTATGGATAGCGAAGGGTGTTGGTCAATACTTCCATACTCTTATGGAGTAAGGAATGTGTTAACACTATATAAACGATACTCCCCTAGAGTGAGGCATTGAAAAATTCCTTCTAAGGGATCGGTGTTTGATATGCGGGTAGCTAGGATAGACAATGTGTTAGAGGTTGAATCGGAGGTGGAGAAAACTGATTAGAAGGCTGATAGTTCGGCCATGGAGGTTATGGTAGTGGTAGGAATGGAGGATGTAGGTGTGGTTGAGGTAGCGACAGCACTGGTGAGTGGTGTAGACACCAAATTTATGTCTTACGACACACTGTGCCTCACATCTCATTTCGCAACCTAACCTCACCACCTAAACCTTACACAATTATTTATTAATTACCTTATAATTAATAAATCCACATCTCCAAACCTGCCACCTCATTTCGCCACCTCATCATGACCTAGCCCTAACCCTAAACTAACCTAATTAAGACCTATAACTTGGTCTACATCCACACCCATGACTAATTACTCCTCACCCGCACCAAAATCAACCTAATAATGACTTGACCAAGCCCACAACTAATTCCTCGGGAGAAAAGGAGGGAAAGTTGGCTATTTTACTAAAAATAGCCCACTTTGACTTAACCGACATCGGTTCCTACTCGACCGCCGTCGGTTACGTAACCGCCATCGGTTCCCTGTAAATGACCTCCCCCAACCAAAAACAAAGGATCTGGAATTCATTGAAAAGATCAGGAATTCACTTGGCAGAGCAGAGACAAGTGAAGGAAAGAGAAGAGTTTACAGAGAAGGACATCAAGCCCAAGACTGCAACTGAGTAACCAGAGCCCAGTGACACTCATCCAAGCAGTGGGAGAGAAGATAGCTCATCTTTGATTGTCAAATCATCCTACCTGAGCCCTGCCTTCGTCATCACAGTCCTTGGACCTGTATCTTCATCAGGAACTAGTAAGTAGTGTCTTGTACGTTCTTTTAATAACATTTCTTGGACTTCTGAATCACAGTAATTATAAGTCTACTCCTAGATCCACTACCCAGTAACACCCTACATCTAACTGTCATTCCTCTACCCTTACATTGCCCCAAGAACAGCCCCCCCATACTCTCTGAGTCTTCTCCATCACCCCATTACCTATCCCCAATCATTTACCAGCCTTATAAACACCATAGCCACCTTATAGCCAACCTTCACTAAAAGCCCCTAAATCACTGCCCCTACCGATATCGGTTATCAGCAACCGGTACCGGTGACAGTGACCGGCATCGGTCACTGTGATTCAAAACCAAAACCAGCCTTTCCTCTATTGTTTTAATGAGGTAATTAAATTGTAATTTTGTAATAACTTATTTGTTAGAATTTGTGTTAATTCGTATTAGCAGGGGAACTGACCACCTTCGAAAGGAAGTCCAATATTTCCTGGGCCTAAGGCAGTTCCCTCATTTATTGTCTAACTAGAATCTGGTGGTCTTGTATTCTTACTTGCAGGTAGTCCTTCCTAGACAAAAAGGAGTTCTTTGCAATCGATCTGATCTCTCTCTACGGTATGCGCGCACCCTCCCAACATTCAACAGGTATTCCTCCTAGCCCTAACCCTTATCTGTTTCTCAAGAGAATGAAAGGATAGAAGCAACTCTATTCTAGGAACTGAAACATTCTGTGTGAAACATTTTGGCACACCCGGTGGGACCCATTTCAGGTTTCTTTCTTTCTTGCTTGCTTTCATATAGGGAGCATACTTGCTATTTGTTTCTGCTAAATATTCACAAGATATTTTGTTATTTTGGTAAAAGAATTTTTCTTGCTTTCACATCTTTGCATTAGTGAAAGTCATCTCCTTTGCTTCATCGAATATCATTTTCAATTTGGGTTTAAAACACGTGCATCACATTCTTGCTTGTTGTTTTCAATTCTAGTGAACATAGATTAAGTAATAGGTCGTACACGTGGGGGTGATATCCATGGTATTGACAAGAAATTAATCTTACTTTCACTACACAACACATACCAAATCACATCATAATCAACACAACAACTCAAACATCCCCCCTTTTCCGCGGTATTCCTCCGCCCGATTGAGGTAACCTTATAAGCCAAAACAAACTTGACATTCTCCCCTAAGTCTTTTGTTTAGGATTGACATCATCTTGCATCTAAGGCATAAGCCCACAATAATTAAAACTAATCCTAGGGTTAGTCTCTTGATTTGCTTGTGCATCTTGCTTGTTTTTAGTTCTGTTTCTCTGTCATACACTGTTTCAGTGATCACTTCAGAACAGTTTGGTAGGCATACTAAGCATTGTTAACCCCAAATCAATAACTCCCTACAGCTTCTTACACCGGTCCTATTCTACCGACATCAGTTAACTGACCGACGCCGGTTACAGTCTAACCGACATCGGTTATCAGACCGATATCGGTTACTATCTTTCACAGTTCCCGACAAACCAGCAACCTACCAATTCCAACATTTTGTGGCTGTTTCTATTCCTGATAGATTGAATCCCTGTTGTGTACTCTTGTCCATGGTTGTTATCACTCGGAAACAAGCCGAAGCCATGGTTTCACATGCCTGCCATGTACCTTTGCCTGAATCACCCCCTTCACATCCTATGGGGAATCCTACGGACACCAGTGAGGTTCCCAAAATCCCTGTAGGAGATAAGGAATTTGTGAAATTTTTGGATGCTAATCCTAGCGCTGTACAATACTATTTGTCTCATACCCCTGACCGTACACCCGACGGTCAGCTCCTTGTTGGTATGCCTATTAGTATAGCTGCTCATTTAGCTCCTTCTCCACCTAATAACTCTGCCTTACCTTCTTCATCCTTAGCCCCGTCTCCCAACTCAGTGGCTTCAGAGGTTCATACGGCACAAATTGGCTTTCCTTTGGTTAATCTGGGGCCCCACATATCATTACCACCGACTGCTCCTACCTCGTCTCTCTCGCAGACTGCCCCTTTCATAACTTGCTCTCTGCCACCTATCCACACGAGCTTTCCTTCTCAAGCTCCGCCCACCTTTTCATTTCCACACACTTATCCGGTGGCTTCAACACCTTATATAGGACATCCTTATTCAGTCACCTCAACATATTCATCCTCAATACCTTATCAACATTTAACCCCACCATTGTCTAGTGGTGGCCCTTGGCCCAATCCTCCTCCTTTTACAACAACCGCACCATCATCTCATCCAACCACTGATTTCATCAAACAAATGATGGACAAGATGCAAAATCTGGAGGCTTCTGTTTCAGGAAGCCGTAGCACCCTGACATACGAGCAAGTTTGTCGGGAGCCTATTCATCCTTCTGTCCCCCTTCATTCATATCCTCCTCAATGGGAATTACCAAAATTCACTCGTTTTAATAGTAAGGAGGATCCTCAACAACACTTGCGATCATTTAGACATGCCTGCTATCTGATTGCTCATGACGATGCCTTACTACTCCGCACCTTTCCCATGTCCTTATCAGGACCCACCTTGGAGTGGTACAGTGCTTTAACCCAGCACTCAATCTTCTCTTTTAACCAATTAGCCCAATCTTTCTTGGATCATTTCTCCATTAATATTGCTAAGAAAGTATCTATCACCGACCTCTATGCCGTCCGACAATTTGAAGACGAATCTATCGCAGATTTCGTTGGACGATGGCGGGGCCTCATCAACCAACTTACTTATGCCTTGCCTCAGGCCGAACTCATCGAACTCTTTACGCGGGCCTGCGCTAAGCACATTTCTCCTACCCTCCAAATTCAAACTTTCTGCACCTTTGATGAGGCCTTTACTATGGCTCAGAAACTAGAAATTCGAGCCTTAGAGGAAGAGAAATTGTGGTTGCGCAACAAAAACCCTAATTTCTGAACCCAAGACTCCACCAACAAACCCAACACCACCAATTCTCATGCATCGACTACTTCAAAATCAAAAGGATCTGTACACGCGGTGATGGTCAAATCCCAAGCACCGTCTAATACCCCACCAAAAACCACCTATAAGTATAAAGCCGAGCCCATCAATTACACTCCCTTGGGAGAAACTTATGGTGTCATCTTGGAAAAATTGCTCAAAGCAGGAGCTATCACCTTGCCTCCTGTTAAACCTCACTCTGGGTTTGATTCCACCCATGCTATACCTTCTTGGTACAAAGAAAATGACTTCTGTAACTTCCACCGCGTGAAGGGACACAGTCACGAAAACTGTAAGATGTTGAAAAATATAGTGCAGGAAATGGTTGATGCAGGGGATATAACCCTCGATAATCCTAATGCCCCTGCTAACTGAAATTTGAAAATCTTCAACAAACCATTCCCGAACCACTCATCTAACAGTAACATAAACCAAGATATCTTAGCCGAGGAGAGTGTTCATGAAATCCATGCAGTCTTCGACTCCCAACCAAAAGCTTCTATCGAGAAAATTCTGAATCAAGCCTCTTCACTAACGCAGGGACCCGAACCCCCTTCACCACCATCAAGACAAGACGAAATCCTTGCCATTCCTTTACCCATAAAGGAATTAACCGCCCAGAATTCTCTTCTCATAGAATGAGTCTTCTTACACCACATCCCTGCAAGATTGTGAGCGGATGTTATCTAACTTATCTATTTCCCAAAAATCTCCTTCTACCACTCTTGCTATAAAAGAGGAAGGCTCGCCACTGTTTCTATCATCCTTAGAAGAGAAACCCCTCGAACCAACATCACCACATTCTTTAATCATGACGGATCCCCTCAAACATGCCCTTCTACCTATTAGTTCTTCATCGCCTAAATCTTTTCAGCGACTGGTTGACCTCTTAACACCCATTGATACAGAGACTCATTTACCCCTTGTATCACACCCACAGTGGACCGGAATTACAACCCACCTCTCTTCCATACAAAAGTTCCTATTCACACATGAAGATTGTCATCCCTCAGAAGATAGACGAGTCCTATGGGAGCGTTTGAGTACACCATGCTCTACTCAGATGCAGATGACCGATCCAGACACCTCTACCATATACCCGCGGTGTTTACAAAAACTCAAAATGCCTATGTCCTCATCTTCACCCCCCTCATCTCTACCGAATACCTCATCC
Organism: Taxus chinensis; assembly: GCA_019776745.2. Classification (NCBI taxonomy): domain Eukaryota; kingdom Viridiplantae; phylum Streptophyta; class Pinopsida; order Cupressales; family Taxaceae; genus Taxus; species Taxus chinensis. Next base: position 811,586,367 of record CM034151.1, read on the forward strand.
ACCTCTATTAACCTAACCAAACCTTCCCCTACGCTTGGGACTTCACCAATACCCAGCTTAACACACCCACCTAAACGGTTAGATTTATCCAAAAATAAAGCCGTCCATCCACCTAGGAGACAAACCCAATCTCCTCAAATCCAATCCCTGCCTCTGTCACAACTAAAACCCTCGCCATCACACCTACCTTCTATATTGGGACCTCACCCCTCCACCTTGCCTCAATACATCATACCTCCTGTCGTTTTCTTTAAAACGACCTGCACCTTCTACACCCATACAGAGATCCTGTCCACCTATCAACCCTAAACAAACTCCATCATCAAAGGATTTGTTTGCTGTCACTCCTCTTTCTCCGTGGTTGTTTCCTGCTACCACATCATCTGTGGCCTCATCATCTAACCAGCTAAACATAACTTCTACACCAAAGAAGCCACGTTTAGTTAAATCCAATTATCAAAACCCCTTGTCTAAACCACCACCCGTACGAACCAACCATACCCAAACATTACCAAAACCCACCCAATCAATAGCCTCATCTTCCTCTGACTTTGACCCACTCAAAGGATCTTATGCCAAGATCCTTGATATGTTGGTGGAGAATGCGACCATTTCCCTACCCCCACTTAGACCCTATGATCCATCTAAACCTCGACCTATAGGTTATGATGAGTCTAAAATCTGCGCTTACCACCGCACACTAGGACATGATGTAGAGGGATGCAAAGCTTTGAAAGCCATACTTCGTCAGTCACCTCTCTCGGATAGAAAGGTTAAGAAAGACAACTTACGAAGGGAGAAACCTTTAGCTTCAATCCCCTCTCCTATACCACCTGTCCCCACCTCACCAAGATCTATCATTATTACAACCCCACCTCTCGAAGACCATGATTTATCCCTACCGTCTTCCTCCCCTCGTGTTCACGAGATCAACATGATTAGTGTTGCTACTCGAGGGCAGAAAAACAATGGGAAAGCTAAAGAAAGCACACCTGCGGCCTCTCTTTCATCCACCATCCCAATCGCACCACCACCTAAAGTGGTTATTCGTGGACCTTCCTACCCCATCTCTGATGGAGTTTCCCACCGAACCATGATCAAACAGCTTCACCAATCACCTGTAAAAATGACACTGTATGATCTTGTTCAAACTTCTGAATCTCATCGACCAAGCTCTCGTTGAAATCCTTCAAGGGATAGAGGTCTTACCTAATGAAACCTTGCCCGTTACCTCCATCTTAACACCCAACCACGTTGCTTCTCTCACCAAACAATCTACCACTTCCGTCCCTGTACAGCAAACCGCTGCTGTCAGTTTCTCCGAAGATGAAATTGTTGACTTTGGTGCAGAAGATCCTGACCCTGCTCTTTTCATCTCAGCTTACGTCCGGGACATCCGAGTACGTCGTGTTATGATTGACGGGGGCGCTAGCCTAAACATCATCTCTTCAAAATCCTTCCAACAAATGAATATCCCTTCTAGTTGCATGTGTGCCAACCCCACCATGTTACGTTCATTCAATGATGCTATTACTTCTACCTTAGGCACCGTGATCCTTAACATTCGTGTAGGGCCACGTACCTTACCCGAACTCTTCTATGTCCTTGAGGGAGAATTCCAATACAACATGTTGTTAGGCCGCCCTTGGATCCGGGCTATGGGATGCGTTCCCTCCACCCTACATAGATGCATAAAATTTGAGTATGAGGGGAAGTCCTACACCGTAAAAGCTGATGCTCCCCCCTTCAAAACCTGCAATATGTTATATCGCCCTAATGATGTACTTGTACCAGTCAAGACACCCATTCATCCAACCCAACCATCTACTTCAACCACACCTCAACCATCCATCTCAACCACACCTACACCTTCAACCAATGAAACCGCCGCCGCCAATTCCACTTCCTTTCCCGCGGACAACATCCCAACCTCAGATCCCTTAGTTGATGTTTTTCAATGCCTTACGCTGGGGGAGTATCACCTATATAACGTTAGCACTTTCCATACCCCACAGGAGTATGGACAGTTACATGCGCATCCTACCTATGACCGTCGTGTGGGGGAAGTAATCTCCTACGGACCACCTAATTTCCGCACCAACCTAACGTATGGGGGTGTCGATACATCCTCTGTCACCCCTGAACCTCCCCTTGGTGTGGTTCCCTTCCAATCTGATTTTCAATATTTAACTAATCGTCGTTTCGCTCTCACCTTCCTGACACGCTGTGCTTGGAAGGGCTTCGGTTTCGGTCTTTATGAACAAGGCCGACATACGATCATTCCCATTACTACATGCAAACACAAAGATCGTCGTGGTCTTGGATTCTCTGAACCACCTACACCAAAAACACCACATATCCGTTGTATCCAGGAAGATGACGAAGTCACCCCTTCCGAACCATCATCACCCATTTTTCCATCGTCACCCACAGAGTTGATAGACCCTGAATCTATCCCTCCTAATTTTTTTTTTTTTTTTTTTCATAAACGCTATCTTCCTGGGTCCTCTCACTTATCAATGTGATAATGAAGACCCATCTTCTCTTCCCCTTCTGTATCCAGACATGATCGAAGAGGACTCACCTTCAATTAATGTTGTTGAGTGCCAGGATGACGACTCCATCCTCACTTACCTTGGTGCGGATGACTCTTATATTCAACGCGCCTTACCATCTGACACTCAAACCATGTTGAATGAGTCGACTATAGAAATCAACATCCACACAGAGGACGATCCTCACATTGTGAAGATCGGAGACAATCTCTTAATGCATCAGAACAAACTACCTTCACTACCTTCCTCCATGCCCACAACCAAGCTTTCGCTTGGTCCTACGCTGACATGCCAGGAATCGATCCTGACATTGTTGTCCATAACATTACCCTGAAACCTGATTCTAAACCAGTTAAACAGAAACTGAGGAAAATGCATCCACGCATTGCCCTCTTGGTCAAAGAAGAGCTTCAACGACTCCTTTCTGTTTCCTTCATTTTACCTATTGACTATCCTCAATGGATTTCTAACATCGTACCTGTCACTAAAGCAACTGGGGGGGACTTCGGATATGTACGGATTTCCGGGACCTTAACCTCGCTTGCCCGAAGGATGACTTCCCCCTCCCAAGTATTGATCAACTTGTTGATCTCACTGCGGGCCATGAGATGCTTTCTCTCATGGATGGCTTCTCGGGATACAATCAAATTTTGGTAGCCCCGGCCGATCAACATAAAACTGCCTTCATAACTCCTTGGGGAACCTTCTGTTATCGTGTCATGCCGTTTGGCCTTAAGAATGCTGGTGCGACCTATCAGCGGGCTATGACTTACATTTTTCATGACATTATACACACTATCCTTGAGGATTATGTCGATGATCTTCTTGGCAAATCTAAACATCGCAGTGAACATCTCGATGTTTTAACCATTATTTTCGATCACCTGTTACAATATTGTGTTCGTCTTCAACCAAAGAAATGTGTCTTTGGTGTCCTTTCAGGAAAACTCCTTGGTTTTATTGTCTCTTTGCGTGGCATCGAGGTCGATCCAGCTAAAGTAAAAGCTATCCTAGAAATTCCCCCACCTACTAACCTCAAACAATTGCGTAGTTTGCAAGGTAAACTCCAATCTATCCGGCGTTTCATCTCACAACTCTCAGGATCAATGTCAACCTTTCCATCATCTCCTTAAAAAGGACATTGTCTTTCAATGGAGCGAAGAGTGCCACCAAGCCTTTGAGGCTCTTAAAGCCTATCTCTTGCAGCCACCTGTGCTTATCCCACCTCAAGGACGATTGCCCTTTTTATCTTTACCTTTCTGCCACCGACCATGCTGTAGGAGCCATGCTCGCACATCGTGACTCCGAGCATCGAGAACAAGCCATTTATTATATAAGTCGTACTCTGGTGGATTATGAGACTAGGTATACACATGTAGAAAAGTTGTGCCTAGCCCTATCATTCGTGGCCACCAAACTCTGACACTACCTCCTGAATCACAAAACTTTTGTCATCACCAACACGGACCCCATTCATTATATGTACGCCAAACCTCATCTAAACCAACGCATCACCCGATGGCTTATGCTCCTTGCCAACCTCGACCTTGAATTTGTACACCAGAAATCAATCAAAGGACAAACTATCGCAGACCAACTCGTGGAAGCCCCTTTACCTGGGGAACAATTTACCAATTTTAATTTCCCCGACGAACTCATCGCCACTCTTTCACTCAGTGAGGAGTCGTATCCAATGACCCTCTTCTTCGATGGATCCAAATGCCAGCGCGGCGGAGGGGCCGGCGTTGTTCTCATTCCTCTTGACGCTGAGCCTATGCCTCTTTATTCCGGCTCGATTTCCCCTGCACTAATAATACAGTGGAATACGAGGCCCTTGTTTTGGGTCTCCAGGTTGTGTTACACTTAGGTGTAAAATCTATTAATATTTTTGGCGACTCTCAATTGGTAGTCAATCAAGTTATGGGCATCTACCAATGTAAAAATGAGGAACTTCAAAAGTAAAAACATTACGTGGATTCACTTTTGACCTTATTTACTCATTATTCTATCCAAACCATTCCCCGCTCCACTAACAAATTTGCGGATACTATGGCTTGCTTAGCCTCACAAATTCCTACCTCACTAACTGACTCTGACATATTCGTCTTGGTCCAACAACTCTTTGCCCCATCTTACTCAGCCTCGGATGTTTGTATGATAAATAATGTGTTTGCTAATTCGCAGGATACCTGGTATCACCAATTTCACGACTACCTTACAACCTCTGTTCTCCCACCTGACCTTACTAGTAACGGAAAACCTGATTTTCTTAAAAGTGTTTCTCATTATGTCATCATGGGGGGAATCCTCTATAAACGTGGCTTTGATGGCATCCTCCTTCGATGTCTAACCGGCGCGGAGGTCACCTATACCATCCAACAAGTCCATGACGGTATTTGTGGTGGACATTTTAGTGGCCTTGCCATGGCCAAATGGATCCTTCGCCTAGGCTATTATTGGCCTACTCTTAATAACGACTACTACGAATATGTTAAGTGTTGTGTTATGTGTCAACAACATGCCAATCTTCAACATACTCCTAGCCATCCGCTACAGGTCACACGAGATCTTTGGCCTTTCTCACAATGGGGTTTAGACCTTATCGGTGAGATTCACCCGCCCTCTTCGCAACGTCACCGTTGGATAATCACAGCAACCGAATATTACACTAAATGGGTGGAGGCCATTCCACTCATTTCAACCAAAAAATAAAAAATCATAGAATTCATAAACCATCACATTATCTGTCGTTTTGGTGTTCCTCATCACCTGATAACAGATAATGGAAAATATTTCAAAAATAAGTTGTTACAAGACCTTTGTGACAACTTTGGTATCAAACTTAGCTTCTCATCACCTTACTATCCACAAGCAAATGGTCAAGCCGAATCTTCTAACAAAACCCTAACCAAAATTCTCATGAAAGTTGTTAACGATTCTGGAAGCAATTGGCCTGATCACATCCCCTTTGCCCTTTGGGCTTATCAGACTAGCATTCGTACCTCCACTAATGCCACCCCATTTTCTTTGGTATATGGTACCGAGGCTGTCTTACCTCTCGAAATACAAATACCCTCCCTAAGAATATCTCTTCAGGATATTCTCACCAATGATGATTTCCGCCAAGAGCGGTTAGCCCAATTGGAGCTTCTTGACGAGCGTCGTCTTACAGCTCTTGACCACCTTCAAATCTATCAAAAGCACATCAAGCATGCTTATGATAAGTGACTTCATGAGCGTACCTTTAAGGTTGGTGATCTTTTCCTCAAAGAGAATCAACATGTAACCAAACTAGAAAAGAGAAAACGCTGAAAATTTGCTCCAAATTGGATTGGGCCTTACATTATCACTCACACTTATGGATCAGGCACTTATCGTTTAGCTTCACTTAATGGTAAACCTGAGCCTGAACCCCTTAATGCCTTGCATCTCCGACCATTCTACTGTTGAATTTAGTGTTACATCACTTCTTATCTACCTTGTGCTCATCCCTTGAGCTCATTTACCACCTCATACACTTTGTTTCATGCATCTCAAAATAAAATCAACCTCACATGGTTTGGTCATCACCTCCCCTTAAATATGCCTTCCCCTTATTAGTCTAGTCCATGACTTAAAAGTATCAAAATAACACGTTCTCAATTATACGCTTATGGGATATTCTTGAGTCAAACTTCCTACAAAACTAGATGCTTCATGCCAAATGGACATCTAGACCTCTAAGTTATACATAGACTGCTCCCTCGAAGGACAGCTATGTGTGAAAAGCCACTTCTACTATTATAAATAGACTGCTCCCCTGAAGGACAACTATACACAAAACCGCATCTGCTACTATAAATAGATTTCTCCCTTGAAGGACAGCTATACAAAGTCATCCTTTATCAGAAGCTTCTCACATTGATCAGCTTCGTGAAGACCTCAAGAACAACAAAATACATATCCCATGTAGACTTCCCGCATCGATCAGTCTATATCCAGAAAAGTAAAAAGCAGTATTCCAAAGCACTTTTGAGTCATGGACTTGTCTATTTAGGTTTGGTTCTCTTTCGTCAGAATAATCACCTTATAACAAGTTCTCTGCACCCCCGCTATACCAGCTACCTCACCTCACCATTCGTCAAAGCAACAAAACTCAAGGGACGTGACATATATCTGATATATTGTGATTATACAACTCTTTTCACCTATCGACTTCTCACCTATGCAAGGCACCTAGGGATTCAAGCTCATCCTATGTTAATATGTGGTTTGTTTAGCTCTTCTCAACTACGGGACACTTTTGCCTCTTTTACTCGAATCTAGGATTATGTGTTGACCTTAATCAGGACACGGTTCCCTACTACTTGGGTAAGCTAACTTTTTTTCACCTATACCTACACCAACATCGCCAGTCCCTTACCAACACTAACAACGTTACCCTACCAATATCAATATTTTTACCAGCCAAAAAATTGCCTAACCACAACCAAATTGCCTGAATTCACCTCTCCCTGGTCCTAAGGGAGAACTACATCAGTCTGAGGCCCCTCCTTGCTTTGTGCAATGGGCTATGTAGGCAGCACTTAGGAGACATGGGGTCTCCCAAGGTTAGCTCGACCATCCCCTACCATAACCTATCATGTGTGGTAAATATAAATCTTTTTGTGTATTTCTATTTGATCACATTCATCTTTATCCTTTTTTCAAAACAAAACATTCAAAACACAACCATTCTTATTATTATCATAACTCAAATCAACATACATATTCAGTTTTATTTAGATGTTAAACAAATACATCTTCTCTATCATCGACGCACAGGTCGGCATCCTTATTTATTCTTATACCTCTATGAAATTCACTTAGACCCTTGCGCCTCATCCCGAACCAGGTGATGATTGTGATCGTCGACGCCGCTCGCCTGGCCTCTCCATCCTCAAAGGTGCCACTGCTATTGGTTCCTCCCACTGATCTTCCAACCTCTCCTGTAACATATGAATACGCCCTCTCGCGTGGCAGAATCTTGCCTCTAGTCTCTCCACTCATGACTCTACAACCGCTAACAATCCTCGTTGTCTCATTCACCCGCGTTTGGAGCTGATGAACTAAACCCTGCAGATGATCTCTCTCCGCTGTAATCACATCTATGTCAGGATGATCGGCCCTCTCACGTGAACCTCGCAGCTCTACTACCCACCATAATCTATAAGCCTCTGTCGCTCCTGCATCCATTACCCTGCGATCGGCTGCTATCTCTTCTGGTCCTTCTGGAGGTGTCGGCCGGGGAGGTGAGAATGATGCCTCGGCGTCGATCCTCATGTATGGTCTATAAGCCATGGGTATATCCTGAACAAATCCAAATTTTCAACGCACGTGATCTAGAGGAATCCTCTCGTACTCACCTGGCCTGTGCCCCACGATCCACCTCAATCGCTCTACACCCCTCAACTCCTCAGCTATGTTCTCTGTTACCATATAGTTCCCGTAAGGCCTCCAACGGATATCCGCAATCATCACCATCTCCCACACCTGCCTATAATACTCGATGTCATCTGTCACGGCCTGGGATCTTGCCTCTTGTTCTGTCTGGACCCATCGTCTGAATCCCAACCTCTGCACTCCTGTCTCTCCCGACTGGACAGGTCGGCCTATTGGTCGCACACAAACAATGTGCTCATAGGCCCAGCAATGTAATAAGTATGAACAATCCAGTGTCATCCTGTGATTTCACCTGCAGGCCCATAAACCCCTGTATAGCTCCGCCAGATATGCGGGTGCCCATGTGAAATTCATGCTCCTTTCTATCATTTCCCAAATAATACACATCAATGCTTTTGGAAATCTTCCCCCATCTGCCCTCGGTAATGCATAATACCCCACCGCTATCATTAATACTACTGCCAACCTTGTTTCCTTAGGGTGTGCTGCATACATTATACCATAAGTGAATGTCAAACCTCGCTGTGTCAAATCTCGTGCAGCTGGACCAAATACTGTTGTTATCGCTCCCCGCACCATGCAGGCCCTGCCTGATACACTGGTCTTCCTGTAATTGGGAGCCTCAAGATCCTAAACACATCTTCCAACGTCACTGTCATCTCCCCTATTGGCAGATAGAAGGTATTATTTTCTGGATTCCATCTCTCAATCAACGCCTGCAACATAGCATGATTGCGTGCGATTCGTGAATAATAGCGGATTCCACTTAACCCCACATAGTTTATCAATGCCCATTCAGCTGGTGTTACATCCGCTCGGATTCGTGACAACAAAGCTGGCACACTATCATTCATCCTCAGCCCTACCTCTGCCTGCATACATCAAAACGACACACAACCATTCAATAAATCAAATCCCCAAGTGTTGTTTCTCACATTCTATAATTTCATACAGTAACCGGTATCGGTTATAGATAACCGATACCGGTTTCCTAACCGATACCGGTTATCTCTAAATGATATCGGTCACTGTCTATCTTATACAGCCTGCTTAAAAACATCCCCTACGATAATTATTTGCTCGTTTACTCCTCTCTGTACCTACAAACATACGCGAAACCCCTGCTTACCTACCCCATAACACTCACCCCATCCCAAACCCTTGCCTATCACCTTTTCTTTCTCATCTCTATCCACTTACCTTCTCTCATCCTATTCATAAAACATGCAAGAATTAAATTACAACCAAACAGTTTACCTCTTGGGATGCAACAGCTTGAGGTGGAACCTGTCTTCCCTCTCTTCTCTGCCTGCTGGATGCTTCTCCTTGTTCAGCCATGTTCACCACCCTCTTCAAATATAACTTTCCTTTCTGCCTTCTTAATCTCAGCCCACACTCACTTTACCTGTCTCTTTCCTCCTTATCACTCAATTCTCTCATGCAATTACCTGTATCAGTCGTCAAACAGCGTCGCATTCACGTATTTAACTTGTTGCATGACTCTAAAAATAAGAACTTAAGTTGCCACCCAAGATTTTCTATTTTTAGAAAATACTCGTTTTGGCATAACCGGTATCGGTTACCTAACCGATATCGGTCCTTGATCTACCGACGTCGGTTAGCTAACCGATATCGGTCACATGTCTCCTTTTTCTTAAACCTGGGCCTTTTCTTTATTTTTTGCAAATTTTTGTGACGCCCGCCTCTTTTTCCTGCATAACGACACCATTATCAATATTTGTCATCAGAATCACATCAACACATATATATATCATCACAATTTCATCAACATCATCTATCTACATTAAAACAACCATCGACAAAATACATGCGACATTTTAATATCTACATCAAACCCATCAGTATACACACCATGTGGATCAAACTCATCATCTATATACATTCAATTTCAAAAACCATCGACAAAACACATAAAACAATTTTATACACACCATGTGGATCAAAATCATATATATATATATATATATATATCAATGTTTAAATATACAACTTCCCCTGCATGGGGGCCTCTGTGATCTCAAAATAATACAAAGCCGGCACGCAGGCCACTATCACTGTCAAAATCTCGACTCGGCTCGCAGGCTGGTCTCTCATGTCAAAAATATACTCGGCTCGCAGGCCGGTATCAACTATACAACCTGTGCTCGGCTCGCAGGCCGGTATATACAACAAGAATGAATAAATAAATCATATATGGGCTCGCAGGCCGGTATATACAACAAGAATGAATAAATGAATCATATGTGGGCACGCAGGCCTCTATATACATACCCGGTTCGCAGACTGGTGTCTATATCCAATATCCAAAAACCCCTCTCCCCTCCAGGGATGTCTCAGCTCTCCCCACCACCCTCAGACCCTCTCCCTGCTGGTCCCTGTGCTGGCTCTCACCTCCTCCCTGTCACCGACCCACCGGCTGTGGCTGCGCCCCCCCTGGGATCTCTGGCTCCGAGAGGTCTCGGCTCGGTGCACCGCATATGGCTGATAGTCAGCCCCGGTACCATCAAGGACGTCCTGATAATATCGGGCCTCCACTCTCACCTCCATATAATGGGCCCATGCCACCATGGCTGCTGGGGCTGGTCCCCCGACTCCTAATAGTAGTGGCCCCTGTCCTGCCGGTACACCCTGTGCCTGTACCTGTGGCGGTGCCTGTGCCTACGGTGGGGCCGATGCCTGTGGTGGTGCCTGTGGCTGTGCCGCTGCCTATGGTGGTGCCTGTGGCTGACCTGTGCCTGTGCCTGGGCTAACTGCCCCTGTAGTACCCCAATCTGTGCCTGTGCAGCAGCAAGCTGCCCCTGTAACAACTGCACCTGTCCTAAGAGCCAGTCCCTCTCTGCTATAACAGCCGCTAAATCTGGCTGTGCGGGCTGTGCTCTCCTAGCTGCTCTCTCCCCTACCCACCAAACCAAAAAGGCCCCTGTCACTCCGGCATCATCCACTGTATCGTCTGCCGGCCTCTCTACTACCCAATTTGGGTCAACGGGTTGCGGTGCAGGCATTGGGGCCTCTACATCATCCCTCCGGTACTGTGGGAAGGGAGGTGGCTCATCCTGTCGCAGCCCAACTGCCGTCGTACCCTCTCTAGGGGTATCCGCTCATGCTCTCCAGGCCTCCGTCCAGCTATCCAGAAAGTATACTAGATCCATTGCATCTATGCTCGGCGCTCCTCCTCGGGGCTGATGGCCTCTGTAGGGCCTCCATACAATGTCCAGTGCGGTCAAGCCCTCTAACATATGACGGTAGTAGGCCACATCCCATCCTGCCAGCACCACTCGTGGCTGGCCCATGACCCCCAACCACCTCTGAAATCCATATCTATAGATAATCTGTGGCCCTGGCTGCTGGGGCAGCCCTACTGGTCGTATACATATGATGTGCTCGTATGCCCAGCAATGTAACAAAAATGTCGAGCAAATACCAAATCACCTCATCCGGCGATAACCCCACAACTCTCTGTATAGCTGCACCAGATACACTGGTGCCCAGGCATAGCATGTATGCTCCTCTACCATCTCGTGCAACACTCCCATCAAAGCCCGTGGGAAGCGGCCTCCCTCTGAGTCCGGGAGGGTGAAGCATGTGATACCTATCATCATCAACATGGCAAGTCGTGTCTCCTGTCAGTGTGCACGATACATATCGCCATAGGCAATGCTCGCCGCTGTGATAGGTCAATAATGCGGCTGCATCCCTAAATACATGCAGGATGCTGTCCATTGCCGTCTCCGCATCTACCTGGAACACTGCCTCCCCTACGATCGGCAGTCTCAGGATGTGATACACATCCTCCAGGGTAATCGTCATCTCTCCAGTAGGAAGATGGAAGACGTTGGTTTCCGGATCCCATCTCTCAATGAGGGCAACCATCAAGTTGTGGTCCCTATCCACAGCCCTATACTGCTGGACTCCGCCAAGTCCCACCTCTCGCATAATGGCCCAATGCGCTGAGGACACATGTGGCCGCATCCGTATCAATAGTGGGGGCATCCGATTCCGCATCGTAAGCTGCTGGTGTGCCTGTAAAAACAACCCACTTCATCAGGCCTACCCTTTACAAAAACAACTACCTTAACCCACTTACCCACCCAACCACAACCCGACTCTATAACACACATCTACAATTACCCTACACATCCCCTTTACCACCAACCACCTCGATCACCTTTCCTATCAACTCTACCCCCTCCCCCTTCACCTCCAAACACAAAAACCAACCAACAACAACACAAACAATAACAAACAACAAAAACAATAACAAACAAACAACAAACAAACCAAAAACTAAATGATGACCGGTACCGGTCACCCTCGACTGCCACCAGTCCCCCCCAGCATATTCTATGCACCGGCGCTGGTCGACCTACGACCGACGCCGGTCTACATAACAACTGATTTACACAAAATATTTGGTGACCGATGCCGGTCGCCTAGTGACCGACATCGGTCACTGTCCAATCCCGGAGCCGAACCCGACGCAGCCCCCAAAACACCTTTTTGCCTATTTTTCCCCTTTTACCCACAGGAAAACCCTACAAACCTACCCACCCTACCGTTTTAGCCTAACTAACCTACCTACCCACTCCATTTTACAAATTACTTCAATTTATTCATTATTTTATTAAAATTTTAGATTCCTACCCAAAACCCACATCTAGCTTAAAACCATTAAATTCACATAAGTAGGGGTTCAGAGCCTAGCGGTACGACTACACGTCGTCATGTTGGGACAGGTGGTGGTGGTCCAGCTCCTTCAACACCTCCTACTCCTCTTGGCTGTGCCATGGCTCCAACTCTCCTCAGCTAGGTCCTCCACCAATCAAATTCTGCCTCCTACTCACTGGGGTCTACCAATCACTCACTCCTCCACTCAACTACTGCCAACTCAGCCTACAAACTCAACAAAATCAATTTTAAACCAACCAATCAGGCCTGACCCAAGGCCACAATCAACCAATCAGGCCCAACCCAAGGCCGCACCAATTAAATACCTCACCCAAAACCCGTAACTTACAATTTTATCCACCCATTATGTAGCTTTTTGTTCAATCGAGCTCACCTGTTTGTGTTTTAGCATGATTAGGGTACTTGACTTGATCAGTCGACCAACTTTGCCTAGACCGAGACCGTGACGTTTATCTCAACCAAACCAACCATTTGGTACTGCCGGACATGCCTAAACATTCATGTACCTTACCCATTATATCCCCTGGAGCTACTTCCTATGACTTGGATACCAGAATTATATCACCCTTGTTTGGATAAACTATCGACCTTTGCCTATGAATTGCTTGTTTGCTCTTCAAATCATGTACCCTGGTCGCACTACTAAATTTCAACGTGCGTCTACTTCCTTGAACTTACCCCACCATCTTACCACCATCTCAACACCATTTACCCATTATCAACCCTATCCCTGATTTCACGTTACCTCAATCTATGATAGATTTGAGGGGGATTACCTATACCCTTAACAGGAGTAACCACTTATTATTATTGTCAGTGCAGCTTTACAAGACAAGCTACACGACAACAAGGGGCTAATGTAGACACCAAATTTGTGTCTTACGACACCCTGTGCCCCGCATCTCATTTTGCAACCTAGCCTCACCACCTAAACCTTGCACAATTATTTATTAATTACCTTACAATTAATAAATCCACATCTCCAAACCTGCCACCTCATTTTGCCACCTCATCATGACCAGCCCTAACCCTAAACTAACCTAATTAAGACCTATAACTTGGTCTACATCCATACCCATGACTAATTACTCCTCACCTGCACCAAAACCAACCTAATAATGACTTGACCAAGCCCACAACTAATCCCTCGGGAGAAAAGGAGGGAAAGTTGGCTATTTTACTAAAAATAGCCCACTTTGAATTAACCAACATCGGTTTCTACTCGACCGCCGTCGGTTACGTAACCGCCATCGGTTCCCTATAAATGACCTCCCCCAACCAAAAATAAAGGATCTGGAATTCATTGGAAAGATCAGAAATTCACTTGGCAGAGTAGAGACAAGTGAAGGAAAGAGAAGAGTTTACAGAGAAGGACATCAAGCGCAAGACTACAACTGAGTAACCAGAGCCCAGTGACACTCATCCAAGCATTGGGAGAGAAGATAACTCATCTTTGATTGTCAGATCATCCTACCTGAGCCCTGCCTTTGTCATCACAGTCATTGGACCTGTATCTTCATCAGGAACTAGTAAGTAGTGTCTGGTACGTTCTTGTAATAACATTTCTTAGACTTCTGAATCATAGTAATTATAAGTCTACTCCTAGATCCACTACCCGGTAACATGTTACATCTAACTGTCATTCTTCTACCCTTACATTGCCCCCAAGAACATCCCCCATAATCTCTGAGTCTTCTCCATCACCCCATTACCTATCCCCAATCATTTACCAGCCTTATAAACACTATAGCCACCTTATAGCCAACCTTCACTAAAAGCCCCTAAATCACTGCCCCTACCGATATCAGTTATCAGCAACTGGTACCGGTGACTGTGACCGGCATCGGTCACTGTGATTCAAAACCAAAACCAGCCTTTCTTCTATTATTTTAACGAGGTAATTAAATTGTAATTTTGTAATAATTTGTGTTAATTCGTATCAAAAGTGGAATTGACCACCTTCGAAAGGAAGTTTAATATTTCCTGGGCCCAAGGCAGTTCCCTCATTTACTGTCTAACTATAATCTGGTGGTCTTGTATTCTTACTTGCAAGTAGTCCTTCCTAGACAAAAAGGAGTTCTTCGCAATCAACCTGATCTCTCTCTACGGTACGCGCGCACCCTCCCAACATTCAACAGGTATTCCTCCTTGCCCTAACCCTTATCTATTTCTCAAGAGAATGAAAGGATAGAAGCACCTCTATTCTAGGAACTGAAACATTCTATGCGAAACAATGGCGATTGATGAGAGATTGGAAGTTAGCGGAAAATGGGTGGGTTTGTGATGGTGGTTTGGGTGTGTAAGTGGTATTATCAAGTCCCTCATAGGTGAAACTGGTACGAAGGTGAGGAGGACCATAAAGGAGGTGGTCTCCTATGTGATGATCATAACAAGGATGTTGGTGAAGACTTCTGTACTCTTGTGGAGTAAGAGATGTGTTGATGCTATATAATTAGTACTCCCCTAGATTGAGGTGTTGAAAAACACCTTCTAAGGGATCAGTGGTTGGTATGTAGGTAGCTGGAATGGATGATGTGTTAGAGGTCGATGCAGAGGTGGAGTTAATATATTGGGAGGATGATGGGTTAGTAGTGGAGGTTGTGGCAGCGGTAGGAATGGATGAGGTATTTGTGGTTGAGGTAGCGACTATACTGGTAAGCGGAGGTGTAGGTGAAGCAGTGGTGGTTGTGGAGATAGACGCCTTAATGGGTATGAGCACATCATTGGGTTGGTAAAGCATGTTGCATGTTTTAAAAGGTGATGGATTAGATGGGATAGTACAGGTATGTCCTTCATGCTCAAACTTTACACAACGTTGCAAAGTGGAAGGAACACACCCCATGACATGAATCCAGGGTCTGCCAAGTAACAAGTTATATTGAAACTCCCCCTCTAAGACGTAGAATAATTCTGGGACAATGTGGGGTCCCACATGAATGTGGAGGATGATAGTGCCTAATGTGGAGGTGATAGCATCATTAAATGAACACAACATGATAGGATGTTTATGCATGCAATTATTAGGTATGCACATTTGAGTGAATGCATGAGATGAAATGATGTTAATGCTAGTGCCCCCATTAATCATCACACGTCGCACCCGTATGTCATCAATGTGGACAAATATGAAGAGGGCTGAGCCTGGGTCATCATTTTGGTGTGGTGCGATCTCTTCCTCTGAGAAGCTAAGCAAGGCTACTTGGTGAGTAGAGTGCGGTGTGGATAAAGGTGGTAATTGGGTGAGAGAGGCTACATGATGGGGTGTGATAATAGAGGCTACGGGTGTAGGGTCATTGGGTAAAACCTCAATAGATTGAATAATGTGCCCCGCATCTCATTTTCACAACCTAACCTCATCACCTAAACCTTACACAATTATTTATTAATTACCTTATAATTAATAAATCCACATCACCATACCTACCACCTCATTTTGCCACCTCATCATGACCTAGTATTAACCCTAAACTAACCTAATTAAGACCTATAACTTGGTCTACATCCACACCCATAACTAATTACTCCTCACCTGTACCTAAAACCAACCTCATAATGACTTGACCAAGCCCGCAACTAATCCCTCGGGAGAAAAGGAGGGAAAGTTGGCTATTTTACTAAAAATAGCCCACTTTGACCTGACCGATACCAGTTCCTACTCGACCACCGTCGGTTACGTAACCGCCATCGGTTCCCTGTAAATGACCTCTCCCAACCAGAAAACAAGTGGTTGGATTTTTGTTGATCCAAATCAGAATTCATTGGAAGGATCCAGAATTTACTTGGCTAAACAGAGACAAGTGAAGGAAAGAGAGGAGTTGGCAGAGAAGGACATCAAGCCCAAGACTGCAACTGAATAACCAGAGCCCAGTGACACTCATCCAAGCATCAGGAGAGGAGATAGCTCATCTTGGATTGTCAGATCATCCCACTTGAGCCCTGTCTTCGCCATCGCAGTCTCAGAACCTGCATTTTCATCAGGAATTAGTAGTAAGTCTTATATGTTCTTTTAATAATATTTCTTGGATTTCTGAATCACAGTAATTACAAGTCTACCCCCAGATCAACTACCCGGTAACACTCTCCACCTAACTTACATTCCTTTACCCCTATTTTGCTCCAAGAACAGCCCCCATACCCTCTAAGTCTTCTCCATCACCTCATTACCTATCCCCAGTCATTCTACCAACCTTATAAACACCATAACTATCATATAGCCATCTTATAGCCAACCTTCACCCAACCCCTTAAATCACTACCCCTACCGATATCGGTTATCATCAACCAGTACTGGTGACACTGACCGGCATCAGTCACCGTGATTCTAAACCAAGACCAGCCCTTTCTCTATTGTTCTAACAAGGTAAAAAAATTGTAATTGGACAAATAACTTATTTGTTAGAATTTGTGTTACTTCATATTAGCAGGGGAACTGACAACCTTCGAAAGGAAGTTTTATATTTCCTGGGCCCAAGGCAGTTCCCTCATTTCTTGTCTAATTAAAATCTGGTGGTCTTGTATTCTTACTTGCAGGTAGTCCTTCCAAGACAAAAAGGAGTTCTTTGCAGTTGATTTGATCTCTCTCTCTACGGTACGCGCACACCCTCTCGACATTCAACAGGTATTCCTCCTAGCCTTGACCCTTATCTGTTTCTCAAAGGAATGAAAGGATAGAAGCAACTCTATTCCCAAAAAGCTGAAACTTTCTGTGCGAAACATTTTGGCACGCCCAGTGGGACCCATTTCGGGTTTCTTTCTTTCTTGCTTGCTTTCACATATGGAGCATACTTGTTGTTTTCTTCTTCTTAAGATATTCACAAGGTATTTTGTTATTTTGGTAAAAGAACTTGCTTTTCTTTTACATATTTGCATTAGTGAAAGTCATCTTCTTTGCTTCATCGAATATCATTTTCGATTTGGGTTTAAAACACGTGCATTACATTCTTGCTTGTTGTTTTCAATTCTAGTGAATGTAGATTAAGTAACAGGTCGTACACGTGGGGGTGATTTCCACGGTATTGATAAGAAATTAATCTTACTTTCACTGCACAACACATACCGAATCACGACATAATCAACACAACAGCTCAAACATCCCCCCTTTTTCCACGGTATTCCTCCGCCCGATTAAGGTAACCTTATAAGCCAAAACAAACTTGACATTTCCCCTAAGTCTTTTGTTTAGGATTGACATCATTCTACGTCTAAAGGCATAAGCCCAAATTGATTAAAATTAAACCTAGGGTTAGTCTGTTAAATTGTTTGTGCATTCTTGCTTGTTCTCGATTCTGTTTCTCTGTCATACACTGTTTTCTGTGATCACTTCAGAATAGTTTGGTAGGCATACTAAGCACTGTTAACCCTGAATCAGCAGCTTCTTATAGTTTCTTATACCAGTCCTATTATACTAACATCGGTTAAGTGACCGAAATCGGCTATAGTATAACCGACATCGGTTAGCAAACCGATATCGGTTACAGTCTTTTACAGTCCCTGACAAACCAGAAACCTACCAATTTTAACATTCTAGGGTTGTTTCTGTTCCTAATAAATTGAAACCTTACTGTGTACTCTTGCTCATGGTTGTTATCACTCGGAAGTAAGCCGCCGCCATGGTTTCACATGGCTACTCTGTGCCTTTTCCTGAATTACCTCCTACCCATACTGTGGGGAATCCTACAGACACCAGCGAGGTTCCCAAAATCCCTGTAGGAGATAAGGAATTTGTACAAAATTTTTAGATGCTAATCCTAGCACTGTACAATATTATTTGTCTCATGCCCCTGACCGTACGCCCGATGGTCAACTCCTTGTTGGCATGCCTATTAGTATAGCTGCTCATTTATCTCCTTCTCTGCGTGATAACTCTGCTTTGCCTTCTACATCCTTATCCCCGTCTCCCAATCCAGCGGCTTCAGGGGTTCATATGGCACAGATTGGCTTTCCTTTGGTTAATGTTGGGCCCCACGTATCATTACCGCCGACTTCTCCTACCTCGTCTCTCTTGCAAACTACTTCGTTCATGACTTGCTCTCTACCACCTATCCACATGAGCTTTCCTTCTCAAGCTCCGCCCACCTTTTCATTTCCACACACGTATCCAGTGACCTCAACATCTTATATAGGACATCCCTATTCGGTCACCTCAACATATTCGTCCTCCATACCTTATCAACATTTAACCCCACCATTGTCTAGTGGAGGCCCTTGGCCCAATTTGCCTCCGTTTACCACAACCGCACCATCATCTCATCCAACCATGGATTTCATCAAACAAATGATGGACAAAATGCAAAATCTGGAGGCTTCTGTTTCGGGAAGTCGTAGCGCCTTGACATACGAGCAAGTTTGTCAGGAGCCTATTCACCCTTCTATCCCCCTTCACTCATATCCTCCTCAATGGGAACTACCGAAATTTACTCGTTTTAATAGTAAGGAGGATCCTCAACAACACTTGCGATCATTTAGACATGCTTGTTATTTGATTGCTCATGATTATGCCTTGCTACTCCGCACCTTTCCCATGTCCTTATCAGGACCCGCCTTGGAGTGGTACAGTGCTTTAAACCAGCACTCAATCTTCTCTTTTAACCAACTAGCCCAATCTTTCTTGGATCATTTCTCCATTAACATTGCCAAGAAAGTATCTATCACCGACCTCTATGCCATCTGACAATTTGAAGACGAATCTATCGCAGATTTCGTTGGACGATGGCGGGGCCTTATCAACCAACTTACATATGCCTTGCCTTAGGCTGAACTTATTGAACTTTTTACGTGGGCCTGCGCTAAGCACATCTCTCCTACCCTCCAAATTCAAACTTTCCGCACATTTGACGAGGCCTTTACTATGGCTCGAAAACTAGAGATTCGAGCCTTAGAAGAAGAGAAATTGCGGTTGCGCAACAAAAACCCCAATTTCCGAACTCAAGATTCCACCAATAAACCTAACACCACCACTCCTCACACATCCACTTCTTCGAAATCAAAAGGAGTTGTCCACGCGGTGATGGTAAAATCTCAAGCACTGTCTAATACCCCACCAAAAACCTCCTATAAGTATAAAGTCGAGCCCATCAATTACACTCCCTTGGGAGAAACTTATGGTGTCATCTTGGAAAAATTGCTCAAATCCGGAGCTCTCACCTTGCCTCCTGTTAAACCTCACTCTGGGTTTGACTCCACCTGCGCGCTATACCTTCTTGGTACAAAGAAAATGACTTCTGTAACTTTCACCGCGTAAAGGGACACAGTCACGAAAACTGCAAGATGTTGAAAAACATAGTGCAGGAAATGGTTGATGCAGGGGATATAACCCTCGATAATCCTAATGCCCCTGCTAACAGAAATTTGAAAATATTCAACAAACCATTCCCAAATCACTCTCCTAACAGTAACATAAACCAAGATATCTTAGCCGAGGAGAGTGTTCATGAGATCCATGCAATCTTCGACTCCCAGCCAAAAGCCTCTATCAAAAAAATTCTGAATCAAACTTCTTTACTAACGCAGGGATCCGAATCCCCTTCACCACCATCAAGACAAGACAATAGCCTTACCATTCCTTTACCCATAAAGGAATTAACCACCCAGAGTTCTCTTCTTACAGATGAACCTTCTTACACCACATCCTTGCAAGACTGTGAGCGGATGTTATCTAACTTATCTATTTCCCAAACATCTCCTTCTGTCGCTCTTGCCATAAAAGAAGAAGACTTGCCTCTATTTCTATCATCCGTAGGAGAGAAACCTCTCAAATCAACATCACCACATTCTTTAATCATGACAGATCCTCTCAAACATGCCCTCCTACCTATCAGTTCTTCATCACCTAAATCTTTTTAGCGACCGGTTGACTTCTTAACACCCATTGATACAGTGCCTCATCTACCCCCTGTATCACACCCACAGTGGACCGGAATCACAACACACCTCTCTTCCATATCAAAGTTCCAATTCACACGTGAGGATTGTCATCCCTCAGGAGATAGACAGAGTCCTATGGGAACGTTTGAGTACCCCCTATTCTACTCAAATGTAGATGACCGATCCAGACGCCTCTACCATATACCCGAAGTGTTTACAGAAGCTTAAAATGCCTATGTCCTCATCTTCACCCCCCTCATCTCTACCAAGTATCTCATCCACCTCTATTAGCCTAACCAAATCTTCCCCTACACTTGGGACCTCACCAATACCCAGTCTAACACACCCACCTAAGCGGCTAGATTTACCCAAAAATAAAGCCGTCCATCCACTTAGGAGACAAACTCAATCTCCTCAACCTATGCCTCTATCACAACTAAAACCATTATCGTCACACCTACCTTCCATATTGGGACCTCATCCCTCCACCTTGCATCAATATATCATACCTCCTGCATTTTCTTTAAAACGACCTGCGCTTTCTACAGAGATCCTATACAGAGATCCTGTTCACCTATCAACCCTAAACAAACTCCATCATCAAAGGATTTGTTTGCAGTCACCTCACTTTCTCCATGGTTGTTCCCTGCCACCACGTTATCTGGAGCCTCGCCATCTAATCAGCTAAACATGACTTCTGCGCTGAAGAAGCCACGTTTAGTTAAAACCATTATCAATACCCCTTGGCTAAACCACCACCCGTACGAACCAACCATACCCAAACATTACCAAAACCCACCCAATCAATACCCTCATCTTCCTCTGATTTTGACCCACTCAAAGGATCTTACGCCAAGATCCTTGATATGTTGGTAGAGAATGCGACCATTTCCCTACCCCCACTTAGACCTTATGACCCATCTAAACCTCGACCAATAGGTTATGATGAGTCTAAAATCTGCGCTTACCACCGCACACCTAGGACATGATGTAGAGGGATGCAAAGCATTGAAATCCATACTTCATCAGTCACCTCTTTCAGACAGAAAGATTAAGAAAGACAACTTACGAAGGGAGAGACCTTTAGCTTCAATTCCCTCTCCTATACCACCTGTCCCCGCCTCACCAAGATCTATCATTATTACAACCCCACCTCTCGAAGACCATGATTTATCCCTGACCATCTTCCTCCTCTCATGTTCACGAGATCAACATGATTAGTGTTGCCACTCGAGGGCAGAAAAACAACGAGAAAGCTAAAGGAAGCACACCTGCGGCCTCTCTTTCTCCGTCCGCCATCCCGATCACACCACCACCTAAAGTGGTTATTCGTGGACCTGCCTACCCCGTCTCTGATGGAGTTTCCCACCGTACCATGATCAAACAGCTTCACCAATCACCTGTAAAAATGACACTGTATGATCTCATTCAGACTTCTGAATCTCATCGACAAGCTCTCGTTGAAATTCTTCAAGGGATAGAGGTTTTACCTAATGAAACCTTTCCTGTTACCTCCATTCTTAACACCCAATCACGTTGCTTTGCTCACCAAACAACCTACTGCCCCAACCACTTCTGTCTCTGTACAACAAGCCGCTACTGTCAGTTTCTCCGAAGATGAAATTGTTGACTTTGGTGCAGAAGATCCTGACCCTGCTCTTTTCATCTCAGCTTACGTCTGGGACATCCGGGTACGTCATGTTATGATTGACGGGGGCGCTAGCCTCAACATCATCTCTTCAAAAGCCTTCCAACAAATGAATATCCCTTCTAGCTGCATGTGTGCCAACCCCATCATGTTGCGGTCATTCAATGATGCTATTACTTCTACCTTAGGCACCGTGATCCTTAACATTCATGTAGGACCACGTACTTTACCCGAACTCTTCTATGTCCTTGAGGGAGAGTTCCAATACAATATGTTGTTAGGCTGCCCTTGGATCCGGGCTATGGGATGCGTTCCCTCCACCTTACATAGATGCATAAAATTTGAGTACGAGGGGAAGTCCTACACCGTAAAAGCTGATCCTCCCCCCTTCAAAACCTGCAATATGTTATATCACCCTAATGATGTGCTTGTACCAGTCAAGACACCCATTCATCCAACCC
This sequence comes from Taxus chinensis, assembly GCA_019776745.2. Lineage (NCBI taxonomy): Eukaryota > Viridiplantae > Streptophyta > Pinopsida > Cupressales > Taxaceae > Taxus > Taxus chinensis. The sequence continues at coordinate 811,609,022 of CM034151.1, forward strand.
AACCATCCACTTCAACCACACCTCTACCATCCACTTCAACCGCACCTACACCTTCAACCAATGAAACCACCATCGCAAATACCACTTCCTTTCCCGTAGACAACATCCCAACCTCAGACCCCTTAGTAGATGTTTTTCAATGCCTTACGCTGGGGGAGTATCACCTATATAACGTTAGTTCTTTCCATACCCCACAGGAGTACGGATAGTTACATGCGCATCCTACCTACGACCGTCGCATGGGGGAGGTAATCTCTTACGGACCACCTAATTTCTGCACCAACCTAACGTATGGGGGTGTCGACGCATCATCCATTACCCCTGAACCTCCTCTTGGTGTGTTTCCCTTCCAATCCGATTTTCAATACTTGACAAATCGTCGTTTCGCCCTCACCTTCTTGACTCGCTGTGCTTGGAAAGGCTTTGGTTTTGGTCTTTATGAACAAGGCCGACATACAATCATTCCCGTGACTACACGCAAACACAATGATCGTAGTGGTCTCAGGATTTCCTGAAACACTTACACCGAAGGAACCTTGTGTCAGTTGTCTCCTGGAAGATGACGACGTCACCCCTACCGAACCATCATCACCCATTTTGCCATCGTCACCCACAGAGTCGATAGATCCTGAATCTATCCCTCCTAACTTTTTTTTTTCATAAATGCTATCTTCCTAGGTCCTCTCACCTATCAACGCGATAATGAGGACCCATCTTCTCTTCCCTTTCTGTATCTAGACATGATCGAAGAGGATTCACCTTCAATTAATGTTGTTGAGTGCCAAGATGACGACTCCATCCTCACTTACCTTGGTGCGGACGACTCCTATATTCAAAGCGCTTTACCGTCTGAAACTCAAACCATGTTGAATGAGTCTACTATAGAAATCAACATCCACACAGAGGAGGATCCTCACATTGTGAAGATCGGACAATCCCTTAACACATCAGAACAAGTTGCCTTCACTACCTTCCTTCGTGCTCGCAGCCAAGCTTTCGCTTGGTCCTACGCTGACATGCCAGGAATCGATCCTGACATTGCGGTCCATAACATTACCCTGAAACCCAATTCCAAGCCAGTTAAACAGAAACTGAGAAAAATGCATCCACGCATTGCCCTCTTGGTCAAAGAAGAGCTTCAACGACTTCTTTCTATTTCCTTCATCTTGCCTATTGACTATCCTCAATGGATTTCTAACATCGTACCTGTCACTAAAGCGACGGGGGGACTTCGGATATGCACGGATTTCTGAGACCTTAACCTCACTTGCCCCAAGGATGACTTCCCCCTCCCAAGTATTGATCAACTTGTTGATCTCACTGCAGGCCATGAGATTCTTTCTCTCATGGATAGCTTTTTGGGATACAATCAAATTTTGGTAGCCTTGGCCGATCAACATAAAACTACCTTCATCACTCCTTGGGGAACCTTCTGTTATCGTGTCATGCCGTTTGGCCTTAAAAATGCTGGTGTGACCTATCAGCAGGCTATGACTTACATTTTCCATGACATTATGCACACTATTCTTGAAGATTATGTCGATGATCTTCTTGGCAAATCTAAACATCGGAGTGAACATCTCGATGTTTTAACCATTATTTTTGATCACCTGTTACAATATTTTTTCTATCTTCAACCAAAGAAATGTGTCTTTGGTTTCCTTTCGGGAAAACTTCTTGGTTTTATCGTCTCTTTGCGTGGCATTGAGGTCGATCCATATAAAGTCAAAGCTATCCTAGAAATGCCCCCACCTACTAACCTCAAACAATTACGTAGTTTGCAAGGTAAACTCCAATCTATCTGGCATTTCATCTTCCAACTCTTGGATCGATGTCAACCTTTCCATCACCTCCTTAAAAAGGATATTTCCTTTCAATGGAGAGAAGAGTGCCACCAAGCCTTTGAGGATCTCAAAACTTATCTCTTGCAGCCACCCATGCTTATCCCACCTCAGGACGATCGCCCTTTCTACCTTTACCTTTCCGCCACCGACCACGCTGTAGGGGCCATGTTCACACATCGTGACTCTGAGTATCGAGAACAAGTTGTTTATTATATAAGTCGTACTCTGGTGGATTATGAGACTAGGTATACACATGTAGAAAAATTGTGCCTAGCCCTATCATTCGTAGCCACCAAACTCCGACACTACCTCCTGAATCATAAAACTTTTGTCATCACCAACACAGACCCCATTCATTATATGTACGCCAAACCACATCTAAACTAACACATCACCCAATGGCTTATGCTCCTTGCTGACCTCGACCTTGAATTTATACACCAGAATTCAATCAAAGGACAAACCATTGCCGACCAACTCGTGGAAGCCCCTTTACCTGGGGCGCAATTTACCAATTTTAATTTCCCCAACGAACTCATCACCACTCTTTCACTCAGGGAGGAGTCGTATCCAATGACCCTCTTCTTCGATGGATCCAAATGCCAGCGCGGTGGTGGAGCCAGCGTTGTTCTCATTCCCCTTGATGCGGAGCCTATGCCTCTTTCATTCCGACTCGATTTCCCCTGTACTAATAATACAGCGGAATATGAGGCCCTTGTTTTGGGTCTCTAGGTTGCGTTACACTTAGGTGTCAAATCTCTCAATATTTTCGGTGACTCTCAATTGGTAGTCAATCAAGTTATGGGCATCTACCAATGTAAAAATGAGGAACTTCAAAAGTACAAACACTACGTGAATTCACTTCTAACCTTATTTACTCATTATTCTATCCAAACCATTGCCCCGCTCCACTAACAAAGTTGTGGATACTATGGCTTTCTTAGCCTCGCAAATTCCTGCTTCATCAACTGATTCTGAAATTTTCATCTTGGTCCAACAACTCTTTCCCCCATCTTACTCAGCCCCAGTTATTTGTATGATAAATAATGTGTCTGCTAATTTGTAGGATACCTGGTATCACCAATTTCATGACTACCTTACAACCTCTGTTCTCCCACCTAACCTTACTAGTACCGACAAACGTGCTTTTCTTAAAAGTGTTTCTGGTTATGTCGTCATGGGGGGACTCCTTTATAAACATGGCTTTGATGGCATCCTCCTTCGATGTCTAACTGGCGCGGAGGTCACCTATACCATCCAACAGGTCCATGATGGTATTTGTGGTGGACATTTTAGTGGCCTTGCTGTGGCCAAACAGATCCTTCACCTAGGCTATTATTGTCCTACTCTTAATAATGACTACTACGAATATGTTAAGCATTGTGTTATGTGTCAACAACATGCCAACCTTCAACATACTCCTAGCCATCCGCTACAGGTCACACGAGATCTTTGGCCTTTCTCATAATGGGGTTTAGACCTTATTGGTGAGATTCATCCGCCCTCTTCGCAACATCACTGATGGATAATCACGGCAACTGAATATTACACAAAATGGGTGGAGTTCATTCCACTCATTTCAACCAAAAAGGAAAAAATTGTAGAGTTCATTAACCACCACATTATCTGTCGTTTTGGTGTTCCTCACCGCCTGATAACAGATAATGGAAAATCTTTCAAAAATAAGTTGTTACAAGACCTTTGTAACAACTTTGGTATCAAACTTAGCTTCTCGTCACCATACTATCCATAGGCCAATGGTCAAGCTATGAATCTTCTAATAAAACCCTAACCAAAATCCTCATGAAAGTTGTTAATGAGTCTAAAAGAAATTGGTATGATCACATCCCCTTTGCCCTTTGGGCTTATCGTACTAGCATTCATACCTCCACTAATGCCACACCTTTTTCTTTGGTATATGGTACCTAGGCTGTCTTGCCTCTCGAAATAAAAATACCCTCCCTCAAAATATCTCTTCAGGATATTCTCACCAATGATGATTTCCGCCAAGAGCGGTTAACCCAATTAGAGCTTCTTGACAAGCATCGTCTTACGGCTCTTGACCACCTTCAAATCTATCATAAACGCATCAAGCGTGCTTATGATAAGCGACTTCATGAGCGTACCTTTAAGGTTGGTGATCTTGTCCTCAAAGAGAATCAACATGTAACCAAACTAGAAAAGAGCAAACGTGGAAAATTTGCTCGTAATTGGATTGGGCCTTACATTATCACTCATACTTATGGATCAGGAACTTATCATTTAGATTTTCTTAATGGTAAAATTGAGCCTGAGCCCCTTAATGCCTTGCATCTTTGACCATTCTACTATTGAATTCAGTGTTATATCACTTCTTATCTACCTTGCGCTCGTCCCTTGAGCTCATTTACCACCGCATACACTTTGTTTCCTACATCTCAAAATCAAATCAAGCTCACATGGTTTGATTATCACCTCCCCTTAAAGAAGCCTTCCCCTTTTTAGTCTAGTCCATGACTTCAAAGTATCAAAATGACACATTCTTAATTTAACACTTATGGGATTTTCTTGAGTCAAACTTCCTACAAAACTAGATGCTTTATGCCCAACGAACATCTAGACCTTTAAATTATACATAGAATGCTCCCTCTAAGGATAGCTATATGCCAAACTATTGCTGCTATTATATATAGACTACTCCCCCGAAGGACAGCTATACACAAACGCCGCATCTGCTACTATAAATAGACTGTTCCCTTGAAGGACAACTATACACAGTCAGCCTTTATCAGAAGCTTCTCGCATTGATCAGCTTCATGAAGACCTCAAGAGTAACAAAATACATATCCCTTGTAGACTTCCCGCATCGATCAGTCTATATTCAGCAAAATAAAAGCCGCTTTCAAAAGCACTTTGGAGTCATGGACTTGTCTATTTAGGTTAGGTTCTCTTTTTATAACAAGTTCTCTGTGCCTCAGCTATACCATCCACCTCACCTCACCATTTTCTTAAACAACACAACTCAAGGGACATGACGTACATTTGATATATTGTGATTATACAACTCTTTTCACCTATCGACTTCTCGTCTATGCAAGGTACCTAGAGGTTCAAGCTCATTCTACGTTATTATGTGGTTTGTTTAGCTCTTCTAAACTATGGGACACTTTTGCCTCTTTTGCTCGACTCTAGGATTGTGTGTTGACCTTAATCAAGACACGGTTCTCTACCACTTGGGTAGGCTAATTTTCGCTTCACCTATACCTTACCAACACCAACAACATTACCATATCAACGTCAAATTCTTATCAAACAACACATTGCCTAACTACAACTAAATTGCCTGAATTCACCTCTCCCTGGTTCTAAGGGAGAACTACATTGGTCTGAGGCCCCTCCTTGCTTTGTGTAATGGGCTATGTAGGCAGCACTTAGGAGACATGGGGTCTCCGAAGGTTAGCTCGACCATCCCCTACCATAACCTATCATGTGTTGTGTTTTCCTTAAAAATATAAATATGCTTTCATAACCAATCGGCCCGACCTAAGGTCGCAACTAACCATTTGGCCCGACCCAAGGTTGCCACCAACCAATTAGGCCCGACCCAAGGCCACAACCAACCATTTGGCCCAACCAATGGTTGCAATCAACCATTTGGCCCAACCAAAAGCCGTAACCAACCAATCAGGTTCGACCCAAGGCCGCAACCAACCAACCAGGCCCGACCCAAGCCCACAACCAACCAACCAATCTAGCCCGACCCAAGGCCGCAACCAACCAATTAGGCCCGACCCAAGGCCACCGCCAACTAAGTAGGCCTGAACCAAGACTGCAACTAACCATTTGGCCTGACCAATGGCCACAACCAACTAATCAGGCTCGACCCAAGGCCGCAACCAACCAACCAAGCCCGACCCAAGCCCGCAACCAACTAACCAATCTGGCCTGACCCAAGGCCGCAACCAACCAATCAAGCCCGACCAACAGCTGTAACCAACCAACTAGGCCCGACCCAAGGCCACAACCAACTAACCATTTGGCCCGACCCAAGGCCGTAACCAATCATTTGGCCTGACCCAAGGCCGTAACCAACCATTTGGCCCGACCCAAGGCCGCAAACAACCAATCAGGCCCGACCCATGGCCCTCACTCATCAATCGGCCTAACCCAAGGCCACACCACTCAAATACCTCACCCAAAACTAACCAATTACAATGTTACCCACCCATCATGTAGCTTTTTGTTTAATCGAGCTCACCTGTTCATGTTTTAGCATGATTACGGTACTTGACTTGATCAGTCGACCAACTTTTCCTAGACCTAGACCGTGACATTTATCTCAACCAAACGAACCATTTGGTACTACCGAACATGCCTAAATGTTCCTGTACCTTACCCGTTATATCCCCTGGAGCTACTTCCTATGCCTTGGATACCAGGATTATATCACCCTTGTTTGGATAAACTATCGACCTTTGCCTATGAATTGCTTGTTTGCTCTTCAAATCATGTACCCAGGTCGCACTACTGCATTTTGACGTGCATCTTCTTCCTGGGACCTACCCCACCATCTTACCATCATCTCAACACCATTTACCCTTTATCAACCCTATCCCTAATTTCACGCTACCTCAATCTGTGATAGATTTGAGGGGGATTACCTATACCCTTAACAAGGGTAACCACTTCTTATTATTGTCTGTGCAGCTTTACAAGACAAGCTACACAACAACAAGGGGCTAATGTAGACACCAAATTTGTGTCTTACGACCCCCTGTGCCCCGCATCTCACTTCGCAACCTAACCTCATCACCAAAACCTTACACAATTATTTATTATTTTACCTTATAATTAATAAATCCACATCGCCATACCTGCCACCCTCATTTCACCACCTCATCATGACCTAGTCCTAACCCTAAACTAACCTAATTAAGACCTATAACTTGGTCTACATCCACACCCATGACTAATTACTCCTCACCCACAGCTAAAACCAACCTCATAATGACTTGACCAAGCCTACAACTAATCCCTCGGGAGAAACAGGAGGGAAAGCTGGCTATTTTACTAAAAATAGCCCACTTTGACCTGACCGATACCGGTTCTTACTCGACCACCGTCAGTTATGTAACCGCCATCGGTTCCATGTAAATGACCTCTCCCAACCAAAAACAAGAGGTTGGATTTTCGTTGATCCAAATCAGAAGTCATTGGAAGGATCCAGAATTTACTTGGCTGAACAGAGACAAGTGAAGGAAAGAGAGGAGTTGGCAGAGAAGGACATCAAGCCCAAGACTACAACTGAATAACTAGAGCCCAGTGACACTCATCTAAGCTTCAGGAGAGGAGATAGCTCATATTGGATTGTCAGATCATCCCACTTGAGCCCTGTCTTCGCCATCACAGTCCCAGAACCTACATTTTCATCAGGAATTAGTAAGTAAGTCTTATATGTTCTTTTAATAATATTTCTTAGATTTCTGAATCGTAGTAATTACAAGTCTACCCCCAGATCCACTACTCGGTAACACTCTCCACCTAACTTACATTCCTTTACCCCTATTTTTCTCCAAGAACAGCCCCCATACCCTCTGAGTCTTTTCCATCACCTCATTACCTATCCCCAGTCATTCTACCAGCCTTATAAACACCATAACTATCATATAACCAACCTTCACCCAACCCCTTAAATCACTACCCCTACCAATATCAGTTATCATCAACCAGTACCGGTGACACTGACCGGCATCGGTCTCTGTGATTCTAAACCAAGACCAGCCCTTTCTCTATTGTTCTAATAAGGTAAACAAATTGTAATTGGACAATAGCTTATTTTTTAGAATTTGTGTTAATTCATATTAGCAGGGGAACTAACCACCTTCGAAAGGAAGTTTTATATTTCCTAGGCCCAAGGTGGTTCCCTCATTTCTTGTCTAATTAAAATCTGGTGGTCTTGTATTCTTACTTGCAGGTAGTCCTTCCAAGACAAAAAGGAGTTCTTCGCAGTCGATTTGATCTATCTCTCTACGGTACGTGCACACCCTCTCGACATTCAACAGCTATTCCTCCTAGCCCTAACCCTTATCTGTTTCTCAAAAGAATGAAAGGATAGAAGTAACTCTATTCCCAAAAAGCTGAAACATTCCGTGCGAAATAGTCATATAAGGACATTTTGAGGGGAGATTGGTGTAATTGTTTGAGCATGGTGCTATGTGTGACTCTATTAGAAATGGGGTATGTGGGGCTGCAGATAGTGATTTTAGGTATGGTTGTAGATGGTATGTTGGGTATAGGGTTGGTTGGTGGGTTACTCACCTTTTCTTTACCTTTATCCTTCTGAGCAAGGGTAGTAATGTGTATCATGTTGATTTGAGGGGAGTTGGCAAATGGAGAGGGTGTAGGGTGACAGGTATAACGACATGACGGGAAAAAAACCTATTGGAGGAGAAAAACCCTGTGAGGTGAGCTGGGTGCAACAACATTGGGGTGTTGGCATGGAAATTTCTCTTATGTGAACCATGTTAATTTCAAATCTTGCAAGGTGGTTCTAAGATCTGTGGGGGTGGAGGTTGATGGTTGTTGAGTTGTTCAATGTGGGAATGGGTGTCAGTGAGGTAGGGTCCTCATTGAGAAGTTCTTCATCATCAAAGTTGGCTTTTGAGAGGACACTACTAGATAAGGATAGTTTTCAAGGCCTTGTAGTTCTCCACATCATGCCCTGACACACGATGGTAGGCACCAACTTTTGGTCGTCATCAACCCCTTTTGGCTTGGGTTTGAGGGGGGTCATAAGGTCTAAGTGGCAGTAATGTAATGACAAGTAGTCTTATGGAGGTTGGTTAAAATTTTGGCATAGAACCCTGCTAGTGGGTCATGCAATGCGAAGTGAACATGTGGTTTTGGGTGTAGATGCAGTTGATTTTTGAGGAAGAGTCCTCGCAGGAGGTGGAATAGGTTGAGCTATGGTTTTGGGTGCTAGCGTGGTCTTGGGTGTTGGTCAGGTTTGTCTAGGTAGGGGTGTGGTAGATGAATGGGTAGGAGGGTGTGTGGTTGTTTTGACTACCTTATTGGGAGGTAGCAGAGTTTTGGATTTGGGTTACACCTTCTTGGGTAAAGGTGGTATGGGTGTAGGAGGTATAGATGGAAAAATAGATGGGGGAAGAGGATGAGTTACCTAGGGGGATAATGGAGGTGTTGTTAAGGTAGACGATGTGGGTCGTGCAGGGGGTGTGAGAGGATAAAGACTGAAGTGTAGTGGGTACTGAAGTTCAGTTACATGGAGAGTATTAGGGCTATGGGTGGTAGAGATGCTACAAGTGTGGGTGTAAGTCGTGTCAGGTGCTTGGGTAGGTTAGAGGTTTGTGATTAAGGAGTGGGCTATTGTATTATTGGTTTAGTGATGGGTGGAGGTTTCTTAACCATGTTAGGAAGTTGAGGTCCAAAGACGGACGGGATAGGTGCATGTTTGATTAACACAACAAGGGTATGAGTTCTATGGGTTTGGTTCTTCTTTTTGGGTGTCAGATTAGGTGTGGTGTTGACTTTGGAGGATGTAGCTAAATCTAGTTTGATAGGTGGATGAGTAAGGCTGGTGGTTGGGTTGACCCCTAAAGTGGTAATAGGTTTATTTGAGGAAGATGATATAGGTGTGGGTTTGGGTTTAGATGTAGATTGAGTTATGGGTAAGGGTGTATGTTGAGCTATGATGGGTGTCATGGAAGAATTTGTGATAGAGGTGGTTGTGTTCGGTTCAATTGGTCGAAATATTTTTGGGTAGATAGTGGAAGTATCAGCAAGTGACAACCGCATCTGCTTTGAGACAGGAAGAAAAAGGTGCCCCCAAAGTAAGGCCCTATCCACATAATCTAAGTGATCGGCCAAATGTGAGAATGACATGTTTGTAGGTGGAGTTGAAGAGGATCTAATGGCAATTCCTGTAAAATGTGTCTTAGAGGCAGGGAATTGGCTAGCTTCAGCTTATGTGGGTAAGAGAGCCGAAAGTAGGTCTGTAGGATCTTGGGTAGCTAATGGAGAATTCTCACCAAGAGGAAAAGGTATCTCAATAGGGCCTGTGATAGGGGAAGGAGATGATGGGAGCTCCTCTGTGGTTGGACAAGGTAAATAAGTATCCTTCATGGACTGAAGAAGTACTGTGGGTATCTGTTCTCTAGGTGGAGAAGACAAAGGTGAAATGGTCTTGATGTTAGCGGAAGACTCCTCCATAGGTGAGGAAGGAGGTGAAAGGTGTTCCTCTATGGGTGAAGGAACAGGGGAGGTTGGTTCTGATGTGGAAGGAGAATTGCGGGCTAGAATCTCCTCTAAGGATGGAATATGGGAAGCAACAGGTGTGTCACTAAAAATAGCGTGGACCTCACAGGTATGGGTATCATGAGTTAAGGCCTCACTGGTTTGATCAGATGAAGGGGCATGATTAGGAAATGGTTTCTTGAAGATGTGTAGGTTTTGGTTGGTAGGTGCATTATGATTATCCACGGTTAACTCGCCTTTCTCGAGCATTTGTTGGACAATGTTTTTGAAAGTGATGTAATTTCCGTCACTATGACCCTTTACTCGATGATAGTTACAAAAGTCATGTACTTTATACCATGCGGGCATGGGGCAAGCGGGATCAAAACTAGTGTGTGGTTTTATGGGTGGAAGGGTGGTGGCCCTGGCTTTGATAAGCTTTTCTAAGACAAAAGAGTAAGGCTCCCCGATTGGGGTGTATTTCCACTGTTCTCGTCTGAATTGAAAAGTTTGGATGGGTGAGAGATTAGATGAGGGGGTAGCCTGATTTGATGGATGAGCTGGGCCGAACTTGAGTACTACTGCATTAGTGGCACCCTTAGCTTTGGAATAATTGTTTTGTGGTTTGGAAAAAGAAGAGGTATCATTCGACTTGAATGCTGAATTCTTATTGTGTAATTGGATTTTCTTCTCTTCAATGGCCCGAATTTCTAGCTTTCGTGCCATGGTGAATGCTTCATCAAATTTTTGGAAGGTTTGAACCTGTAGGGTCGGTGAGATATGTCTAGCACAAGCCCACGTGAAGATATCCATGAGTTCTGTTTGTGGTAGTTGGAAGGTGAGTTTATTAATCAGGCTATGCTAGTGAGTGACAAAATTTTTGATAGATTCTTCCTCATACTGACGCGTGGGGTATAGGTCGGTCATGGTAACCTTCTTGATGATGTTGATGGAGAAATGATCCAAGAAGGCTTGGGCTACCTGATGAAATGAAAATATGGAGTGTCTAGGTAACCCACTATACCAATCTAATGTAGGTATTGTCAAAGACATGAGAAAGGTTCTTAGGAGCAAAGCATCATTGTGAGTGATCAGGTAGCACCCGTGTTTGAACGACCACAAATGTTGTTACGGGTCTTCCTTGCTATTGAAATGATTGAATTTAGGCATCTCCTAATGCATGGGGTATGGACGAATAAGAAAAGATGGGTGGATAGGATCATTGTAAATCTTGTTGTAGGTGAGAGTGTTGTGGGAGCTGGAAACCGATGTCTCCAATATCTGCATCTTGTCCATCATTAATTTGATTAGGTCATTGGTAGGTTGCAATGATTGGGTGCCTCCTGTAGTGTGAGAGGATTGGTTTTGGGCATATAATGGGGGTGGTACTCCAATATATGGTGCTTCTGTGTAGGTTGATTGAGAAGAAGACAGTGAAATAGGGTGTATGTACCCAGAGTGAATAATAGATGAAACAGGAAGCTGCTGATAGTACGTATATGGAGGTGGAAGGGTCATGGTAACCCTAGTGGAAATAGGGGCTAACGACTGTGGAATAGAAAGGACCATGTTCTAAAAATGGGTAAGGGTCACCGACACCAGAGTTAGTAATGTAGCTACGGGTATATGTGAGACATTAGGGGTGGATGAGGTTGCATTTTGGGTATTTGTTGAAGGTATGGTGGATGTGGCGGGTGCAACGGAGGTAATATATGTGGAATTCATAGCAGGTATAGGACCTAGCTACGAAATGACTGGGGGTAAGGTGGAGGCAGGTAGTGGGGAGCCAGATAAGGTTGATGTATGAGTGGGAGCGAGAGTCGGGAAGATAGATACGGGCATTCCGTATATCAACTGACTCGAGGCATGTCGAGTGGATGAATGGGAAAGATAAAACTAAAAGGCCATAGGGTTTTGGTCAAGGAGTCACCCGAACTCCTCATCTATGGTAGAGATAGTGATAGGTTGGATAGGATCCATGGCGGGTGATAAAATGGAAGGTGGTGAAGGACTAGGTGAGAGTGGTTGACAACTGGGGTGGAATACAAGCGTGCTTGCTTGTCTTCGGGTCAACACCATGTGAACCCATACTGATAATGCTGGGTTGGTTCTCTGTAAATGAAACAGAAAAAACACAAGGACAGGTGAAACATGTGGTAAAAAGTGGATTAGGTACAAAATGTTTGCTAGAAAGTGACACAGGCTAACCAATTCCGGTTAGTGTAAATTGACGTTGGTCAAAGGTAACCACTGCCGGTCACTGTAGAAAATGGACAGTGAGTCAAGAACAAGGGTATACGGCCAAATTTGATAGGTATGCCAAATATGATGAGTTTTATAATGTCAATGGGAATGATAGTAGTGATAGGGACTGTGAAAAGTGGAAGAATGAATAGATGTGCTTTTTGGTAGGTTAAAAAAAGGACTTGAAACCGACGCCAGTTGGGTATAACCGATGATGGTTAGAGGGTAACTAACGACGATCGCTAGACTGACACCGGTCACTATGGAATTGAAACAGTGATGAAAGAAAAGTGGTTGTGAATTAAATTTTGATGAGGAATCAAACCTAGAATTTTGAGATTGATGAAAATATGGTCTAGGCACACTCAGGAAGAGTCAAAGCACACCAAATATGATGAAGAGCGTACGAGGAAAAACAAAAAATAAATGAAGAGCGTGACCTCTCACCTCAAAATGCAAGTTAAGAAAAAATACTAAAAAATGTGACCCTAAGAGTGCCTTTTCTATTATGTTTGTTTACCTTATGCTATTTAAGGACTAACTCATGAACTGTAGAATAGAAGTTTTGGTGAGGATGGATTCATACAAAGAAGGAAATCTAAAAGGTGAGGTTTCAGGTATGTTATGGTGGGAGTGGGCTTCACTCTGAAGTATGACTCAACAGAGCAATGAGCTAGGGAGTACTTTCCAATCCTTAGATCAGTGCGATCGTTGACAGGTGTTCCCAGGAAAGATGTTGTTTAAGAATATGTATTTGTTTTGAATTTTATGCAATGTGGCAAGACTTAAAGAGAGAGAGAGATGTGCTTTCTATGATTCATTTGTCAACCATCAGCTGGGAATGACTTCCAGCGTATAGGCTACCCTCAATTAATGTGAGCTAATGCGATAAATCAGAATAAAATGCACTTATTTTAAGCCCAAATTGAAATGTGAAGTTTGATGACACAAATGGATGAATAAGAAAAGGGATGCTCTTTCACTAAAATGAAGAAAACAAGAAGAAATGATTCTTTTTAAGAACACTAAAAGAAAGGTTTCTTTTAGAGAAAATAGAAAGAAAAAGAGGTTTACCAAGGAAGAAAATTAATGTGTATGCTTTTCAGAAGGGAAACAAACACACAAATTTTCCTAGGAATGAATAAAATGCAAGGAACCTCGAATGGGTCCCACCAGGCATGTCAAAATGTTTCACCTGATTCTTAGACGTTTCTTTGAAATATTGATGAAACAGATAGGGTAATGGGCGTAGGAAGAATACCTATTGAAATGCTGGTTAATGGGTTATTGCACGCGTATGACTTCTGAATCCACAACTTATTGTGAGAGCTTCCTTTTGGCTAGGAGGAACTACTTGTAATGGAAAACAAGACCACCAAAAAGAGTTAAAAAATATGTGCAATGAACTGCCTAACATGTGCTAGATCTGAGAAGTGTGGTACTTCCTAAACGACTGCTAGTCCACTGTTTAAAACAATTTAATGTGGGTAATAAAATAAATCCTATCATAGTTGAAACGATTTGGGTATCTCATTCAAAATACAATAAGAAAGATCTAATCTAACTGGACAAGTTAAAATAAGATTTGAAGCTCAAGTAACTGGTTCAAGGTCCTTGCAGGTCTAACAGAGGTCTCAGGTAGATCACAAGTGAATCAGGGTGATGTGGAATTAGGTGGATAGGTCACTGTTCAGGGTTGTATAGGCACATACAAAGATTGATGCCTGTTAAGGGTGATCAACGGTGGTTGGGTGTAATTGGTGCCGGTTACTGTGGAATTCTGAGAATGCCATAAAATGAGTTTTGGGTCTCCTTTGTGATTACACCAAGGAATTTGGTTGGTTAGAATGAGGTATTAGGTGGTTTGGATGGGATTTTGCAAGGTTTTAATGGAGATATGGAGGGGTGAGTATTAATGGAGGTCTGTGGGTGGCTAAAGAACAAAGGGATGACAATATAATGATGAAATGAAATGAACCAAAGGAATACAACATTGCACTTACTTGGATTCTGGTCCTGGATGCTTGTGAGTGAGGGATGAAGATGCTGGTAAGAGATTGAAGATTGCAGATAATCACCAATCATAGGAAATATTCTGCATGGGATACATGTGTATTCCTTTTTGCTTGCTTGGATCAAATCCTTGTTTGGGTGAGTGCTAGATGGTTGTGTAGGAGAAAATTCTTGATATCCTTCCTTGCATGCATGTTCTCGTTGAAGCTCATTCTTGAAAGATGTGATATCTCTCAAGAATGTGCCAAATGTTTGAAAAATCCAAAATAATGTTGTTTTGGGGATTAAAAGGTGAATGACAGTGGTTCCGGCTTAACCGGTGATGGTTAGGGGTAACTGGCGTCGGTCAAGGCAAGATTTCCTAGGTTTACTAAACTAGGCAGATCCCCTTGATTTTTTGGGATCTCATGTTGTTAACCCACAGATTAGACTGGAAGCTTCTGGTAAGCATGTGGGAATGTGGTTAGAGGGAATGTAGGCATTGATTTTTAGGGTTTGGGTAAGACTTAGTTAGTTATGGAAACTTACTAAGAATATGTTTTAGGGTGAGTTGGATTGATGAGGTGTCCAGGTGAGGTGCATGTGTGGATATTATCTAAATTAAGATATTTAAATAATAAATATGGTGAGGATAATGAATTTAGATTAATTAAATTAATTATAGTGGAATGAAGGGGGGCATGGCTAGGTTAATGTGATGAAGGGTGTTTATTTGTTGAGGGACCAAAGGGGAGTGTGACCTAATTTAAGTGTCTACACCTACTATAAGCTACAACTTACAAGGGAGAGTCAAATCTCTATTTTCTAAGCAACAACTTAGACTTCTAATAATGTTTTCATAACTCTCATATGGTTTCCTTACACAACAAATTGTGACCTCTAAATCAGTTCTTTTGTCTTCTCTTTTCACCTCATGATTCACCTCTCTTTCCTTCACTTCATGCTGCTGAAAGAAAAACATTAAATGGAATTTATCATACAAATTTTATACCTTATTTACACATTAATGAAATCATTCTCCTTCACTCTTCTTCAAATCCTTATTCTGCTCATATTCCAATCTTTAAGTCGCACTCACGTCATCCTATACACAAGGATAATTCACATTTTCACCTCAACTGCTACACAATCAACACGAGAATAAAAAAACTAATTTAATTGAACATTAAGACATAAAAATACATGAGAAATATATACTCTAATGCTTATTCAAATTCATGTTTTAACCCTTTAGCTTCATGACTCTCCAACTCATAAACAAGGATCTAAGTGAAATCATTCAAAACTACCACAAAGTCATAATTACATATGAAACTTGTAAGTTAAAACTTTTGACCTCTCTTGTGCTTTTCATGACACCAATGAAATTTTTGAATGCTTATATAACCTTCCTAAACTCATTTCATAACTAAAACAATTGATAATATTCCTTTAACAAGAATATTTTAGTGCTCACCACCAAAATTAAGTACAAAGAGTCTTCTACATGACCAAATCACCACATCATATTTCCAAAGATATTTTATTACTTTTACTCTTAATTTCTTCTCCATTTTTTTCAAAGGAGGGTTTTAGGAGGGTTTGAAAGCTACTTAGCTTGTTAAAATTCATTCAAAAATTATAGGCCGTCATTCTAACTCATTCTTCTTAAAAAATGATATAGACTCAATTACATAACATTTATTAAGATCTTGGGCCACCATGTATAAATTTAACGTTCCAATGAGCATCTCAAAGTTGACCCTCAAGCTGGAAATGGTCATTTCAAGAGCTAGTTTGTACTAAAACTTCATTTTATTTCCTTTTCTTTGGAGTTTTGACCTGAAAGTTTGTCCACAATACTAGGAAAACCTCATTTACATGTACCAAGAATTATTTCAGTTTGAGATTTCCTAAAAATCATCCATATCTAGTTTGTTCTCAGGAGTGAGCCTCCAAGAGACCTCAAACATGCCTCTACCAGTCAAATCTTGACCTGTGTCACCTTCCAAGTCACTATACATGATTTATGATTTCAATGATTTTCCTTTGTGTTATTTGATTCTCCATAATTCATTATATGTTTACACTACATCTCTGAAATATATCTAATTTAGCATGTTTCACCTTATAAATCATTAACTTGCCCTATTTCCTCATGTACCTACCTTGTCACTCCAAGATTCCTTTTTATCTACTTCATCCTTATTTTTCATTAATGATAATTTTACATCAATGACAACTCAATACTCACATGCCAACAATTTCCCCTTTGTCACTGATGAAAAAAACCTCCTTGTCCTTCTCCCCCTTTTCACATTAATGACCAAGTGCGTGCTTTTATTTATGATATTCATCTCCATCAACTCATTTGGACCCCTTATTGGTTGTAAATGTCACCCAAACTCATCATTTAAGCTCAAAAAATTGTCTTTCTTTCCTTAGATATGTTTTTGGCCTTATAACAACATTTGAGCACTATAGCTCCCCTGGACAGATGCCTTTCCATGTGCCAACAATAATTTTTATTATAAAAAAATCATTTTTACCTCCTTTTACATCTATCTTAGCCGATCATGCTAAAAAATTGGCTTAACTCTATCATATACAAGTTGCTAGCTCATTTAGGTCTTAGGTCCATGAAGCATACTTTTAGTACATTTTTGACAAAATTTGTCAAGCCATATAGGTTCACATATCACTTTAATCTCTACTTTATCACTCCCCATAGGAGCATTCCACCATTTTATAACTGTATAATAAATTATTAGACCTCATACCTTGATTTTATGTCATCTAGATGGTTCAACACTTTCACCTCTAGCCCGAGTTACTCTTTCAGTGTTTATAGTATTCATTATCTGATATAGTGAATTTATTGATCATGATATTTTCTCCCCTATCAACATAATTTATCACATAACTACCTATGCATATCACTTGTTATGACCTACATACATCCCTCATGTAATACCTACAAGGCATTAGAAGTCACAATTTCAACTTTGTACAAACCATTCATTCAAGATTCACAACCTTGCTTAAGTAGCCATATCTTTCTCAAACCACTAAAATTCATGAATAAACTGAATAAAATCAAAAATTAACTTTACAAATGCTTAAAACCATCTAAAAAACATGGATAATTGACTCAAGAAGTTTCATCAACTCATTTATCATATTTTCTTTCTAGACCTCCATTTGGCCTTGTAGCCATAAAAAACCTATTTTTATGACATAACTTGTGAAATATTTGTCATAAATATTTAATGGTAAAATTTATAGATACATTTTTTTCTCATTATACTTCCTATTAATTTTCAGACCTTGACTCTTAATCCATCAAAAGTTATTCTTCTTTTAGCATTTTTCTAGCTTTTGTAATTAGCCGTCATATTGTACAAATCTTGAAACCGGAATAATTCTACATTTAACCAATAAAAATTAAATTTTTTTTCTAAATACCATTTTTGGAGACATTTATTTTTGTAATTTTTTTATTTTTCAATTCCTTCTCTATCATCTCTAATGCAAAACTCTCCTTTTTGCTCGTTTTAGTAAGCCTTGTCTAGGGTTTCAAGGTCATTTGCTAAATTTTGAGTTTTTACCAATTTATTACCATCTAAATAATTTTATCCACTTAAATACATAAAACTAAAGGTTTCCACCATTTTCCCACAGTTCATTTACTTCTAATGTGCTATTTTGCAAGTTTAGGCTTCCAAGATCTTCAAGTTCCTTACTAGGGTTTTAATATAAAAACTAGGTTTTTCACTCTTCCTCCATGTTTCAACCTTAGTATCACCTTCATTTACCACAAAACACCATGCTAATGTCCCTTAAAATCTTAATACATTATTTTATCACTTATTTTATCAACTTTGCAAGATTTGACCTTCTCAAGCTTACTAGGTCTCTAACTATGGTTTTTGTCAAATTTCTAAGTTTTCGACCTTTTCATTGTTCTCAAGCTTCACAAAAAAAAAATTCCACCTATATGAGACTTTTAAATGCTCTTATCTTCACCCAATCATTATTTTTTTCTTTATTTTTAATACTTTCCAACTTTTTGTCTTCTTAATACCTCGTAATCTACTACAGGTCAGTCATGCAATCATCAAGTCGAATGACCTTAACTAGCTACTCCCACGATTTCAATAGTTGTTATGTCATCACATACATTTCCCAAATATTCCCTCAGTGTTTTGAAAACTCCTTCCTTGAAGCTTTGGTATCCAAACCATAATTCCAAGAGGACCATCATAGTTCTTCTAATTAACCCTATACATGCTTGTACATTGTTTGTAGCTTCTCAATGAATTTATCAAGCTTGAAATACCTTTAAATGCTTTCACTAATCATTATACTTATCAAATTACTAATTATCTTAGAATCCTCCTTCATATATCACTAACTCTCTCTAGATCGTGACTGTCACTAAGGTTAACTTTAAGACTATACATTGTGATCTTTGTCCTCTTAAGTCTTCAAAAACATAGCTTGATAATCGGTTTTAAAGACTCTACAACCTTATTATACAATTTCCAAATTATGAAAACTCTCACAATTCCTTCAAGAAAGTATTTAGCTAATATTTTTGGGCATTTCCTTTTTCATCAAATCTCTAAATTGTGTATGGACAACCATGACTATAAGGCTTTCATGATTTCTACCCCAAGTATTCATTAAAATGAATTAATACTTATGAATCTTGTAGTGTTCCTCTTGAGTCCCCTTATAAATACCTTGGAATTGGTTTAAATATTGAACCCTTCTCATTATGGTTATCTTGACCTTCAATCCACTAAGCTAATAGGTATTAGTCAAAATAGAGTAGATCATCTTGTTTGTTGCATTTTTTAATCCCTTATTAAAGCATAAACCTTTAAAAAATAATTTTTCTCTAAATCCTTATCCCTAATTTCAACTCATCAATCCCTCTATGAATTCCTTCTTATCCACTGATTCTATAAGCATGAATTTCTTATCACTTTATGTCTTAACCTATGACTGTGACTGTTACAAGATCTAATCAAATGAGACCATGAATTTTCCTAAGATTTCACTATTCCTTAAGTGCTCTTTCTCCTCAATTTATGTATTGAATATTCATAGATAGGTTCAATGTTTAAGTTCTTCAATCAAGCCATTGGACTTGCAATCATTTATTAAACTCAGTAAACTATCACTTTTAAGACTGTCATGGAGACCTTGGACATGTACAAAAATTGGAGCTTGTGGCTTGGTTATTATCACCAAACATGCTCTCAAGAGACATTGTCAAAGAATATTATCCCCTGTACCTTGATGTAATTTTTTAATATTAAAAAACTCAGCCAAACCATAGAGAGGGTTTCAAGGAGCTCGTCAAAAGAAAACATGTAATTTTTATCCTTTACTCACATTCCCAAGCATTCACACTCTTCTAAGAGGTATGTGCAATAAAATTTCATGTTTTTGATCCATAATACCTCAATTTCAACCCAAAAAGTGTATGGATAGAGAGAAATAAACTTGATAAACATAGTATGTTTTTACCATATATAAGAATGTGTGCAGTTAGATTCATTTCTTCAAATTTTGTATTTCAAACATCAAAACCCTTTCTTAGCATATGGTTAAATTTTCAAGACCCTCCTAGGCTCCTCTCAGAAAATGTACAAGACTTCAAGTTTTTTAATTATTCCTTGTGATTTCTTAACCCACACAAGTCTCCTTTATGACACTTCAATAATTTTAAAAAACAAACTATTAAGCTTCATTCTTACACTTC
This sequence comes from Taxus chinensis, assembly GCA_019776745.2. NCBI lineage: Eukaryota > Viridiplantae > Streptophyta > Pinopsida > Cupressales > Taxaceae > Taxus > Taxus chinensis. The sequence continues at coordinate 811,629,104 of CM034151.1, forward strand.
ATTTATGGAACCCACTGACTATGTATGCTCTTTTTCTTCATTTTATAAAATTAGATGGAATTAAAGATCATAGACAAATCCTGATTAACAACTTCAACCTTGTTCATTGATCATATTAAGATAATTTACTTCTCCTACATGATGGATTATGACTTTAACACCTTATAAAGCATATAGATAACTTGGATCCTTATGCACTTTCTTCTAATATTTGACTTAGTATTGTTACAACTTGATGACATGTTTCTTGACTTGTCATTCAGATTTTTTTATGAGAAATAGTTCTTCTTGAGCATCACTATAACTTGATGGCCAATATGACTAGAGACAAAAAACATATACTCACTTTGATTGCTAAAATACACTCTTAACTTTTTGGACTCATGGAAATAATTGTTGCAAACCAATACTACCTATACAAGGTCATGAGCTCAAGACTCTTTTGCAGACGAACAGTCAACCTCACAAACTTATTTTGAATACCTTCTCTTACCTATATACTAACTAAGAAGGATGACTAAGCAGTCATGAATCATTTTTGAAAACATTGAGTGATGGAAACAAAGGTCTTTTGACCTACTATACTCTTTCACTTTACTTTGGATAGTCAACACTCAAGACTTTCAATACCTTCAAATAATCCAAATATGCACTAGGACCTCAATAGATAGGACTAACAAACATACCTTGAACTATATTTATACACTTTGCAACATGATGAAGACTTTGATAAAAAACTACTGATGGAAATATCCTCTAAGATCACACCATGCTTCTTTCAAGTATTCAATGTCTTATAGAATCCTAGAGAAGGCACATAATGTTTTGTAGGATCACTTAAAACACTAGAAAGTCATCAAAGGAACTTGATGACTCAATCTTATCTATTTTTTAAATTTTGAATCCTTATCAATATTCTTAGATGGTTTGATGTGATAATTTCATCTCCTATGTATTCTTAATTCAAAATTGAATTCTGATAAACATACATGGTGCATCTCATTCACTTACTCTATCACAATTTAGAGTAAAAAGTTATTCATGCCTTGCATTAGGCTTGTCTTCTTTCTTCTAGGATTTTTCAACACCTTTTGATGTATTTTTTATACTAGGATATCTTGTGACTTTCATTGATTTCTTATTCTTTCTTTCATCCTCACATGTTGTCTTCCTATCATGATTTACATCTTTAGTCCTAGAATCTGATTCCTTGAGATTGCATATGTACTTCACATCCTTCTTTCTAGTGGCTATTCTCAAATATTGCTGAATTGGACTCATTATTAGGATTATAATTCATTTTTGAATACCTTCTTCCTAATATTCCCTTTGAATGCATGAGGTATGCTATTGTATTTAAGATATTACATTTAATATGAAATTCTTAGCAAAGTTTCCTTGTTCATGATAGTTATAACACACAACACTTTTTTTATACTAGATTGTTGTAAAATAAAGTTCCAAATAATAATTAACTTTGTGATCATGAGTTTTCATATAAAAATTTCCCAACCTTATTGCAATTGAAGCATACTCTTGTTCATACCTCTTGTATTCTTCTTCTCTCCAAAATTGACTAGATGATTCATCTAAGTAATATTTGGTAGTGTGTCCCTTTTCTTGACAGTTGAAGGAAACTACATTATTTTCTTTCTAATATATTTTATCCATCCATGGATGGTCTCTATATAACATGCTTTGCTACATTCCTTATCTCTACGTCTAGAATTATGACAAGAAAAATAATAGTCATTGAAAGGTTATTTCATACATGGATGTATTTGGTTGTCCTAATTGAGTTTAGAACTTCTTGATTTTGTATCTCATTGGCCTCCTTCATGGTTTATTTTCTACTAGATCCAACCTTGTCATTTTCACACTTATACATAGGCTCTCATTTGAAGCCTAGTCCTATCTTGTCATCTGTTGCTATTTGATTCTCCAAGAATTCCATCAAGAACTTTGATATTTATCTCTTTTAAGCTTTCCATACATCTTCAGCCTATTTTTTACATCTTCTAGATCAAATTTCAAGGACCTAAATTATTCTTCATGTTTAAGGTAAGAATATTCTTTGTTATTCAGATCTTTTGACACACTTTCAATCATAGATTCCATGTCTTTGAGGGATTTCCCATGATTAGCTTCCATATACTTGATTTCCTTTTTCAATCCATCAATTAGGGACTCAACAATCTCAAACTTCATTTTTAACTAACTTAAGCTTCAACTAGTTTACCCATGATTCTATGCTTCAAGGATCTCCTCCAAGCTATCAAACTTGTTCCAAGAGGACCTGGAACTGATACCAATTGTTGGAAAACATAAGAACTGAGAGGGGAGGGGTGAATTAGCACTTCTTAAAAACTTTGAAATATTTCAACAACTTATAAAGACAATCAATATTAATTAATCTTTATCATATTAAGACTGTTACATTCACACATATGCAGATGAGAAGCAAGTACACAACACAAGGGTTAATGTGGGAAATAATTAAAGGGAGAAAAAACCACTTAAATCAATGCACTAACTTGAAAAAAAATTGTCCTATAAATATTACAAAGATTTAAATTTGTTGAGCATCCACTCAACTTGAAGCACCCACTCAAAATTTAACCAAGGACCCACTTGATATTTAACAAGCTCCTACTTTCATGGAAGCTCCAACTCCCAAATTAAGTCAAACACCTACTTAACCTTCTACAAGCTAAAAATTACAAGGAATATTAAAATCACCTATTTTCTAAGAAAAAACTTAGAATTATAGACAAGGTTTTTATCACTCTCAAATGGTTTTCTTACACAACAAATTGTGATCTCTAAATTCAGGTCTTTTATCTTCTCTTTTCACCTCATAATTCACCTCTCTTTCCTTCACTTCATGTTACTACAAGAATGTAATTCAATAGCCTATATCATGCACATTTTTATACCTCATTCACACATTAATGGAATAATATTTCCTCACTCTTCATCAATATCCTTATTCATCATCATAAATTAGTCTTCAAGTCACACACACTTCATCTCATACACAAGGATAATTCACAATTTTACAACAGCTACTCCACTCTGAACATAAAGGCATCAAAAGATAATTTTAATTACATATTGAGACATTTAAAAATACATGAGGAAAACATACTATAATACCTTATTAAACTTCCATATTCCACCACTTGATCTTATTGACTCTCAAACTCATACGCAAGGATCCAAGTGACATCATTAAAAATTGTCACAAAGTCATCATTACATCTGCAACTTGTATGTTAGAACTTTATGATAATTTCTTGTGCTTTAAATTTGAAACCTATGCACACATATTAATTCTTATAGAACCTTCCTCAATTTATTTCATAACTAAAACAACTTAAAATATGCCATTTTTAGTTTTGACATTCTCACTTTGTAACTGAAATCTTCCAGTTTTTTTCCTTTTCCCTACGTTGGATTCTTTATCCTTTAGCTTAAAATATAACTCATGCGAAGAGTTTTTATGAAGTGTAACATAATGTTACAATTGATATCTCATATTATTATAAGGCCTTTATGATCCCAAAAAATCACTATTTCTTCTCACAATACTCCATTAGAGCTCATATGCTCTTACTAGGTGTGCACAAACATGACAGTCTTCAAAAACTCAGTCAAGAGATTTATTCACCAACACAAATTTATATCAATGTAAAAGATTATTGATTCTTGGAGAATGTTTTTTTGGATACCTATAATTCAAATTCAAAAATTTTTGAGCTCAACTCAATCACACACTCCATTATACATCAAGACACATCTGATTTTGACAAGGTCTCACATGGAGTTGCAAACCCACAAAATCAGTCCTCACAAAAAGAGGTAGTTAAATCATTAAAACAACATGTTCATAATAATCAGGATCATGAATCATATCATGTATGATACCTTTATGGAAATATCTTGACCTTGTTAATACTTTTCATCTTTCCAGAAATAGTCAATTTAAAATATTTCAACATGATAATGCTTGCATTTCTGACTACAACTCTGACCGTGTTTCAGGGATAAAAAAAATCAGTCTTGTTCAAGAAGACTTCCAACACACTAAAAAACAATTTTCAAACCAAAAAAATTCTTGGAAAAATTCAATATGAGTTACCTATAATTCAATTTTAATGTACTCACATGTAGGGGTTATGTGGATAAAATCATGGCTTGCACCTCCATTTCTCAGACCTTCTTGACAGGCCTAACAGGGGTAGTTTTGAACAATTGTAGGTTGATCTTGAACAAAAATTTCACCATAAAATAAAATCAGGGATAAAACATGTTTTATTGAGACATCTATATCAACCATAAAATGCTCAAAAATTGCTTCAACAACTTGCACTTGCATCATCATCCCTTCATTTCAACTTGACTAGTTTTGGCTCTTCTAGCCCTTAAGAAGTAGGTTGTCTTGGTTGACCTATTTTCAAAAAATTTATGTAAAGAACACACCTAAAAATATTCATGGAAACTTGGGGAATCCCAAATCATCTCTCCCACATCATAATTTCAACTGTGATCTCATCATCACATGATTGTACCATCAAATTTATTCAAAACAAGTATATTTCAGTGCTTTACCAGTTGAACCTTGGAGAATGATACCACCACCAAAATGAAGTAGAAGGAGTCTTATACATGCCCATAATCATCACATTAGATTTAATACATATATTTCATGACTTAACTCTTGAGTTTCTTCTCCACACTTTGAAATGAGGGTTTTAGGAGGGTTTAGAACCTCCTTAGCTTGTTTAAATTTTGTTCATAAAGAATAAGCCATCATTATAAACTCATTCTTCTTGAAAAAATTATATATAATCAATGCCCCAACATTAATGAATATATTATACCACCATTCTGAATTTTAACAATCCAACGAGAATCTCAAACTTCACCCTCGAGCTGGAAATGGTCATTTCAATAGCTAGTTTGCACTAAAACTTCATTTTCTTTGCTTGTCCTATAGAATTTTGACCTGAAAATTTGTCCACAACACTAGGAAAAGACCTCATTCACATGTCACAAGACTTATTTTAGTTTTAAATTTCCTAAAAAATCATCTACCACCATGGTTTATGCATGCATATCTAGCTTGTTCTTAAGAATGAGCCTCCAAGATACCTCACACATGTATCTACCAGTCAAATATTGACCTATGTCACCTTCCACATCATCTCTATGCAATTATCATACATGATCCATGATTATACTAATTTTCCTCTATTTTAGTTTCTCCATACTCCATGTTATGCTTGCACTAGGTTTCTGAATTGGCCTATTTTTATCCTGTTTTAACCTCATAATCCATGAACTTGCCATGTTTTCCTCATGTACTTGCCTTGTCACACTCACTCCAAGCTTCCTCTTTCTCTCCTTCATCCTACATTTTCATTAACGATACTCTTGAATTAATGAAAACTCAATACTCACATGTTAATACTCAAGTCCCCATGCAAATCACATACTTCCCAAAGAGCATCTGAAAGTCAAAATTTAGCTCTAAAACTCACATTCAGAAACTCAAATTTGGAAAAAAATCAATATCTTGCAAAATATTCATTTCCTAGACATAAAAATTGAAACACACCATCACATCAACCTCCTTGATGTCCTCTAATTCTTATCCATGACTGTACACACTTGAAAATATCCAAATGCCATGAATTTCCCATGCCTACATGTGTTTATCTTCATAGTTATTGTTTCGAAGGACCTAGAAAATGCATCATATACATGAATTATGATCTTTGAAATTTTATAAAACTGCTATGCCATGCAAATACACACCTCACATGCTCACATATACCTTCTTTTCTTCATTTCTCATGCTACCATACAATCCTGCTTGCACTAGGTTAAGAACAAGACTTAGAATGGCTTAATTCAACCCATGAAACAAGGAAGAAGACTTATGGTTCACCTTGTAGACCTCAATATACCTTTGACATAACTTACTAATCATATTGGACCTCATACATACCTTAAACAACTACTGGAGATCATACTCACTTGTAACACCCTTGTTATACTTTAACAAATTAAGGGAATTTTTTTATACAGAACCCTTAGTTACCATTTTATGCCTTTAATGATGTTTAAACACAACATAAAAAATCCTAGCATAATAAATTAGAATGAATATCATCATTACTTAGCTCACTACAAAGTCATCCAACATTATTAGTATTCCAGAATCCATCTTGACAACAGACAATAACCATGTGCACATGTAAGGGTCCTAGATCTTTCCCAATATCCCTTAATCACTCTATACGAGCATGTATACATTTTATACCTTTGGTTAATTTTTTTATAGGTTCTGAGAACCTACACATATTCTTAGTTCTAGCCCGTAAATTTTTTAAATACTTCCCTCCAACTCTAAACACTATTGAAATAAGAAATGGTGAAAAAATAATGCAATCAATCATTTAAACTAATATGGTAATAGTTATCCGACATTGTGCTAGAAATCTAGTTTTGAGATTGTACACTAGCCTACGGAATCTGTCTTCACCTCACCACATAACCATATCAATATAATTATTAATATTCTTTTTTGTTTATTAGAATTTAAATATCAGTTCTGAAGCTGCATTGATCATGACTTGATATTCGGGTCACATGAATCCTGTTAGTCCCACCTTAATATCCATATGGGAAAGTTTATGCTCACATTATGACTTACGTCATTATGTGTTCATTACCCTCCCCATATCCATCCCAATCTGTCATAAAAAAATGTTCATATGTCATGAATGTCATTTCATGATACCTACCCTTCATTTTTATTTCATTATAAATTCATCATAGGAATAAGTTATTCCTAATTCACTAAGTTATTTGTCTCATGATAGTAGTGTTCAGTAACCTCATCGGGTCACTGACTAGATTAAGTACCTTGTACCACACTATCATAAGGTAAACTATATCAACCTATGATATTTGAATTAATTCCGTTAAGCATAAAGATAAACCAATTCATAACCATTAAGATGAATAGTACTTGTAATCATCCATAATAATATTAATACACTTAAGTTAATTGTGTTCATCAATACTATGTCTTATAATTATTACTATGTTCCTTTTGTACTTCATTTACTAATAGTGTAATTATTTATAACCTATAAATTGATACATATCATTTTATTTATATTTGGTCATATTATATTGTAGTATCACAACATATAGTTGTCCTTAAGAAATCAGTTTATCAATCATGTCTCACGTAAAATAACATAATTAAATGCTCAATAAGATAGTACATTATTTCATAAGTTTTTTGTCATTACTGAATGATATAATTTGTTTTATAAGTACAATTATATCATCATTATTTCATCATGTAATTTCTATCAATCGATATATGTTGTTTACAAACATAGTTATTAATCATAATGATGTCAGAAAAGTAGTTATATTATCACATTATAAATTTAATTATAATAAATTGTCTGTTGTAAAAAAATGGTACAAATGTTTCACTTTTTGCAATAATAATGATCCAACAACAATTATTAAAATAAAAATTAAAAAAGCAGTACATAGATATGAAATGATTATCAAAAGATAATCATTAAGTATATTAGGCCAAATTGCCATAATACAATATGTGAAGTAATACTTTCACGTTTAAGAAAAATACAAATTACATACATTATCAATATATGAATCAGATAATAAAAAACATTACATGATGTATCATGCGTAAATCCATCCAATATAACACTTCGTAATAATTACTCCATTCTGCATGGTGTAGGAGAGATAAAAATTGTATGCATGGTTAGTTCGATGAACTAACATGCATTATCCAATCACATTCATGTTTTTATATAAAAAACTAAATAAATATGATAAGGTTACTTAAGAATTACTCTTAATTCCACAACTAAATTAATTATATATCTATTTCATTTTACAAGGAAAGAATTCATCAAACATCCAAAACATACTTTTGTATAATGAACATACATTAGATTATTCAAGCAACCTATAAGTAATCATTTAGTGATTTTATTATCGACAAGTCCCTAGTCTCTTTTAGTGAGGGAGTAAACAAGGTTGACTAGTTAAACCATTCCTTTCATTATGTTTCAACCTAGCTATAATATCAATCAAAGAATAACTATAAATAAGAAAAACATAATTCCCTTTTTAAAAATAATCACTTGCTTATGCAACTGATACATATGATACAAGGATAATAAGTATCATTACCATTTCAAGATCTAACAATACAAGGCCTGGTTTTACAATGAATCAAATTAATAATTATGAGTTTATACATCAATATTACCATAAAAATATTCTCCAACTATAATTTATCAATCAAACTTTCAATAAGAACACAACATCATGCGAAGAAGTTGGAATAAGAAGTTGGAATATAACAATCCAACATAATACCCTCTAATGCACATTGTTTTCTTTCTACAAGTGTTTAGTTTAGGCTCAGAGTTACAAATCAAGTAACCAAGATGAATTATCTTAATATCAATCCATCAAGAAGAGAATTACTAAAATTATATTTCCTTATAACTCAATAAGAATCTCGTATCGAGTTAAAAGTGTCTTACTAAATGAAAATCTAGAAATGGAGTAAGAGAATATTCACCCTACCTCAATTCTCTTTTCTTTTTATTATTTATGAAGTCCCCACAGAATGAGATAATATTTTTTTAGAAACAATTTTGGCATGTAATCCCACTGAACCTAGACACCCATAATAACATTTTTTCCTTAAATACAATTGTCTCCAAACATAAAAAATTGAAATTCAAGTATTTTACAAGAAAGAGAAAGAGAGTTATTATTTTTCACTATTTAATCAACATCAAGTTTAAATCCTAGTCCATTTTATAGTATAAATTTACAAGTTATTCCTTTACAGACACAAAACCAACCTAAGATTGACCTCAATAATCAATAATAAAACTGCAAGAGTTATAATAGTATCATGAAGGATAAAACGTCAAGGTAACAATACCAAATACCTACCTATCAACAAATAAATATTTTTACCTTCAGCAAAACAAAATCTGAAATCACATAGTCATGCATGGCTCATTCACACAATTACCTAAAATGAATCAATGTAGATAAAACCCATAAACTACTGCTTGCTAAGAATATAGTGCAAAACAAGAGTTTCTCATTCAAAACGAATAACCCAAAAACCCATTAATCTTAGATAATATATTAACGTCGAGATATCCATTAATTTATTCATTCTTTCACAATTAAAAAAAACAGATAAAACTTATTCCAGATTTGAACAAACAAAATAACCCCATAATATTATTCATCCCACAATATAATAATAGAAGGGAGTTTGGTATATTCTATGAGGAATATCATTATTGCTCACATGTTTTATTATAAGGTTTATATTTGGATTATTTGTTGTGAGTTGTAATCTCACATATTATGTAATGGTTATGATTCTTTTTTATTGACTCATGTATATAGGAGTTGAGGGAGAGATTTGTGGGAGTGTTGTTGAACAACCTCTTTGTTTTTAGGAATGCATATTCCTATATATATGTAATCCTATGATATGAATGATAATGAGTATTATTGAGTTTCATTTGGTATCTTTGCAGTATTTGATCTATGTAATGAAGATATAAAGGTTATGCTAGGGGAAATTAGATAGTTTGATGGTTATTTCCCCTACAACCCATAAAGAAAAGAAGCTTGTAGTGGATCCTACACAACTATCTTGAGTAGCTCCTTCATATCCCAGTATTTATGTTAGTCTCAACATCTCAACATCAAGACCTATAATTTTACCATCCAAATTGAAACCTATTGGGTGCTGCATATGCCCGCAGATAGTTCACTGTCTACTTCCCATTGCTAGAATTGTCATAGTTTCTAGATTAGAGCTCAAGATATGAGGTTCTATGCATTCAACTGTAACATCATTCAAATACAATAATAATTTAGATCAATAGAGAACTTGAGGTATAAAAGAAAATAATAATCACACAATCACTATCATCTTGATAAGATCTACCCATTCTTCTCTCTGACGAATTTTACAAAACAAAATTTAGATTTGTCTAGTATTCTTTTGATTTTACGTGAAACGTCTGTTCGACCGTGGATGTGTTTCATTTTTGTGAAGTATCATACACACTTGTACATGCCATATTTTTTTTCATCCACATTGGATCTGTAGTTTTTCTTCCAACTAGATAATCTACTATCGTAATATAGAAGCCACTTTGAAGAAATGTAAAAGTGTAGATCTAAGAATGTTATCGAGGGAAATGGTTTGAGGAATATTCTACTGTAAAAAATTGGAAGTTTGTGTGCTTGCATGTAAGGAATATTTTTTTTAAAAGAGTCCACATGACACTTCATCACATATCTAGATACATTCTCTCATTCACCACAATTCATAGCTGTCATGCATTTCTCATGAGTTTGTCAATCAACTGACTAGTTTAAGTCATCCACCCGTGTATACATTTCCATGCAAGTGTCATAGTATCCCACGTGTCATTTTTTAGGTGTAGTTGTTTTTTGTTTTATGGGTCATTATTTTATTATTCTAAGTAATTATAAATCCAATATTTAAATGGATATTCCTTTTGTGAAGAGTGAAAAAATTTGTCATTTGTTTTGTAATTGTATCACATTTGTCTTTATTTTTCATTATTAAGAGTGCACCGATAGGTGAGATCCAAATTTCAATATATTAAGTGTATCATATCTAAAAGAAATTCCTTTATCATATAAGTGATATTTAAAAGGGATGCATTAATTTTTTTAATTATTATTGTCAAATAAGTTAAAAGAGTCTTTTTCAATAGTCTTTATCTATAAGTGTCAATGTAAAGGTTAGTTGCAGTCAAGTTAAGTTAAGAGTCAAAATTGTAAAAGTATATTAAAAATTTCCTTACGGGTGCATTATTGGTTGAAACCGACACCCTAGAAAATAAATGATTTCTCATTATGGGGGGAATAATAAATAATGTGGGAATCATTGAGCTTCATAGCCAAATTTGGCTGAGTTAACAACATAATTTACTAGAGGTTCAAGGTAATGGAGGATTGAGGGCGATCAATGCCTCTTGTTAGTCACCATTGACATGGTCTCATACAACAATGGTGACACATTTTTTATATTATTTTAGTTGTTTACTTTGAGTGGCGTGTCTAGAAATAAAACATGGTTTTTATTCCCTTACCAAAGACTGAAAAGAAGAGGATGTGCATTTTGGAGCCTAAGAACAGTTGTATAGGAGGCTAGCTGGACTGGAGTGATCCTCAAACTACAGATATTCTTCAACTGTCGCACTTCTAACATCTATCGGTCGGTGAAATATAACATTCACTGGAAGTGAAAGCGGGAACTGTTGAGTTCAAGTATGTAGGTGAATTGGTGGAAGTGTGATAATCCAATATGGGATTCACTGTGGTGAAGTAGATTGGTCATGTGTAGCAAGATCCAAGCCAACAGTATGCATACCTAAAAGTATGTGGAGGCATATGATTATGTTTCAAGTTTTTCAGATGTACTTTCTTCCCATGTTTACACTAAGGGGGAACGTTAGGAATATTATTATTTCTCACATGTTTTATTATAAGGTTTATATTTAGATTATTTGTTGTGGGTTATAATCTCACATATTATGTAATGGTTATGGTTATTGTGAGTTATTTTATTGAATCACGTATATAGGAGTTGAGTGAGAGATTTGTGGGAGTGTTATTGAACAACCTCATTATTTTTAGGAATGCATATTCCTATATATATGTAATCCTGTGATATGAATGATAATGGAGCATTATTGAGTTTCATATTCATGCCTAAGACAACAAAAATTCTTTAAGATTTCATTATGAAACTTTTCCACTATTTCCTTTAAAAATCTCCAAGAAATTGAACCAAATTAACCTCTATTTTTTTTTTCCATATTTGAACAAATTGAATGCCAAAAATACATCTATATTTAGCTAGTTCGACCCAAAAATAGCTTCATAATTATTCATGCATGACTTCTAAAAGGAGGGATGCAGACAACATAAGGAAATGATACAAATGAATTTGATTTTTGTATGCCAAATCTTCCCAAATTCCCAAAATATGCGTGCTAATATTAAATGTATTTAATTTTGTAGGTGCCACATAATGACTTAGTTTATCTCGCGACCTTTTCCCTCCGCAATAAATGGTGGTGGAATGATCGGTCAAAGATAATGTAACCATACAAATCATACTAACCAATTTCCCAAGTTTACATGGTGTCGGTCTATGACCGAATTTATTAATATTCAAACCATCCTACTACTTATGGATATGGTTGGGGACCATAATCCTTGTTACAATTTAAACATTCCAATGCCACTCTTATTTTGTCTAAGACCATTTCAAATAAAATTAATTAAATATTAACCTTTCTCACATAGGTGGTCAATGGCCCCAATAAAATTTGTTTAATATTTCACAATGCCCATGGTGAGGTCTAAGAATTCATAAAACAAATAAATAATATAATTTTCTACCTTAGTTTATGGTCAAAGACCATTAGAAAAACAATTTTATTGCCTTAGGGTCATAAACCCGATTAATTTTTTCCAAGTTTACATGGTTCAAGACCATAGTTTTAAATAATATAATTTCCAAAGTTGCATGGGGTTTCTACGGGCGGTCAAAGACACCATTTAAAAACCAAATAATTTGACAATATTTTATGATGTTGGTAAATGAAGAATAATCACATTTTACATTATCAATGGTCCATATCATGGTTAAGGTCCCTTGTTAATTTAAACATTGTATTGACACCTTACCGTGGTGTAATACCATCTAAGTAAAAACTTTAAACTTTCCAAATTTTCCATGGTTCATAACCAACAAGTTTAAACATAGCAACATCACCTTACCTCATGCTTAGAATAAGGAGAAGACTGTAACCATATCAATTGCAATCATGATCTAGTCAACATATCAATGATAATAATTTACGTTATTAAACATTGCTAAGAAGGAATAAACAACAAGTAGCATTTACCTTGTCATCACTTTAAAAACCTTATTCTAAGTATCGAAGAAGACCATATTAATGCCTTGCGGTCTATGAACAAATCGCTATGACAAGGAGGTTAGTCAAAACATTAAAACTTACGATTATTGCCCACAATGAAATAATACAAGTACAACAATGGATCAAATTATTGAATAATTACAAAATCACCAGTTATAACAAACAAGGATGTGCTCAAAATCCATGTTAAGTATAAAAAAATAATGATGACATACAACCGTCTAAGTAGACATAATTATGGGGTGTGACATACTTACCCCCCCTTAAAGAATCATCATCCTGATGATTTTTAACTTATCCTTAGAAAACATAATAACTGAATATAGTCAAAAAAAGTTCATGAGTTACTATTTAAGGAAAAAAATTAACTTATAATTTCTAATCACATATAAATTTTCTAGATTTTTTAGTCAATTATTACCAATAATTTCTAGCTGTAACATCCTTATGACAAAAATAATTGTAAAATAGTTAGCATTATGGAAAAAATTACCATTATAGTTAACCAAGTTATTATTAATAATAACTATATCTAGGTATCAGAGAATCAAAATAGATTTTTTTATCATTCAAACAAACAAGGAATTGTTGTTTTTATTTCTTCCATATTTTCTCAACACTCTAGTTGGTTCCACCATGACTATTGTTGGGTTTTGAACTTGGTACCGTCAATAGGTGTTGTTTGTTTTTTAGGATGATGGTTTTTCCACTACAACTTGGATTCTTTGTTATAGATTGTTTTCCTTGTTCCTCAAGGGATAATTTTTGGCATAGTGGTCACCACCACACTTGAAACATCCATCAAAATATCTTTTCCTATCAAAGTTATTATCATTACCAACAACACTATCCTATCCATTTCTTTCCAAATTTTATAACAAAGTTTTCTATTGTGTCATTTTCACCATTTTTGAGTCTTATTGCCAACCTTTTTTCCACCAATTATTTCTAGATGACATTGAACAAAGGTGAGATGCATCTCATCTTTCTCTTTAAATCTCTATGAGCATATATGGCTTGAAGATTTTTCTCTTTCCTATTGGCCTTTTAAAAAACCAACTTCCATGGTAGAAGGACCATTGACATCAACTTCACCCCCACATGATTGGGTTAATTCCCATGATGATTTTGTATATCCAATTTTTTTCATTAGTTTGGTATTGCGGAACATACTTCAATAGTTTAGTGAATTTCTCCAATATTCAGTTATAATGATTTTAACTTTTTGCTAAGGTTTGAAACTTAGATATGTTCTGGTCATAATATAACTATGCTATCTAGTGTTGTTTAAAGAACATGTTTTAAATTGATCCCAAATTATATTTTTTGTATCAACACCTAACTCCATATTTTTGTTATCCCACCAAGAGGAAGCCTCATTAGAGAGATGAAAGGAACCCGCAAATAGTTTTCATTTCTTCTGAGAAATATATTATCTCAAAATACTTCTCTATTTCACTTAACTAGTTCTCAGTTCCATCTCCCAAGGTTTTTCTATCAAAACCTTGGGTGGAGTGATTCACTTAATATATTTTGGACAACTCTACTTCCAAGCAGGTACGTATGTCCCCTGGTTGGTTTTAAAACATTTGGATTTCTAGAATTCATGTTTCTAGCATTAGAATCCACTGCATTGTGATTCCCAACGTTAAGGTTTTCGGAGTTAGGCTTCCCATATCATTGTAAATTATTGTCACTGTCACTATTACTTTCCTCAGCCAATAAACTGTTGTTTAAGAATAGAATATGACTACGAGTATCTTATAGGAAAAGCTAGTATCTCATCAAGTTTTTCGGTTGTTATTTCTTAAGCCCCTACAACCCTATTGTCTACATTATTTCCTCTTATTCTAACCAATATGTTCTATTAGACAAGAATAACTTTTTTTTGTTAGCGTAAGGACCCATTAAGTACAAGAGTTGTAAACCTTTAGCTCTGATACCAAAATATAACACCCTTGATATACTTTAACAAATTAAGGGAATGGTTTTCAATACATAACCTTTAATTACCCTTTGATTGTCTTCAATGATTTTTTAACACACAACATACAAAACCTAGCATAATAAATTGCAATGAATATCATCACTTACTTAGCTCACTACAAAGTAATCTAACATTATTAGTATTCCAGAATCGATCTTGACAACATACAATAATCATGTGTAACTGTAAGGGTCCTAGATCTTTCCTGATCTCCCTTAATCACTCTATACAAGCATGTATACATTGTATACCTTTGGTTAAATTTTTTTATAGGTTCTTGAGAATCTTCACATCTTTCTTAGTGTCAGCCAATAAAGTATTTAAGTACTTACCTCCAAGTCAAAACATTATTGAAAAGAATAAATGGTGAACAAACAATGCAATAAGTCACTTTTACTATTATGGCCAGAGTTTATCCAAAATTGCACTAACAAGCTAGTTTTCAATACTGCACATTATCCTACAAAACATATATTCACCTAACCACACAATCATCTCAATATAGTTATCAGGATTTTTTTCCATTGATTAGAAATTAAATATCAATTTTGAAGCTGTAGGGATCATGACTCAATATTTGGCTCACACAAATCCTATCAGTCCCACCTTATGATCCCTACAAGAAATATTAAGCTAGCATAATAATTCACATCCTTACATGTTCGTTACCCTCCCTATAGCCATCCTGAGCTGGAATAGACAAGGTTCATATGACACGAATGCCATTTCATGATACCTACCCTTCATTTTTCATGTCGTTATACATTCATCCTAAGAATAAGTTATTTTGAATTCACTAAGTTATCCATCTCATGATAGTGGTATTCAGTAACTCATCAAGTCACCCAACTATTTTAAGTACCTTGTGCCACAATGTCGTAAGGTAAACTTTATCAGCCTATGATATTTGAATTAGCTCTATCAAGCATAAACATAAACCAATTCATAACGATAAGATAAATAATACTTGTAATCATCCATAATCATATTAGTACACTTAAGTTAATTGTGTTAATATGTACTATGTCCCTTTGTACTTCATTTACTAACAACGTAATTATTTATAACCTATAAACTGATACATATCATTTTATTGATATTTTTTCATATTATATTGTACTATCGCAACATATAATTGTCATTAAGAAGTCAGTTTATCAATCACGTCTCACATAAAATGACATAATTAAATGCTCAGTAAGATAGTACATGATTTATATAAGTTTTTCATCATTAGTGAATGATATAATTTGTTTTATAAGTACAATTATATCATCATTGTTTCATCATGCCATTTTCATCAATCGATATATGTTATTTATAAACATAGTTATTAATCATAATGACATCATAAAAGTAGTTGTATTATAACATTATAAATTTAATTATAATAAATGATATACTATATAACGACGGTACAAATGTTTCAATTTTCACAATAATAATGATCCAACAACAATTATTAAATTAATAATTAAAACAAATAGTACATAGTTATGAAATGATTATCAAAAGATAATCATTAATTACATTAGGCCAAATTACCTTAATACAATCTGCGAAGTAATACTTCATCATTTAAATAAAATACAATTACAATTATTATCAATATCTAAATTAGATAATAACAAACATCACATATTGAATCATGTGTAAATCCATCCAATATAGCACTTTGTAATAATTACTCCACCCTACACGCTGTAGGGGAGATAAAATTGTATGCATGGCCAGTTCAATGAATTGACATAAATTACCCACTCACATTCATGTTGTTATATTATGAACTAAATGAATATGATAAGGTTACTTAAGAATTACTCTTAATTCCACAACTAAAGTAATTGTATATCTATTTCATTTTAAAATGAATGAAGTCATCAAACATCCAAAACATACTTCTATCCAATGAACATACATTAAATTATTTAAGCAACCTATAAGTAATCATATAGTCATTTAATCATCGACAATTCCCTAGTCTCTTTTAGTAAGGTATTAAAAAAGGATGACTAGTCAAATTAATACCACTCTTTTCATAATGTTTCAACTTAAATATAGTATCAATAAAAGAATAACTTGAAAGAAGACAAACATAATGTCCTTTTTGCAAATAATCACTTCATTATGCAGCTGATACATATGATACACATATAATATGTATAATTACCATTTCCAACATCTAAGAATACAAGGTTTGGTTCTACAATGAATCAAATCAAATGTTATGTGTCTATACATCAATATTAACATAAAAAGTTTATGCAACTATAATATATCAATCAAACTTTCAGTGAGAACACAACATTAGGAGAAGAAGGTAGAATATAACAATCCAACACAATACCCTCTAATGCACATTATTTTATTTCCGCAAGTGTTTAGTTTAGTCTTAGGGTTACAAATCAAGTAACCAAGATGAATTATCATAGTATTAGTCCATGAAGGAGAGAGTTATTAAAAATTATCTTTCCTTATAACTCAATATGAATCTCGTATCAATCTCATACGTCTTGTTACATTCAAAGTTAGAAATGGATTAAGAGAATATTCACACTACCTTAATACTCTTTTCCTATATCAATTACAAAGTTCCCATGTATTGAGATAATAATTTTTCTAAAAATTGTTTCCTGCCAATTCCACAGAACCCAGAAACCAATAATAACTATTTTACCTTAAATATGAGTGTCTCCAAATAGAAAAATTTGAAATTGAAGTATGTTGCAAGAAAGAGAAAGAGAGTTATTATTTTTCACTATTTCATTAACACAAATTTCCAATCCCAGTCCACATTTACAATATCAATTTACAAATAATTCCTTCACAGATACAAAATTGACCCAATATTGACCTCAACAGTCAATAATAACACTTCAAGAGTTATAATAGTATCATGGAGGTTAAAACATCAAGGAAATGATACCCAATACCTACTTATCAACAAATCAATATTATTACCTCCAAAAAAATATATAAAAGAACAAAATCATGCATGGTTCATTCACACATCCATCCAAAATGAATCATGCAGAGAAAACCCATAAACTACTGCTTGCCAAGAACAAAGTGTAAAATAAGGATCTTTCATTCAAAACAAATAACCCAGAAACCCATTAATCTTAGCTATCGTATTAACCCATATATTTGTTGATTTATTCATTCTTTCACATTTTAAAAATAAACTTATTCCATATTTGAGAAAACAAAATAACCCCATAATATTCTCCATCTTGAAATATAATAACAGAAGGGAGTTAGGGATATTCATTCTTGAGACAACAAAAATTCTACAAGATTTCCTTCTAAAAAATTTCCACTATTTCCTTCAAAAATCTCCAAGAAATTGAACCACAAGAACCCCTTTTATTTTCCAGATTTATAAAAATTAAATGACAAAAAAACAACATCTATAATAATGATTTTGATTTTTGTACAGAAAAAATTCTCAAATAAGATTCCCAAATTCCAAAAATCCATGTGCTAATATTAAATGCATTTTATTTTTCAGGTGCCAAGTAGTGGCTTATTTTAACTCACTACATTTCCATCCATAATGCATGGTGGTGGAATGAACAGTCAAAGATAATGGTAACCATACAAAACATACTAACCAATTTCCCAAGTTTGCATGGTGTCGGTCTATGAAAGAATTTATTAATATTCAAACCATCGTAATACTAGTGGATATGGTTGGGGACCATAATCCTTGTTATGCTTTAAACATTCTAATGCCACTCTTATATGGTCTAAGGCCATTTCAAATCAAACTAATTAAATATTAGCATTTATTGTATGGTGGTCAATGGCCCTAATAACATTTGTTTAATATTTTACAATGCCCATGGTGAGGTCAAATACTTCATAAAAAAAACAAACAATAACTTTTTCTACCTTAGTATATGGTCAAATACCATTAGCATAACGATTTTATTGCCTTAGGGTCATAAACCCAATTAATGTTTCCAAGTTTACATGGTTCAGTACCATAGTTTAAACAACATAATTTGCAAAGTTGCATGGGGTTTCTACGTGTGGTCAAAGACATCATTTAAAACAAAATAATTTGGCAATGTTTACATGGTGTTGGTCAATGACCAATAATAACAATTAACATTCTCAATGCTCCATGCCATGGTCAAGGCCCCTTATTAATTTAAAACATTACATTGACAACTTACCATGGTGTAATACCATCTCAGTAAATATTTAAAATTTCCAAATTTTTCTATGGTTCATGACCAACAGATTTAAACATAAAAACACCACCTTACCTCATGCTCAAAATAAGGAGAAGACTGTAACCATATCAATTGTAATCATGATCTAGTCAACATATCAACAATAGTAATTTACGTTATTAAACATTGCTAAATAGGATACAAAACAAGTAGCATTTACCTTTTCGTCACTTTGAAAACCTTATTCCAGGTAGTAAAGAAGACCATACTAATTCCTTGCTATGACAAGGAGGTTAGTCGAAACATTAAAATGTATGATTATTTTCCACAATGAAATAATACAAAGTACAACAATAGATCAAATTATTGAATAATTATGAAATCATCAGTTAAAACAAACAAGGAAGTGCTCAATATCCATGTTATGTACAACAAAATAATGATGACATACAACCATATATGTAGACATAATTATGGGGTGTGACATATTTCCCCCCTTAAAGAATCATCGTCCTGATGATTTTACTTCATCCTCATAAAACATAATAACTAAAAAAACTTCAAAAAACAGTTCATGAATTACTATTTAAGGAAAAATTAACTCATAATTTCTCATAAATTATAAATTTTGTAGATGTTTTAGTAAATTATTACTAATTAATTCTAGCGAGTAACAACCTTATGAAAGAAATAATTGTAAAATAGTTTGCAATACGGAAAAAATTGCGATTACAATAAACCAAGTTTCAATAATAATAATTATATCAATATTAGATAATAAAAAATATATATTTGTATCATTCAAAAAAATAAGGAAATGTCATTTTTATTTTTTCTATATTTTTCCTAGCACTCTAACTGGTTCCACCACGTATATTTCTGGGTTCCAAAGCTTGTACTTCAGTAGGTGTTGTTTGTTTTTCAGTTTGGTATTTTTCCATTGCATATTGTACTCTTTGCTATGGATTGTTTTCCTTGTTCATCAAGGGAATTTTTTTGGCATAGTGGTCACTACCACACTTAAAATATCCATCGAAAGATCTTATCCTATCAAACTTATTATCATTACCAGTTTCACTATCATGTCTATTTGTTTTTGCATTTGCAGCAGGGTTTGCTGTTGTGTCATTTTCACCATTTTGAGTCTTATTGCCAACCTTGTGACATTAGAGAAGGTGAGTTATAGCTCATCTTTTGATTCTCATCTCTATGATCAGATATGGATTGAATATTTTTCTCTTGCCTATTAGACTTTTTAAAAATAGATTCCATGGTAAAAGGACCATGTACATCAACTTCACACCCTATAATTAGGTTAAGTCCCATGATGAATTTGCGTATCCAAATTTTTTCATCAGTTCGGTATTGCGGAACATACTTCAATAGTTTATTGAATTTATCCAATATTCAATTACAATCATTTTACCTTGTTTAAAGGTCTGAAACTTAGACATTTTCTGGTCATGATATAACTATGGTAACCAGTGTTGTTAGAAGTAACATTTAAATTGATCCTAAGTTATGTTTGTTATATAAAAACCTAACTCCACCTTTTTGCTATCCCACAAAGAGGAAGCCTCATTAGAGAGCTGAAAGGCACCCCAAATAAATTTGGTTTCCTCTAAGAAATATCTTTTCATTTCTCAAACCAGTTATTAGCTCTATCTCCCAAGGTTATTATGTTAAAATTGTTTGGAATGATTCACTTAATATATTTTGAGAGCTCAAATACCAAGCAGAATCTTATGTCCCCTGGTTTGTTTCTGACATTGAGATTTATAGCATTAAGATCCACTGCATTGTGATTCAAAATGTTAAGGTTTATGAAGTTAGGATTCCCATGTTGTTGTACATGATTGTCAGTGTCACTACTACTATCCTCAGCCAATACCTAATATTCAAGAAAAATTATACAGTTACAAGTATCTTGTAGGACACCTAGTATCTCATCAAGTTTTTGGGTTGTTGTTACTTCAGCCCCTATAATCCCATCATTTACATTATTTCCTCTTATTCTAACCATTGTGTTATGTTAGAATTTTTTTTTTTTTTTTGTTACCGTTAGGACCCATTATGTCTAAGAGCTATAAACCTTCAACTCTGATACCAAAATGTAACACCCTTGATATACTTCAACAAATTAAGGGATTTTTTTTCTATACAAAAACCCTTAATTACCCTTTTATGCCTTTAATGATTTTTAGCATGCATAATAAATTACAATTAATATCATCATTACTTAGCTCACTAAAAAGTAATCCAACATTATTAATATTCTAGAATCCATCTCGAAAACATATAATAATAATGTGAAACTATAAGGGTCCTAGATATTTTATGATCTCCCTTAATCACTCTATAAGAGCATGTATACATTGTATACCTTTGGTTAAACCTTTTTATAGGTCCTGAGAACTTTTGCATCTTCTTAGTGCCAACCAATAAAGTATTCAAGTACTTCCCTCCAGCTCAAAACACTACTGAAAGAATAAATGGTGAACATACAATGCAATTAGTCATTTACACTATTATGGTCATAGTTATCCAACATTGGGCTAAGAAGCAAGTTTCGAGACTACACACTAGCCTACGAAACATGTCTTCACTTCATTACACAAGTGTATTAATATAGTTATCAAGATTCGTTTCCATTGATTAGAAATTAAATATCAATTTTGAAGCTACAGGGATCATGATTTGATATTCGGGTCATATGAATCATGTTAGTCCCACCTTAGGACCCCTATAGGAAAGGTTACACTCAAATAATGAGCTTACATAATTACGTGTTTATTACCCTCCCACTGTCCATCCTAAGTTGGCACAAACAAGGTTCATATGACACACATGTTGTTTCATGATACCCACCCTTAATCTTTATTTTGTTATACATTCGTCCTAGGAATAAGTTACTCTTAATTCACTAAATTATCCATCTCACGACAACAGTGTTCAGTAACTCATCAAGTGACCGACTAGTTGTAGTCATTTTTATGCCCTTGGAATAACAATAGAATCCTATGCACGCTGACCTATCACCCAACGGGTGATGGGCACTCACCTGAGGCACGCGTGGGTGTCGAACCCCTCCTTTGTGTGAGTTGTGTTATAATATGTCATCTATGAAATATACTTAAGTGCAAGCGAATAGAAAAGAACCATGCATTCATAATGAGAGCTTAGGATGAGTTATTAGATTAATAAATGGTCATATCAGCTAACAAATGAGAAACATCAAGAGAATAAATATATGAACAATAGCATAAAGGAAATGCCACAGAAGGATTACATCCATTCCACATGATATGACATAAAATAGATTCATGCACTCTGAAAATATATGAACCAACAGCTACATATATTCATGTTAATATGTTCGATAACAACATTACATATTTCCAAACCATAACAAGCCAACATATAAATGGACAAATTCATGCATCAGAAACTAGACTATGTCCTTCATATTGCAAGGACCTGAAAATAGACCCATCTCATATAAATCATGCCACCACTCCTATATTTCTCCTAATCCCAATCCATAGGATCCTCTAATATATATCTGTAAAGCTTCACCTCTCTTTCACCGCACTTTGTCTGCTTCTCTCTATGGACGCCCTCTATATATAGATTTTCTTCTTCACTGCCATGCCTTCTAACATGACAAATCGGTTTTCCAAGTGTCCAAGTGGTCCTCCAATGGAGCATGCTTCCTTTGATCTGAGCTCTCCACTCTTTGCAATGATGTCTTTATGGATCCTTCCATCGCATGCATGGAATATTCCTTCCATCACCATCAAGCTGCCAGGCTGGCACCTTATCCACTCTGCATGCTAGATGGGTCATGCTTTTCTCGTGTGCTTCCTAGAAAGTCAAATATGGCTAAGTCCCAAAACTGGTCTTGTTTTATCTTGCACATGCACCGTGTGTTCTACAAAACCCTGCTAGAACCCTTTCCCATGCCTTCACCCCATATGCACCCTTTCTTCAAATAGGTCCTGCACTCATGCACCTACCTTCTTGTACTTAGCCAATATTCTGGGGCCCAACATCACCCCACACTACACCTTGTTATCCATCCTCGAGAAACACTTTCCTCAATGAATAAAGAATGGCGGGCTTTAAAATGGGTGGGGAAAAGAATAAAGGAATGAATAATTGGGAGAAAGAATGAAAGAATGGGGAACTTGTTTATTGTTGAAGGAGGAGAGGGAAATCCTTCCCTATTTCTACCTCTAGCTTCTCCCAAGCATCGACCTCATTCTGCACTTGCTGATAGAGGTCACCCACTAGGGTGCTCACCTCCTCAAAACTCAGCTCCTCTCCCATTTAGTACTCATCATCTCAATGATGCTCTCTAGACTTCTTTCTCAAATCATCAATCGCATCCATCCCACGGGTTATCTGGGGGTATAGTTCCTTCAGCCAGCTTTTGATCGAACCTCATACAGGTCGATCGATTGCCTCTGATTTCTTTTCCACCTCAGCCAAGATCTTATCTCTTTCTAACTCTATTCCCCTTATTTTTCTCTTAGAACTCCTTGAGTTTTGTTTCATGGGTGGCAACCAAGATGTTTTCCACTCTATCCCTGTCAACGCAGTTGTTCATAAGCAGCTTCAGTGACTTAAGCATGGCGGCCTTCACCTCTGCAATAAGTTTAGTGTATCAAGCAACAATCTCAACAACCTTATAATTTTCTTCTTTCTCTTGGTGCATGTCAGTGCCTCTTCTGGACAAACTCTAAATTGAGTGGTCACCTTTCCATTGTGATTAATGCGATTCAAATCCTCTAGACATTGCAAGGCTGATTCATATTTTTGCTTGGATGGCGCTAAGTCAGGATGCTTCAAGACAATGGCATCTAGTAATCATCTCTACCTTCTTGGAGACTTCTTGCACCTTTGCTTTCTCTTCTTTTAGCTCATGCTCTCAACTAAGCACTGATCAACTCCTCCTGCTTTAAGTCCTTGCTCTTTTCCATGAGCTCCTCTTTTTTCTTCTCCAATTCCTCCTCCAGGAATCTCACTCTATCATTTCTCCCAAATAGTCTAGCCTCAACTTCGACTGAAACCTTGTTGAGCACATTCCAGACCTTTTCATCTGATAAATATACTGAATTATTTACAAGTGGATTCTCTCCCTTCTTTTCTGGACATTTTCATTAGTTCTCTCTGACTTACCTCAAACTTATGGTTCATCCACATGGGACTCAAATCCCAAGATAGCATCTTCCTATTCCATGGATATGTGCCTTCTTCATCAAATGAATTCATATCCAAGAGTTGTTCTATTGGTATGGTGCTCTGGAAGCATGCACATAACACCTTTCTTGGATCATTGATGTAGCCCATTCCTGTCCCTTTTTTGCCACTATGCCCTTCCCACGTGTATGCACACAGCCCTTGGGAAACTTACTGCCAATTTGGGATTTCCCACCCATGTTGTCATACTGCTTTCCAATGACTTTCTTCTTCTAATTCCTTCAAAATATCATCCGCGCTCCACTCCAACTCCTGTTCCACCAAGTCCTTAATAATTCCTGCTACCTCTCTCTCACATGGCTTCTTCCACTTGTTCCTTGGTGAGGCTTGGGGTTTTCTAGTTTTTAGTGCTTACCTCTTCACTTACCCCCTTTCCTTGATCATCTTCTCCTTATTCTTCATTCTTTTATTCATCATTCTTCTCTTCATCTCCCTCCTCCTCAGAGTCATGCACCTCATATACTGGATGATCTTGAGATCCCTCTGGCTCATCATCATCTATTTCACCAATGTAGGCTTCTAGGCTTTCGGTCTCCTCCTGAATCTACCTTTTCTGCCACTTTCTGTTTCTTCCTTACTGGGGATTCTAGTACAAGGAGATTCTTCCTTCTCTTTCTCCTCAATAGGTGACATATTCCTTGGTGATTCCTCATGTGTGAGGGGATCTTCATGCTTATGCTCCCTCTTCTTCTAGGGTCTTTACCTTGACTAGGGGACTTCTTTCTGTGTGCATAAGTGCTAGGCTTAGCGCTTGCTTCTGGCACGCCCATAGATTGTGTTTGCACACTTGGTGCCTTCTTCTCCTGCCCCTCTTCTCTTTCTCTCTTCTTTGGCACAACCTTATTTCTCCCTATGGGGTCTTCTGGAATGGAGACATCACTCTCCAGATAGGCACCTTTCTCAAACTTAGGCCTTATGTGTAAATATACCCTTTCCGCGGTCCTTCTGACGATCAACAATGTCATTGGTTTCATCATTTGCACTTCATGGGAGACATACTTCTCCATGTATACATGCTTTTTAGGGTACAAGATTTTGGTGCACAGCTCGTGGTGGTCTTGGTCCACCTCACTAAGGTCAAACCTTAGTCTTTTGGCTTCCTTGAACTAGTTGACTCCAGCTTGGAAGTATTGTGCGGTGAAGGAGAAGGGTAGCTTGCACCATGGACCCTTAGTCCCATCTGTTAATGTAAATCTACCAATGCATAAATGTTGGTATACTGAAAATTCTACCTCTCCATCCATGAGTGGGAAACTACTCTGGGATCCTCCACTCTACCCCGAATGTGTCACACATTCATTTGTACCACTTCTCCAGGTGCACACCTTGTGAGCGCCATGTCATGGTTTCACAAGTGTAATTTTCAAACCTTTTTGCGGGTGAGGGATCCTCTTCTGGATACTCCCAAATGAAATTTTCTGGCCCATCGGGCACTCCAAATCTTATGAGAAGACGATGGTGAGGAGGAAGTTGCTGAATAATATCTTCTCTCCTTCCTGCGCTGCTTATGATTTCATCCGCAATAAAGGTAGAAAAGTTATAGATGGTCCCCTTCTGATATCTTCCTGGCATACATTTAGCCATGCCTTGTTCACTTGTGTCCATCATTCTTGATCATTAAGCTTTGGTCACCAAGTGCATAGCCATCCTCATAACAGGGTCTAGAAATTTCTGCGATGTCAAAGTACCGTGAACCCTTCTTGTAGTCATATGCTACTACTTATTTCTTGATATCTTCCTTGTCCTCTAGATCATCATCTATACATTCTCCTTCGAACAAATCAAGCCAATGAACTTAGATATCAACTGTGGTGTTATGCTGCATCTTGCCCTGAAAAATAGAAGTGATCTTCATGTACACGTGACATCAACCACTGATATAGTCGCTCGGGTTTACCAAAATAAGGTAACTCATACAGTTGCAATAGCCCTACCTTCTCCAACTTGACTTTCACCTCATCACTGTATATAGGCATCCCATCTGGTGTCCTTTATTAGTTGGACGAACCAGCTCCAATGCCATTTCCTTCTCAGTTGTGTTCGTGCGATGGTTATAATCACTTATGGCCATTTGTCTTAGGTGTGACACCCACTCATTTCCTAGCAATACTCCATCTGGGTATTACATTTTCTGCATACCATTCCTCATTGGAGCTCATGATGGTAGTGGTTTGTTTTCCCTTTCCCTTGCCCTTCTGTATTTCTTTGGTGAAATGATCACCTTCTTAGGTGCCATGTTTTTCTATTTAGAATAAACTAAAACTTCTCCTTACTCTGCTATGCTACTCTTCTAACTCCAAAGCTCAACTCCAAACTCCACTCCTAGGAAGAAATCCTTCTATCTCTGTGCCCTAGCTACCAAACCCTAACTAGGAAAACCTTCCACAAGATGGTGCACTATAAACTAATTCTCCCCACCTCGTGTACTCCTTCCACTCTGGTCTACAAATCCACTCTAGTCACACACTTAGATTTCTAGGATTCTTCTTTCACACAAATCTCTCTGGATGCCCTAGTTCGCAAGAGCTCTAACTTTGTAATGGAAAGGTAAACAATACGCATGTGCCCAACTTCATATTTATAGTTTTTCTCCTTTAGTAATAAATGTTATACCACCTACCGACATACTTACATTAAATGTGTCTTTTTCCACTAAGCCAACCTTAAGCGCCCTTACCCATGCACCCAATCCTGCGTGAAAAACCTTTCTACAACTTCTGGCACGACAAAAAATTAAATGACCGAAGAATCTTATGCGCACATCTGTAGCACGAAGGCACTTCTTCTGTTCTTTACCTAATTTTTTCCCTTTCCTACCTCATGTTGTTCCTGATGCTCTTCATCCCAAATACGTCTGAATGGTCTTTGTTATTTCAACTCTTCTTGACACGTACAAAATCCAAACTATGAACTTACTCCACTTTCTCACCATGCTTGCTTCGAAGGCACTTCTTCTATCCTTTACCTGATTTTTTTTCCCTCACCTACCTCATGTTGTTCTTCTCTTCATCCCTTGTACATGGTCTTTGTTACAGCCTTCTTGACACCATAATTCATTATCCACATTTCCTATGCACTTTCTCAACCTCACGTGCTTCCTTTACAAGGCCATTTAACACTTTGCCAACTTATTCTTCACTTTGCACTACGTTGCACTCTTCCACCCCACACTAAACAGATGTGCGGTCCTCTGCACATACACAACCTTAGGAAAAAAATAATGTGGTTACCAATGCACAAGGTACAAAAACAACACAAATGGAAAGGAACAAGAAACGAGAAAGGGAAACACAAGAAATGAAAAAGCATTAAAGGAAATCCTAAGCTAAATGGAAAAACTGCCTTATTTACAAACACCAAGAAGACTTATTTATAGTAGGGCTTCAGCCTACTCCCATTGAAATGACCTGGTAATCTCATCCCATCCAATGCTTGTAACAAGAAAGTTCCTAAATCAAGGATGTGTGAGATGATGTAAGGGCCTAACCAATGGAATTTCAACTTCCCAGGATGGCACAGAAACTTGGAATCATATAACAAAACCATCTGCCCAACCTCAAATTATTTTTCTTGATATGACGATCATGCCATGCCTTTTTTCTTGCTTTTTCTGTCTTCTGAATCCATCTAGCAAGTGATCTCCTCTCATCTAACTGCATCAACTTATCAATCCTCTCTTCCAGTGCTTGTTCATCAGCTAATCCTCCTATGCGCACTATATGCAACGATGGTAACATGAATTCAAAAAGAAAAACAACTTCTGTGCACCAAACACCAATTGAAAACGGTGTGGCCTTGTTCAACCTCTTATAGGTTGTTCTGTATGCCCATAGAATGACTGATACCTTGTCATCCCAATCTTGTCTTCCAACGTCATAGATCTTGGTCAACATGTGACTTAGTATTTTGTTAAATGCTTCAGTAGTTCCATTTGCTTGTGGGTGATAAGGGTGGTCTTGTGATGGGCCACCATAAACTCTGCTAACAGAATCCTGACTGTTTCATTTAAAAAGTATGTACCCCTATCACTTGTTAAACTCAAAGGACATCCATACCTGTTGATTATGTTCTCCCATTAAAATCTTGGTAGTTTTTGTTACAATGCAATCTTTTATAGGTGCTGCCTCTTCCCATCTTGTCAAGTAATCTATGCAAGTGATGATGTAACGTGAACCAGTCCTTCGTGTGCCAGGTGAAATAGGTCCTACAAAGTCAATTGCCCATTTTTCAAATGGTTCAGTTGGCTATTGGTTACAAGGGAATTTCATCCCTTCTTTTAGGTTTTCCAAGGCGCTGACAATGGTCACAGGCCTTTAAAAAAACTCAATACAGTCCTGGTATATGCTTTCCCACCAAAGCCCTGCAAGTAGAATCTTCTGCGTGGTTACATTTCCTACATAGTGTCCTCCTACAATCCCACCATGCACTTCCTCCATAATTGCAATGCACTCATGTTCTAGTATGCATTGGCGTAGAACCTCATCATGGCCTAACTTGTACAAATCTCCACTAATCAACATGTAAGGCATGACACACGTATAGCCAACTATTTTCTCTCTAAGGCCTTCATTCCTTCTGGCACCACACCTATTTTGAGAAACACTACGATGTCTTCCAAGTCCAAGGGCATGTGCCACAACCTAAATAGTTGTGTTTCTGGCATTGTATCCTTAATGCTTTGTGCATCCTCCCCTGAGTCAATCCTAGATAAGTGATCAGGTCCAGAATTACTCTTCCCTAGTTTTACTACAACCGAAAATTCAAATTCTTGAAATAACAGGACCCAACGACATATGCACCCTTGTAGAATGGGCTTGTTGACTAAGTACTTCAATGCCATGTGGTCTGTGTAGAATATAAATGGTGTTTCCAATAGATACTTCCTAAACTTATGTAGCACGTAGATCATAGACAGTGCCTCGCGCTCAGTAGTTGTGTAATTCTGTTTCTGCTGGTGTCAATTTTCTACTGGAAAAACACAAGGGGTGATCAACAATCCCCTCACCAGGTTTGTGCTAGTACCACTCCCATGGCTGTCCCTGAGGCATCAACATGCACATGGAAAGGCTTATCCCAAGAAGGAAAATGTAGTATGGGCATCCAGTAACAAGCCTATCCTTTAAAGTGTCAAATGCTTTTTGTTGCGCCTCTCCCCAGTGAAAGGCACTCTTGTGCTTAAGTAATTCCTCCAAGGGCGCGATGATCTTGGCATACTCCCTTAATAAATTTTCTGTAGTACCCCGTATGCCCAAGGAATCCATGCACAATGCTTTGACTAGTAGGCTCTCCCAATCCCACAATAACTGCAACTTTAGCGGGATCCACCAGTAAGCCTTCCTTACATATAATATGCCCCAATCATGGTTCCAAAAGGAGTAGCAAAGACACATTTCTTAATGTTGAGGGATATCCTCAACTACCGACATCTCTCAAACATCAACCTCAAATTATCACAATGGTCTTTTACTAGCCCATACACAGTCCAGTCATCTAGGTAAACTTGAAGAAACTTATGGATGAAGTCCTGAAATGCTTGTACCACAATGTGTGAAAACACAATAGGCACATTCTTCAATCCCAAAAGGCATAACCATGTAGGAAAAACTTCCCCACTCAGTGGCAAAAAGTTGTCTTCTCCTGGTCTTCCTTTGCAATTCTAACTTGGTGGTACCCTAAGAATCCATCCGTAAAAGAATAGACTTTTGCCCGGCCACTCCTTCCAAAATTTCTTCAATGAAGGGGGTTGGAAAAGGGTCAATGACAACAAACTACATTTAACTCCCTGTAATCCACACAAATCCTTATCCTTCCATCCTTCTTGATACTTATGACCATTGGAATTACCCATTCTGATTCTTCAATGAACTCAATAATGCCTGATGTTATCATCTTGTCTATCTCCTCCTTGACCTTTATGCACAAGTTAGGATTCATCGATAAGGTCTCTTCCTGAATCAGGTGCACACCCTCCTTTAACTTGATCCTCATCTCCCCTAAGGAATGGTGAACACCTTTGAGCTCATGGTACCCATGAGGGAAAAAATCCTAAAATTCACGTAATAGATCAATGATCTTAGAAACTTCCTTCTCCGACCAATAATCCCCAATGATAGCTTCCTTAGGTTCTTCCTCTGAACCAATGTTAACCTTATTTGTCTTCAAAGGATTCATGGTAGGTGCGCATGCTCACTCATCAACACTATCTATGACCTCGCGTGTACCTACAAAGTGGTTAACATCTAGAATTTCCATTTCTTCACCATCTATCACATAGACCATATTTCCTTTTTCCTTTTCTATGCACGTGCACGCTCAAGTTGTACCTTCTCTGATTCCTCTTCATCAAAGTGCACGTCTCCCAAACAGGTTCTCCTAGTAGTTCTTGTATCCTATCTTCCGCCATAGCACTATCTCCCATTATAAGGTGCTTGACCACTTGTAACGCCTTATCCACTGATGGCTTTGTACTTATATACTCGAAAGCTTGAATGAGATCAACCGCCAACTCTTATCCAATTACCTATTTGACGACGCATCTCCAAATGAATATACCATGCATGCGCATAACCTTGTAAGGTGGAATACAACTTATGCACCCATAGTGAAGGTAGTAAACTATGTGTGCCTTTTATCCAGGCCTTCTCACATGCTTGGACATGAAATGAGGTGGTTTCTTTACCATGGTAGTCTTGGATGACAATGGGCATGTTTCTCCTAGAGAACCTAATAGAGAATGTGACCCTTACCTCGTACGCCATTCTAGAAGGCTCTCCCTGATGTGTAGCCCACCAGCACACAGAAGCTCTCCTGAACAGGTTATAGTTGAACATTTCTCTTCTCTCTTTCTCATTTTTCCACTAAGCCTCCATTTCTCGCAAGAAATCTTTAGGATCGGCTCCTCTCGGAGTAACTTGGTAACCTTATTCCCTCCTAGGTGCTTGATTGAATGCACAGTCTTTGTTACCCTGATTACTAGATCCTTTAAATTGTCTGCCCAATCAACTCATAAGGCCCATGCGCCCAATTGTCACATGTCATGCTAGTGGTATCACTCAAGGACTAAGCAAACTTTAAACTGGATAACTCCCTCCATGTAGGATGAATTATCTTAGGGTCTCTAATAGAGCACACATATATTCTTTTCAAGGAATTCTTCTCCCAGGGGCTCAGTATAAGGTGCTGACTTTCCATTAGTCAAGGGGATGATGACCCGTTCTTCCTTGTTCTCAAAACTAATATATCCCTTGTTAAACTATAGGTCAGCATTGTTCTTGTAACACCATGGGGTGCCCAAGCAATGCTGGAAATTTGTTTTCTACGTTGGCAAACAACTAGGACTTTGAAGTCTTCGGTGAACTTGGCCCCTTGAATGGTGATAACTACATCCTTCAAGACTCCAATGGGAATTTCCTTAGTCTTTTTTTCCATATACAAGACATTTGAAGATGGCTATAATGCGGGCCTTCCCATTTGATGCCAAACATCTAAAGTGAGAACATTGACCTCTACACCTATGTCAATCAAGATGTTACTAAGAAGACCAACCATCCACAACTGCATTTAAAGCTGATCTCCATGTCATAGACAAGGCTGTGAGGAGGGAGGTTAACATGCAGAACCTGCCTCTTGCGCTTACCTCTAGTGTGTGGTACCTTCTCCCGTAACCATTATCCTAACAAGGGAATAATATTCTCCTTCCTTAACCATTTTTCATACTTCCCTGACCTCATCTAGATTCCTTCCGTGGAGTCTCAACATTATTTATTTACTCCAATTGCCTTGACTGCTTCTTTAGACACTGGGATCTCTCCTTGTAAACTCTGAATCACATCATAGTTTCTTTATGCACTTCCTTTTTGATAAAAAGAGGTCCAGATACTTTTCATGTACCACTTCCTCTCTTAAAATTAGTGTCCTTTGTCTTGGAATCTCCTTGGCATGCATAACTTCTTCTCGCATCATCACCAATACTGGTTCTAATCTTGACTCACGCGCCACTCTTGGCATCCATTATGAATCAGCCTTCTTGATGCTTACAATCCCATTGCCTTTTTCCTTCTGGTGCTACTGGTTCATATGCTCATAAATCTTTAGATACTCTTCATACTTATGTTTCTTTCCACACCACGAGCATTGCAGAAAATCAGGACACCCATGTTTGTAATGCTTTGTAGATCCATAGTTATAAAATCTTCCTTGAGGGAACTCACCTCTTCCTCCACCACGGTTATTACGACCACATAATCCTCTACAGAAACCTCATCCACGTACCCCTCCATCGACACACCCTTCATAACAATGATCATCATCCTTGGAACTTCTTGTAAGGCTGGTTTGGCACACACCAAGATCAATGGCGTCATGAATCTGATCAATCAACATACACTCTTTAGTATCATGGGTCGTAGAGGTATAGATCTTGTAATAACAAGATAGATTCTTACAGATCACCCACTGTAGTAGAGGAAACCTACTTGCATCATGATCCCCATGGAAAATTTCATAATCTACTATCATGGTGCATACCGATATCTGGGGGAAATTATCCTTAGCATGCCCTTCTATCTCAAAATACATACACCACAGACCATTGTGAGTCTCATGTGCTAAGTTCACAGATAGCTTCAGCAACTTCTTGGCCATTACAGTAATTTGAGCCTATAGAAAAGGGCTTACACCAGCATCAATGCTTCCAATGGCCTCAGTGTGAAAGCCAACCTCCAAGGCCTCACGTGGGTCTATGAATTTCTTGTGTGAAATTTACCTTCTAAACAGTGTTATCAATCCTCTAAGAAACCATTCAGCATGTTGAGAGGGGTGAATGTCATATGACAGTTTTGTCAAGATATTTTTAAACCATGCGTCATAATCCCACACACTCTTTTCCATTCCTTGCTAGATCTCTTTCAAAGCGCTGGTGCTCTTTTTCTCAAATTTAGGGATATCAAACTCTACTAGGAAATCATTATTCAATGCAGTGTATTCTACCACCATTTGATGGGGGTCATACTTTCGATACCAACTATGTGCATGCCCTTGCAATGTTGTTGCAAACTGACTTGCCTTCCGCTTTGAGGTAGTGATCCCTTTTGCACGCCATAGTAATTCACACTTATGGACATGCTCTATAACATCCTCAATACCCCTATAATCTGGTAGATGTAGAGACATCTCAAAAAATACTTATGGTGGCTGAGGCCCTTGTTCACCTGATCCACTGGATCCATTCCTATTTGAGAGAATTATGAGTTGTTAAATCCTGATTCGAGGAGGAGCAAGGGACCACTCCACCAAGGAATAGGATATTTGTTTATTTGGTAGTTGTATTTCTTCAGCGAAAAAGCTTAGATCCGTTAATTTTGTATTGTTTTAATTCTTTCAGTTAAACTCTATTGTATACTTGTTCCTACAAGTGTTTAGATAGATTCTTATATTTCTTGCAATTATTTTCAAGCATTCTAAATTGAGTGTGTTTATTTCCAAAAGCAAGTGTGTTTACTTTCAGAAGCAAGTGTGTTTATTTTCCAATAGCAAATATGTTTCCATTCTGCATAGTGCATTTCCTTTCAGCAAAGCTTTCAGTGTGTTTACTTTAAGCAAGTTTTCATAGTTTGATTTAAATAAGGTTTTACTAAGAATTCCTTAAGACATTAAAGAGATCCCCCAGAAAATACAAAAATAGCTACAGTCAACTACTAGATCAATGAAATTACTCTTGTTGTATATAGCTTTAGACACACCCCTGGTTTGATATGACATAAAAAAGAAGTTGATTAAATGAAGGGAATGATGACACCCATCATTTTTGGTACCATTTTCGGGGATCAATAATTGGAAATTTCTAATTAAGTGTTAACAAGAGCAAAAAAAAATACATCTAGTAGTTGAAGGATCTTCCCTGCTATATCACAAAATATATGAGTAGACCAAGAGACTCACAGGGTAGATTCCTCCTAAAAAAATCTTCACAAGAATTCATAACATCCTCTAGTCAAAGTAAGGAAATTGATCAAGAATTGGAAGCACCATCATCCCATGTTAGAAAAGAAATAGAATTTCCATTTTTGGAATTCTTAGATTAGTCACCTGAAGGTAGTGAAAATTTTAGGAGAAACATTATTACTCAAGATCCATTTAGGGTGAGTTTCGATTCTCAATTGAGTAATCAACATCCTACTCCTAATTTTTCACCTTCCCCAAGGCATACCACTTACCACATTGATTGGGAGGAAAATTTAGAAAATATTTTTAAAATGGCATGAGAAGCTGAGAGAGAACCTGATAGGACCTTTACCTATCCAATCCAATTGGGAGATGTTGATACATAAATGAAAAATATCTCACATGCACATTTACCCACCTTTAGAGGGATGTCATTTGAAGATCCTGACTAATTTCTATTTGAGTTCAAGGTACTATGTCAGACCTATGATTATAAGACAAATAATAAAAAACTCAAGTTGTTTCCATCCACTTTAAAGGATGCAGCAATGAGGTGGTTCATGGGATTACCATCCAACTCTATTAGAACTTGGGCACAAATGGAGACTACCTTCCTAGATAAATACCAGGATTATGGTAGAGGGAGAAATAGGAAGGAATAATTCTTCAAAATCAAGCAGGAGAATGATGAAAACATAGAAGACTATTTAGACATATTCCTCTTTGTTAGCAAAAGATGTGGGTTTGTGCTTACATAGGAGTTAAGAAAAACCATTTTTCTTAAAGCTTTGGATGATGAATCTAGAAAAGACCTTAACTTGATAGGAGGTGGAGACATTGATAAGATAAGAATGAATGGAATTAAAGAGATTTGTAAAAGCTATTCCAAAATGAAGGTGGACCTAGACAAGGGAAATCAATGAAAAGTCTGAATCCAAATATGAACAAACTAATGGATGAGTTAGAAAACTTTAAAGCAGACATTTTAATGTAATTAACCTCTACTATGGATGGATTACAAGCTAAAGCAAATTCCAAAACTGAACCATTGGCTATGTATTGTCCTAGATGTAGGAAAAAGCATGCATTAAGAGACTGTCCTTCACATAAAACAGAAATGTGTCTTATCTATGAATCTAAAAAACATTATACTGATGTTTTTTCTTTACTTCATGTTATTAAGAATTAGCTTAAATAAACTAGTGCCTCACCTACAACAGAAGAATTGAATTTTGTTCAAAGATAACCTAACCAAGGGTAGTTTATGCCAAGATCAGTTCCTAATCCCTGGATGATGCCATGGGCTGCTCAGGTAGTACCACAAAATTAGGGAAAACCTCCTTGAGTACCTTAACCAACTTGGAACCCTCAAGATTGGGAAAATCAAGCTTGGTATGCTCAGGGACATCAACAACCATGGGCTGGTCAAGGAAATCCTTATGCTTGGTCATAACCTAGATGAAACTCTTGTAATTATGCTCAAGGAAGAACATATCCAAATCAGAATCAATAGGCCATCATGGGATCCCCTACACAAAATTCACAAAATGAGAATGTAGTCCAAACACAAATGCTAGCACAACTAGTAGCAAATATAAGAAACAAACAAACAACTCATGTTTATGGAATATAACCAGAAAAATCAGTTGATTTACATGCTATGGATTTTAAGGATATTCAAACTAGATGTAGGAAAATCATTAACAATCCACCCCTTATAATAACTGAAATGATAGAAGAAAATGAAATTCCTAATACTGTTGTTCCAAAAGAGGATATTGAAAGAAAAGAAATGGATCAAGATAGCAACACTACTAAGACTCCATTTCTGAAGAGATTCAAAGAAGCTATAGAAATTAAGGAGTCTAAATTGGTACAAGAACTAAGGAAATTGAATATTGAAATACCACTGTTACAAGGAATTAAGGACATTCCAAAATTGAACAAATTAATCAAAATGTTATGTATGAAAAATCCCGCAATGAAGAAACAGTGCCCTAAGACTATCAAAGTAGATGGGAAACTTGTTTATTTATTAGCAGGAAAACTTTTACTTCCCAAATATGGAGATCCTGAAAGTCCTGTTATTTCTGTCTCTATAGGAAATAAGGATGTACATAATGTTTTGATAGATTTGGGAGCTGATATCAATGTAATGACAGTGGATACTCTAAAAACATTACCATTAATGGGTATATAACCTATTAATACCATATTGCAGATTACAGATCAGTCTGTAGAAAAACTAGAAGGAATTATTGAAGATGTGGCAGTTATGGTGGAGTCATGGGAATATGTAGTTAACTTCCTTATAGTACATCCAAAAGGTAAAACATTGGGTTATCCCATTATTTTGGGTAGACCATGGTTAGCTACAGTTGCTGCTTTGATAGATTGTAGGTCAAGTGATATGAAAATCTCAAATGGTAAGAAATCTAAACAAATTTCCTTATATCCTACTGCACAACCCTTTACTGACAATCATGAACAATTATGGGTTGATTCTCCTAAAACTAATAAGCAAAATTTGTCTTCTTTGGCTATGATCACATTGTAGGATCATGTAAGAGAAGTAGAAGAGATGTTTAATCCACCATTGGATGAGAACCTGCTATCCTGAAAGAAATCAGAAATAGTTCTGGAACCCACAAATTTAGTTCCGGAACCTGCAAACTTAGTTCCGGAACCCACAAACTCAGTTCTAGAACCTACGGCTCTAGTTCCAGAAACACCACATTTAGTTCCGGAACAATGAAAACAACAGTTCTCTTTTATTGAAAATGATTTCACTTCAGAGGAACGAGATTTCTCATGGGGAGAGGATGAATCAGTAGCTTCAGTTTCAAGTACATCAGGAAGTGGTGAAGAATTTTTTGAAAGTAGCAATGACAAGGAATTAGCAATGAAAGTATCATAATTCTCATTACTATCCTTTTTGTAGTATTCTATCTCAAGGAAATTTTGGAGATGTTGCTAGATACTATATGCTGTTACCACATGCATGTCCATTAAATAATTTAATGAAACCCTTCCCATAAATCATTTCATCACATATTGGAACCAAGCATGTTGAAATGCAATCGAGTAAAACTTTAAACATTAACAGCTGGTTCAAGGAGGATGAAGAAGATAAATTGTTTGATGTTCTAAAAAATCATACTAAAGATTTTGCTTGGGATTACAAAGATATGAAGGGGATTCATCCAATTATCTGCACTCATCACATCTATACTGTAAACATTAAACAAGTTAGGCAGCATCAAAGAAGGATTAGACCAACTTTAAGGGATATAGTCAAACAAGAAATTTAAAAACTATTACAAGTAGGTTTCATCTACCCTATCTCAGATAGCCAGTGGGTATTTCCTCTTGTAATTGTTCCCAAAAAGAACGAAAAATGGAGAATATCTGTTGACTATAGGGAACTAAACAAAGCCACAATGAGAGATTATTTTCCCTTACCATTCATAGATAAAGTCCTAGATAATCTTTCAGGTAAACAATAACTTTATTTCTTGGATGGCTTTAGTGGGTACAATCAGATCAAAGTTACTACTGAAGATCAGGACAAAACTACATTTACATGTCCATGGGGAACCTTTTCCTATAGGGTGTTACCATTTGGTTTATGCAATGCTCCTATAACTTTCCAGAGAGCTGTAATTAGAATCTTTGTTGATCTAACAAATGATTGTGTTGAAGCATATATGGATGAATTCACTGTACATGGAGATACATTTGAAGATGCTTTGAGAAATTTGGATAGAGTCTTAACAAGATGTGAACAACACAACCTATCTCTTAGTGATGAAATTTTTTTGATGATGGTGGATGAGGGAATTGTATTAGGACACCATATTTCAAAAAAAGGAATTCAGGTGGATCAAAACAAAATTAGGATCATTTAGGATTTACCTATTCCTCAGACCCCCATAGATATCAAATCATTTCTAGGGCATGTTGGGTACTATAGGTGCTTTATAAAGATTTCAGTAAAATTGCTGCCCCCATGTTTAATTTTCTAACCAAGGACTGTGAATTTCTTTGGGATGAAAAGTGTCAGCATGCTTTTGAAGAAATTAAAGACAAATTAATTAGTGCCCCAATATTGAGAGGTATTATTTGGGAAAATCCATTTCATATCCAAACAGATGCCTCAAATTATTCCATTGGTGCAGTATTGAGACAGAAAGATGAGGAAGGAAAGATGTATGCCATTTAATATCTTAGCAAGAATCTTAATCCCACTGAAAAGAATTACACCACCATTGAAAAGGAATTTCTTGCTATGATTTATGCAATCAATAAATTTAGACATTACATTACAGGGTAT
Organism: Taxus chinensis; assembly: GCA_019776745.2. Taxonomy (NCBI): domain Eukaryota; kingdom Viridiplantae; phylum Streptophyta; class Pinopsida; order Cupressales; family Taxaceae; genus Taxus; species Taxus chinensis. The sequence goes on from CM034151.1 coordinate 811,667,906, forward strand.
AAGATATTTGTACACACAGATCATTCAACAATTAAGTATTTAATGAAAAAACTAGTGGTTGGAGGAAGAGTCATTAGATGGTTATTAATTTTGCAAGAATTTGATATTACCATTGTGGACAATCCAGGTAAATCTAATGTGGTAGCTAATTTTTTGTCAAGACTAACCACCACAGGGGAGCAAGATTTAGTCAAGGATAACTTTCCAAATGAACAACTATTTGCAATCTCAGCAAGTACACCATGGTTTGCTGATATGGAAAACTATCTTGCAACAAAGAAGTTTCCTCCTTTTTTCACTAAGAAACAAGTAAAGAAGTTAATTAAAACCAATGCAAAATTCAAATGGTTAAATGTAATGCTATTTAAGTGTGGTTCTAATTTTGTCTTGCGCAGGTGTGTAAGAGAGGATGAAATCTTTGACATCCTGAGAGCATGTCATGATGAACCAAGTGGAGGACACTATTCAGTAAAAATAACAACTCATAAGATACTTGGCATTGGTTATTATTGGCCATCTCTGTACAAGGATGTGAAGAGATATATCAATAGGTGTCATCCTTGTCAAAGGATGGGACATCCAACTTTCACCAATGAAATGCCTCTTCAGCCTCAAGTTTTGGTTGAATCATTTGAGAGATGGGGATTGGATTTTTTTGGTCCCTTTAATCCTCCTTCACAAAGGAAGGAATATATTATTGTATGTACTGACTATGTGAAAAAATGGGTAAAAGTGTAGGCATTGAAAAATGCCACTAAGGAAGAAGTTGTTGATTTCCTTTGGAACAAAATTATGATAAATTTTGGAGCACCAAAGAGCATAGTTTTAGATCAGGGACCACAATTCATGTCTAATATGATCCAAGATTTCACAAGGTATTACCAAATCAATCATAGGAATTCATCTCCTTACCACCCATAGTCAAATGGACAAGCTGAGGTAATAAACATAGAATTGGAGAACATCCTTACCAAAATAGTTGAAGCTGGGAGAAAAGATTGGGTAAATAGACTACCTGAAGCTGTTTGGGATTATAATACAACTTGGAAAACTACAAAAGGGTTTTCACCATATGAATTAGTCTATGGGAAAAATCCCTTGTTGCCTATATATTTTGAACTTCAGACATTGATGATAATAGTGAAGGTGGGAATTGAGTTGAATGCAGCTCAAAAAGAAAGAATCCTTCAACTCAATGAGTTGGATGAATTAAGGTTGGAATCACTTTAGTAGACAAAGATGATTCAAGAGTAAAGGAAGTAATGACATGACACACATATCAAGAAAATACAATTCAAAGTAGGAGACTAGGCATTACTGTTTGATTCTAAGTACCAACAATTCAAGGGAAAATCAAGAACTAGATGGTTAGGACCCTATCAGATTGATAAGATATTTGACAATGGTTCTATTCAGTTACTTCATAGGAGAACACTCTTGGTCAATGGACATAGGCTGAAACTCTATAGGAAGCCTCCCACTAAGGATGAATTTTTTAGGAAGATTGAAGCAGACAAAGAATTTTATCATATGGAAGAACTTAGTTCTTCCAAAATGATCAAATAACCAGATGATAAATCCAAAATAAAGGGAAGAAGATGAAAAGTAGTAAATGGCATTTTCTTCCCCTAAAAAAGCAATAATAATAATAATAATAATAAAAGAAGAAATTCTCTCAAAGGTAAATCGAAAACCAACAAATGGTAGTTGACCTCTTTTTGACTAGTTCAAATAAAGGAATTCTAGTGAATTCCAGCTATCTTATCTAATCATGTTTTTTTCCACTTGTAGGAATGACGAGTCGTCATAACAAAAGGATTACATCATCAACGATAGTAATTATGTCTTTTAACTTATTTAGGGTTGATTAAATGTTTGCATGTGTGATTTGACTTAATTTAAAAGTAGGTATGATGAGTCATCTATTTATACATTATGATTACAAATGTGTAATCATGAAGTTGATTTGGATGTAATAAGTGGTGGCATGGTTATCATTAGTAATCATTATTGCAAAAATCAAGTGAAATAAGTTACATAGATATTTTGAGGAAGGAACAACGAATTGAATTTATATTTTGTAGCAAAGAATAGAGAATTTAGAAGTTTCGTAGCTATTAACTGAGGTTCTGCAGCTAAGAACAGAGGTTCCGCAGCCAAATTCGTTAGTTCCGAAGCTAAGGAAAAGGGCCTACAACCAATTCACACAAAATCAAAAGAGACAGAACTCAAGCCACTATGGGGATTAAGAAGAAATATAAACTAGAGGATGATTCCCAGTTGATCGCAGATGAAGAAGTGGCATCCATCTTTGATAATGCATGATGGATAGAGTTCCTGAAGAAATTTTCAAGGCATAATGACGAATTGGTAAGAGAATTCATCATAAACCTAGAAAAATACAAAACAAAGGTGAGAAATATATTTATTCTTTTTTCTGTAAATATTGTAAGTAACGTGTCTAGAGTTCCAATTGTGCATGCCCCACAACCTGCCAACGGTACTTTGAAAGAACTGGTTGAAGTCTTACTGCAAGAAGAAGAAACTGAACCCCAGTATATCTATAATACAAAGAAAATCATAAAAGGGGTCAAAAGGGCTAGTTTGCCTAAACCCTTTGACAAGGTAGTGTTTTGGATAGTAAAATATTTAACATGTGATGGTCAATTTGGGTCTGTGGGAAAATAAGTCTTAAAAATGCTCATATATCTAAAGTACGGAGCCACCAAACCTGAGTACAAAATAAACCTTCTAGGGTTTCTTTTTGATTCTATACAGACCATGGCTCAGAGGTATTCTTGGGGTGTTAGGACAATTAGGCATCATGGTCTAATTCATTTAATATGCTAGCACCATTTCCTGTCAATGAAGAATGGAGAAGAAATTTAAGACAAGTTTCTTGGCAAGTTCAAGAAAAACCCTAATATTATTAGAAGGAAACTTCCATCCCCATTCTCTCCTTCAGCTAATCTAGAAATTTATGCCCCTGTAGAAGGACAGAGGGACATGGAAAGAGAAAATATACCAAAAAGAAGAAGGTCAGTGAGAAAGATAAAAACAACAGATCCTTCTGTACCTGTGAAGGAAATTCCTTCTTCTACAACAGCTTCAGGGGAGCCAATATCTGTCTCTGATGGTGATATCTCACCCACACAAGAGAAATAAAGAATAGTAAGAAGAAGCTCTATAAGGAAATTCACTACTTGGCATGTTGAACTTCCTCAGATAAGAAAAATTCATAAGAGGTCAAGGGAAACCGCAAAAGGAAGGAGTGAGTAGGAAATGATGGAAGAAGAAGCTATTGGTGTGTATTATTTTCCACATCATTAGGTGAGTCATCTCACTTAGGTGAGATCGTAGGTCCATGTGTCATTTAGGGGTCATCATGAGATTCACTTACACGTCAGTACATCAGTGCATCATATGCGTCATTGGGAGTTACACTTCTATTATGGGAATGTAACTCCCCCTCGCCACTTGAGTTGTCCTGATTGTAGTACTAGGGGTTACTCAACACCTCCTATATGTACACCCTTTTGGATCTATGAGATAGAGGAGAGTTTCACGGCTTATCGAGGTTCTTCCCATTTGTTGAATCTTTAAATGCACATTTGGTTGATGCTTTCTCCTCCTGAGATCTCTTCACGCTGTCTTTCACACATCCATTGATGTGCACATCATCCCTCATGATCCTTGCTTGTGGGTTTTAAACCCTCTTACATGGTATCACAGCAGATCTTATGGATCCATGCACTCGGCGATTTTTCGTGCATTTTCCAACTTTCGGCGTGATATTCAGATTCTCGTTGCATGTGTCGTAATGGATTATTCTGACCGTGCTCTTCTTGCATTGATTTCAGGGCCTTATACCTCTTCATTTCGTGGTTTCAGTTTGTTTGAGTCTTATAGTGTTCATGGGTTTCAGCTTTCAGGATATGCATGCATGTCTTTGAAGGTGGTTTGTCAGGTTTGAGGTTTAGATCCAAGTTTAAAAGTGTGTGTTTGTGAGTTTTTTGTAGGATTGTTTAAGGCCAGCTATTTCTGTGCTCAAATCGGCCCTAGCTTTCACCGATCTTATCTCATGACCTTATTTCTCATGTTTTTTCTCGTGTTGGCTTTGTTTTGCTTTAGGGTTTGTGTTTGTAGTCTTTGACCATGGGGGAAAGGTTTATTCTCTAAGCTCACTTGGCTTATCACCAGCTCCTACCTTTTTTGCTCGCATCTGACTTGGTTTGCTCAGTTTGCACTTGGCTTAGACCACCTGTATTGGACTATCTGACTCAGCACTTCTGTCATTTGCACCCACTTGTAACTTATGCTTTTCTTGGTTTGCCTTGAACTCCTCAGCCACTGTGCATTATTCAAATCAAGAAAAAAAGACACATTTCCCTCAAAATGTTTCTCAATTGACCTTGCAACTTGTCTATGTGCATCACATCTGACTTACGTTGGTTCTAGGTAAATGTGCTCCTCCCTGCATTGAAATATGGCCCCTCTTTCATCGCTTTGGATTTGGTTGTGCATACTTTGGATTCATTTGGTGATTCCAGCTCAGAGCTCTCCCTCTCTACGTGTCACTCAACTGAGGCTTCCTTCCTGACTCTACAACATGTTACACTCACCAGTCCAACAGTCAAATTTCCTCCTCAAGTGCATTCCTCTGTGTTTTGACATTACAGGCTAGAACCATCTCCCAACCTACATTACCTCTCCACACTGACGGTTTCAGGTTGTTGCTAGCACATGGTGCTCTGTTGTCTCAGACCTTCCACCACATTTCCTGATACGTCGACGGTTACTCCTACACGTAGCTGACTGTTTGGTGGTTTCTCTTTGGATCCCGTGGTTAACTTTTTCCACACCAACGCATAACTCAACTTGGTCAACATTGCCACATTGGATTGACAATGTGGGCCCCTATTTTCCTTTTAGAATTGTTTGTAGGTTAAAAAAATCCCTGTTTTTAATGTTTTTAGGTAAAAACATTCCTTGTATTGGCATTGTAATAATTTTCTAGGCTCTATTTTTCGTGTATTATGTCCCTTCCTATTCGTGTGGCGAAGATGGAGTGCGAGGTTCGGGTTGACAGGAGGCTAATCCCCCCTCGCAAGTAAAACATACCCTACCTAAAATTTGATGTCATTTCCAACGAGTACCCACATGAAATCCTTTGCACCCATTTCACACATTTTTTAATGTGTTTTTATCTTTTATTGGCATTTTCCATTAGTTGCGGGAATCATATTTATGCTATAACTTTTGACTCGCTTCTCATTTTTTAGCACTTCTTTAGTCAAAGTTGTATGATTTTTTCACACATTACATGATGGCATTGTCATTTTTTATAAACTCACCACCTTATAAAGTTTCACATTCTAGGGCGTTCAGTAGTACTCTTGGGTTTTCACATATAAACGCATTATCAGATGAGTCTGACATCTTACTTTTGTGCACCTTACACTTCTTGCTTCCACATCATGGAGAGTGATCTTTCCAAACTTGAGCGTCATAGGATCACTTTACAGCCTCTTCCACTTCTCACTAGGAGAGGGAACTATTCAGTGTGGCATGCTTCCATGGAACGTTACTTCACTCACGAGGGTCTTTCACCCTTCTTACTTGGGCCAGTTCCTGCACCCACTGATCATCATCATCTGGAGGAATTCCTTGACATTTTTGTCCATGTTTTTGGTCACATGATGATGCATGTCTCTCGATCTCTCTAGTTTCACGTGGTAGACTCACATCCACCCCACCGCGTCTGGATCATTCTTCAATCCCTCTATGGAGACCCTTCACATACTGTAGCCGTTGTTGTTACTATTGATTCAGTTGTCTCCCCTTCTTCATGTGATGATAGTTCCACTGGCACAAACTCGCTTGGTTCTACTTCTGATGATGAGGATTGTGCACCCATTTCTGATTATCAATATTATTACAGAGGACTTCTCTCCTCCTTCTCTCACTATTCTAAAGAGTGTTGTCACCCCTTCCATCTCATTAGATATTGAGCATTTTCCTACTCAACCTTATACAGTCATCACATCCGCCTCCTTTCCACCTTCTAGTGTGTGAGGCCACTTCCACTCCTCTACCTTCATTGGATGACTCATACCTACCTGACATTGCTCTTTTGTTTGTTGATCCCCCTCATTGGGACAAGTATCTACTTGACCTTAGTCATCTTTTCACAGATTACACTTGTGATTCACTACAGGTTTCTCATCCATCTACAAGTGTTTCAGAGGATTCCATCATCTTCGTTGTTAGGAGTGCCCCTTCTGGGACTCTTACCACTTCCACTTTTCTGAGAGACCTTAATTGATCCACCCTTGCTTACGGATCCATTTTCTGTTGTGGGGGATGTTTTGTTGCCTTCACATCACATGGAAATCCTTTCTACAGGTGTTCACTCTTCACAATCTGACATTTTTACACACGTGGACATTACCTTCAGTTCCTTGGAACTAATTTGCTAGACCTATGTCACACTTTTGTGGACCAAACTCAGAGTTCTTTTTGCTATTGCCTTCAATTTATTTTGTGGAGTGGGTGGACTTTCTAGCACATCATTTATGTCCTTCCTAAGGGCGGGCACATAGTTTAGTGTGGGTGGCTCTTCTTCAATCCAGAGGCAGAGGATCTCATCATCGACATTATTTTGGGAGACCTCCTAGAGGTGCAGAGTTCAAATCCATCCATGGCATCTTCTACATTCCTCTCGTCTCCCTCTTCTTCTATCTTCTTCTTCTTTCTAAGAGATTTCCTCTTTGTACATGGGTACCTTTTCAGGCTCATCTAGAATTGGGACCCATATTTGGCATCTTTCTTAGATTAGAGAGTGTTTTTTTCTCTTGTGGTGGATGTTTTTCCCACTGGGTTTTCCTTCACTACTTGGGACCTTCTTTCTTGTGCATGGGTACCTCATCAGGCTTTGTGTCAGGACCCATTTCTCATTTTTGACTTGTCGTACCCTCATCCTAAGTTATGATGAAGGGGAGGTGTTGGTGTGTATTATTTTCCACATCATTAGGTGAGTCATCTCACATAGGTGAGTCATCTCACTTAGGTGAGATCATAGGTCCATGTTTCATTTAGGGGTCATCATGAGATTCTCTTACGTGTCAGTACATCAGTGCGTCATATGCGTCATTAGGGAGTTACACTTCTATTCTGGGAATGTAACTCCCACTCTCCACTTGAGTTGTCATGATTGCAGCACTGGGGGTTACTCAACACCTCCTATATGTACACCCTTTTGGATCTTTGAGATAGAGGAGAGTTTTATGGCTTATCGAGGTTCTGCCCATTTTTTGAATCTTTGCATGCACATTCGGTTGATGCTCGCTCCTCCCGAGATATCTTCACACTTTCATTCGCACATCTGTTGATGTGCATGTCATCCCTCGTGATCCTCGCTTGTGGGTTATCGTACCCTCTTACAAAAGTTGCTGACATTTTGGGTAGCATGGCCATGACTCCTCCTAAGCCAAGTCAAGTTGAAATGGATAGAGGAGAGGAGAGATTTGAAGAGCAATATTTTTAGGAATTGGCTGAACCATTAATAGTGCCACATGAAGAAGAAGAGTTGGCATCCATGATAAGAAAAGGAAAATTTCCTTTGATAGAGGAAGAATGCCCAACTCCTCAAATAATTTTAGAGGAAGAAGAAAGACAACAAGTTTAATAGGCTCTGTTATTGTCTAGAGAAAAGGTCATTATCAGAGAAAAATATGAGGAATTGGATTTCCTCAAGCTCAAATTGGAATAAAGGAAAATGCTCATTAGAGAGCTGACAACCAAGCTTACAGCCAGGACTGAGGAATTATCAGCAACTAGGAAACAATTGATATAAAAAGAGGAAGAATTTCAGGCTTCCAGAAAACAAAGTGTTGTGTCCACAACCTTTACACAAAATGAGTTGACCTATTTTCCACTCAAACAGCTATGGAATGATACTTGCAGGGAGCTCAGAGAATCCAAAAAATTAAATGAAGAATTAAAGACCAAGATGGAGGTAGAGATGAAGGCAAGAAAGGAATGGGAAGAAAATTTTTATAAGGAGGAAGGAAATAAATATAAATTCCTTGCAAAAATTCTTATGGTCTGTATTATGAGTGAGAAATTACTTGCCTTCAGGAGGCCCTTTCTTGCATATAGTGTGTTTTTAGAAGAGCAGTTCATTCATTGGCAGCTATCAAGGATTGTATGTGGGCTTCCACATGAACTCAAAGATGAATCTGAATTCATGGCAGCTTACTCTCTCTCCATCCCTAAGCATAAAAATATTATGTGTGAATTTTATCTTTGCAATTTTATGGTAGAGAAAAACACATGATTTATGATCAACTTGTAAGTAGGGGAGAGAGAGCTCAATGCATTTGTCTCTATTTTGCAAAACCAAATTACATGGTAGGAAAGGGAATTTGAATTTTTATTAAAATCCAGATCAACAGGTCTCTGTATGAGAGCTCATTATGGAAAACCCTCTACCTTCCTCACACATTTTAGAACTCATGCCTTTGATGAGAGATTCAAGACACACTATCTTGCCATTCTGCAAAAGAGTATTGATGCCTTCACCTCCGATGAGGAGAATTTTTTTGAAGATATTTATGAGGGATGCTCAAAGAGGTGGGAAATCCTTACTATTTCCTTGAGAAGAAGGGAAGTAATTTCCCCAACAAATATAATCTAGAGTTTAGAAAGGGCAAAAACATTATGCACAATAATTCCCCAAGTCAATGAAACCTACGGGAAAATATGGATGGGAATGCAAATAAGGCCCCCTCTACTTCTCACCCCCATGTCTCCTTGGAAAAATAGAGAACCTTAAGACCCTACTGAATTTGAACAGTGGGAGAGGAAAATAGAGGGAGTAGGGTATAGTACATCCAATTTTAAACATTGGAAAATCCAGTTTCAGCCATTTGATCTGAGCAATCAAATGGAGTGTAGAACATATAACCCCACTTTTGAAGAATGAAGTTTGTAAAGTGATTTACAAACAATTTTGGGAGAAATGATGAGGCCACAATATGTCTGATTAATGCATAATATATGATCTGATCTTACTCTCCTTTGGATTAACTTTGATTGAATTGTGTGAATTTTAGTTGACCTAATATGGGTTAGGATGTAATTGTCTGTATTTTGTTTGATTGTGATTCTAATGTTAAAAGCTCTAGAATTCTTGACAAGCATGTGTTTGAATTTATTTTTGTAATAAAGCAGGTCTAAATCAGTCAAGGAAATGAAGTAGGAAGTGTTCAAATTTTTTTTAGCAACATCTATTCCTACACAGCTTAGTTTCAGAACTTCCAAGCTAGTTCCAGAACTTTTGGACTTAGTTCTGCACTTCCAGTATTTAGTTCTAGAATTTTCAAACTTAGTTCTGGAACTATTGGGGATAGCTTCGGAACTCTCACAGGTTTTGATCCTTAAACAATTTCCTATGGTTTTGGAACTTCTCTGAAGTTCTAGAACTGATACAGAGTTATCTATTTTAAATAACATCCGAAGATTTTACATCTATGAACCTTTCAATCAGGAAGGATAAGAAGATTTTTGAATGAAGATTCAGCAAGATTTTTCCTACAACTATCTAATCAATCGCAATCCGGCTCGGCATATATTATAGGCATGATTCAATTTCATCAGAATCATTGAGATGACTGTGATTGTAAAATGTATATAAAATCAGACATGCAATAGATAGATAGAGAATATATATAGAAATAGAAGATATATAATGAGATAGAAATAGAACAGAGAAGAGAAATAGACTAAGTACTCAGATCTAGTACATTTGTAATTCTGAATGTTTTATCAATAAAATAGCCATTCCTATTTGAGAGAATTCTGAGTTATTAAATCTTGATTCAGGGAGGAGCAAGGGCCCACTCCCCTAAGGACCAAGATATTCATTTATTTGGTATTTATATTTCTGTAACAAATCACTTAGATCTGTTAATTCTGTATTGTTTTAATTCTTTTAGTTAAACTCTGTTGTATACTTGTTCCTGTAGGTTTTTAGATAGATTCCTATATTTCTTGCAATTGCTTTCAAGCATTCTAAATTGAGTGTGTTTATTTCCAAAAGCAAGTGTGTTTACTTTCATAAGCAAGTGTGTTTATTTTCCAACAAGTGTGTTTCCTTTTAGCAAATCTTTCAGTGTGTTTACTTTCAGCAAGTTTTCATAGTTTGATTTAAATAAGGTTTTACTAAGAAGTCCTTAAGACATTAAAGAGATCCCCCAAAAAATACAAAAATAGCTATAGTCAACTACTAGATCAATGAAATTACTCTTGTTTCATATAGCTTTAGACACGCCACTAGTTTGATATGACATCATCAAGAAGTTGATTAAATGAAGGGAATGACAACACCCATCAGTCTAGTCACTATGTGGGTTTAGATGCATGCTGAAAAATCTTCTTTCTCCACATGATGAACTCTCATCAGAAGCCAAAGGGGAGGGGCCTCTCTCTCGTGCTTGTCAAGATGGGGTAACATAGACTGTTTAGGTTCCACGTCTTCTGCGTGAACCACAATTCCTTCCCACAACATCTACCTCCATAGATCCATCACAATTGCAACCTCGTGTTGTCTAGTAATCTCCCTTTCACGCACCTCACCATACTTGAGTCATCTTTCTTCCCTTTCTTTTTATGCGGTAATGTCTACCATCTTCCTCCACCCTAGCTTCCTCATCCAACACTCAGAAAAGTTTAGCTGGCCATAGGGAATGCCTCCAAACTTAGTGTAATGATCAAGATCTTCATATCCAATGGGATAGCATACAAAAATGATCTTCTAGGTTCCCGTAGGAATTAAAATTCAGCAACCTCTAGAAAATAATACACAGAGATGGCATAATCCAGAGTATAATTGGTCAACACTCTTCTCCACCAATGATCAACAACACGTGTCTAAGTCAGATCCACATCTTGCAGCGTCTGATAGTCATCTTGGGTCCATACACTACTGGCTTGATTTGGATGCATATGCCGAGAGACATTCATACAACTCTACTAGAAAACAACAAAAGAAAGTCTCATATGACCCATGATACATATGCTCTTCAACCCAACTCCATGCATCAAACTCAGGTATTGTACTAAATCTTTGAGTAAATTGATCCTCTGTGCTCTTAAACCATGATTTGAAACCTTCCAAAGTCAAATGCTATGTCATCACACACTAAAGGAACCAATATGTATCTCATTTCTCACAAAAAATTCAAAAAGAGGTCATGACAATGGAACTAAGATGTAGTCATCTTTACGCCCTTAGAATAATAGTTGAATCCCATGCGTGTTGGTCTATCACCTAGCGAGCACAAAGCACTCACCCGAGGCACGCAAAAGTGCTGAGCCCCTCCTTTGTGTGATAATATTCCATCTATGATATATACTTAAGGGTAAACGAATATAAAAGAACCATGTATTCATACCGAGAGCTTAGGATGAACTATTAGACTAATGCGTTCATTCAGCTAACAAATGAGAAACATCAACAAAATATAGATTTGAAAAATAGAAGAAAGGAAATGCACGAAGGATTACATCTATCCACATGATATACATAAAGCAGATTCATGAACTTGAATAGATATAAACCAATAACCACATATATTCATGTCAACATGTTCAATAACCACATTACATCCTTCCAAACCATAACATGCCAACATATAAATGCAGAGAAAAGTCATGCATCAGAAACTAGAATATGTCCTTAATATTACAAGAATGAATACAGACCCATCCCTCTAAATGTGTCATCACTCATATAGGTCTCCTAATCCCAACCCATAGAATCCTCCATTATATTTCTATAGAGCTTTGCCTCTCTTTCACTGCACTCTGTCTCTGATGACGATCTTTATCTCTTTCTTATACCTGAGCATATCTATATATTTATATTTTTTCACTCCACCGCCATGCCTTCTGAGGTAACATATTGGTTTCCAAGTGGTCCTCCAATGGAGCATGCTTTCTTTGATACGAACTCTCCACTCTTTGCAATGATGTCTTTCTAGATCCTTCCATCATGTGTGGAATATTACTTCCATCACCATCAAACTACCAAGCTGACACCTTATCCATTCTGCATCCTAGATGGGTCACACTTTTCTCGTGTATTTCCTGGAATGCCGAATTTGGCTAATTCCCAAAACCTTCATTTTGTCTTGTGTGCACATCGTGTGTTCTACAAAACCATGCTAGAACCCTTCCGCACGCGCCTTCCCCCTACACTCCTTTCTTCAAATAGGTCCCGTACGCCCATGCGCCCTCTTATAATTAGCCAATATTATGGGGCCCAACACTAGTTTAAGTACCTTGCACCACACTATCATAAGTTAAATGCTGTCAACATACGCTATTTCAATTAATTCTATCAAGCATAAAGATTAACCAATTCATAAGGATAAGATAAATAGTACGTGTAATCATCCATAATCATATTAGTACACTTAAGTTAATTGTGTTCATTTGTATTATGTCCTATAATTGTTAATATGTTCCTTTTGTACTTTTTTTTACTAAGAATGTAATTATTTATAACCTATAAATTGATACATATCATTTTATTGATATTTGGTCATATTATATTGTACTATCACAACATATAGTTGTCATTAAGAATTCAGTTTCTCAATCATGTCTCACATAAAATAACATAATCAAATGCTCAGTAAGTTTGTACATGGTGTCATAAGTTTGACATCATTAGTGAATGATATAATTTAATTTATAAGTACAATTATATCATCATTGTTTCATCATATAGTTTTCATCAATCGATATATGTTGTTTACAAACATAGTTATTAATTATAATGACATCATAAAAGTAGTTGTATTATCACATTCTAAATTTAATTATAAAAAATCCTCTATTGTAAAACATCGTTACTAATGTTTCAATTTTTGCAATAATAATGATTCAACAAAAAATTATTAAATTAATAATTAAAACAAATAGTGCATAGTTATGAAATGATTATCAGAAGATAATCATTAAGTACATTAGGCCAAATTTCCTTAATACAACCAGTGAAGTAATAATTTTGTGTTTAAATAAAATACAATTATAATCATTATCAATATTTGAATCAAATAATAACAAACATCGCATGATGAATCATGCATAAATCCATCTAATATAACACTTCATAATAATTACTCCATTTTGCATGCTGTCTGGGAGATAAAATTGTATGCATGGTCAGTTAGATGAACTGACATGAATTATCCACTCACATTCATGTTGTTATATTATGAACTCAATGAATATGATAAGGTTACTTAGGAATTAATCTTAATTGCATAACTAAATTAATTTTATATCTATTTCATTTTACAATGAACAAAGTTATTAAACATCCAAAATATACTTCTATCCAATGAACATACGTTAGATTATTTAAGCAACCTATAAGTAATCATATAGTCATTTGATCATCAAAAATTCCCCAATATCTTTTAGTAAGGTAGTAAACAAGGTTAAATTGTCAAATTAATACCACTCCTTTCATATTTTTTCATCCTAACTATAGTATCAATCAAAGAATAATTGTAAAGAAGACAAAAAATATTCCCTTTTTACAAATAATCACTTCCTTATGCAGTTTATACATATGATACAAGGATAATAAGTATCATTACCATTTGCAACATCTAAGAATACAAGGTTTGGTTTTGCAATGAATCACATTAAGCATTATGTGTTTATACGTCAATATTAATATAAAAAGTTTTTGTAATGATAATTTATCAATCAAACATTCAGTGAGAAGAAAACATCAAGAGAAGAAGGTAGAATATAACAATCCAACACAATACCCTCTAATGCACATTATTTTCTTTCCGCAAGTTTTTATTTTAGGTTCAGGGTCATAAATCAAGTAACCAAGATGAATTATCGTAGTATCAGTTTATGAAGGAGAGAGTTACTAAAATTCTCATTGCTTATAACTCAATAAGAAGCTTGTATCAAGATGAAGCATATTATTAAATGCAAATCAAAATATGGAGTAAGAGAATATTCATCTGACCTCAATAATATTTTTTTATCAGTTATAAAGTTACCACAAAATGAGATAGTAATATTTTCAAAAACAAATTTTCAAGGTAATTCCACAGAACCCAGAAACCCATAATAATGATTTTTCCTTAAATACGACTGTATCCAAACAGAAACCTTCGAAAGTCAAGTATGTTGCAAGAAAAATAAAGAGAATTATTATTTTTCACTATCTCATTAACATAAATTTTGAATCACTCCACATTTACAATATCAATTTACAAATTATTCCTTCATAGATATAAAATCGACCCAAGTTCGACCTCAATAATCAATAATAAAACTGCAAGAGTTATAATAGTAGCATGGAGGATAAAACATCAAGGTAATGATAACCAATAGCCACTTATCAATAAATCAATATTATTACCTTTAGGAAACAAAATATGAAAGGACATAGTCATGTATGGTTCATTCACACAACTACCAAAATGAATCATGCAGGTTAAAATGATAAATTACTACTTTCCAAGAACAATATTCTTCATCTCGCAATATAATAATAAAAGGGAGTTAGGGATATTCATGTCTGACACAAAAAATTATGTGAGATTTCTTTATGAAATTTTTTGAGTTCTTCCTTCAAAAATATCAAAGAAATCAAACCACAAGAAGCCTAATTCCTTAAATATGACTGTATCCAAATAGAAAACTTCGAAAGTCAAGTATGTTGCAAGAAAAATAAAGAGAATTATTATTTTTCACTATCTCATTAACATAAATTTTGAATCACTCCACATTTACAATATCAATTTACAAATTATTCCTTCACAGATATAAAATCGACCCAAGATCGACCTCAATAATCAATAATAGAACTACAAGAGTTATAATAGTATCATGGAGGCTAAAATGTCAAGGTAACGATAACCAATATCCACTTATCAATAAATCAATATTATTACCTTTAGGAAACAAAATATGAAAGGACACAGTCATATATGGTTCATTCACACAACTACCAAAACTAATCATGCAGGTTAAAACCAAAATTACTACTTTCCAAGAACAGAGTGCAAAACAAGCATTTCTCATTCAAAGCAAATAACTTAGAAACCCATTAATATTAGCTATCATATTAACCCAAATATCCATTAATTTATTCATTATTTCATAGTTCAAAAAAAAACTTTCAGATAAAATTTATTCTAGATTTGAGAAAACAAAATAACCTCACAATATTCTTCATCTCGCAATATAATAATAAAAGGGAGTTAGGGATATTCATGCTCGACACAATTTTTTTTGTGAGATTTCTTTATGAAAGTTTTTGAGTTCTTCCTTCAAAAATATCAAAGAAATAAAACCACAAGAAGCCTAATTATTTTCCAGATTTAAACAAATTAAATGCCAAAAATATAGAATCTATATTTAGCTGTTTCGACCCAGTAATAGCTTCATAATTCTTCATGCATGAATTCCAAAAGGAGGGCTTCAGAAAAAAAGGGAATGATAAAAAAATAATTTGTGATGCAAAGAAAATTCAATCTCAATCAATTCACTATATTAGAAATGATACAAAATTTAAAATTTAAAACTTAAGGTCTTTAAGGCCGGTTTCTACTCAAGTTCAAATACACTCTCAAGTAAGAAATTTCCTTGTTTCCTACTTTATTTCATCAAACCAACACTTGTGCATTGCATCAATATCTATGTTACTGTTTTTTAAACCATAAAATGGCCTCAAAACACTCATGACAACTTTTAATGGTTAGTCTGGTCCAAAGACTCTCAAACCCAGGATTTGCAAGCTAATTTACTCATTATCTCAAGTTTTCTCACTCTTTTCTCACCCTCATCATAGCCTAATCCCCACTTGAAATAACCTCCAACAAAATAGTTTTTGTGCACCCCTCATACAGTGGTAAATCCATCATCAAATTGGAATCAAACAACCAAGAACAAATTAACTCACCTGTCAAAACTTGACCTATAGTCTTCTTTCTTCTTTTAGCCTTTAGCTCAGGTTGAATGACTAATTATCGTTAAGAAATTGGTTCAAGCTGAAACTTGTATCTTATTCACCGTAATAACCTTCCCATAAAATATTGATATTCTCCAAATTCAAAACTCTCGTTTATTCTATTGATTATACCTTGTTTTAAGGCTAGAATGGTCTATCATATCTTGTAGCCCTACCACAACTCACTGTCACTCATATACATATTTGAATAAGATTTAAAAACCAAATATTAGGGTTTTATAACACCCTTTTCTTCCAATTGATGATATTAATATTTACAATCTTTTTTTCTTACAAAAAAATACACTTCTCTTATACATGCTCTATTTTTGTTAAGGGTTTTCAATCTTTCCTAGTGGACTGGTAAAGAATTCTATCCTATACTTGAATGAAACCATCTAATTATTTATAAATCACCTTCTAAAACTTGAGTTAGATATGTAATTTAAGTTTCAATAATTATGGCGGGTTCATTTTCGAGATATTTGAATTTCACTCATTTAAACCCTTGTTACAGGGTGACTAGTGTTGTAAAATCCCAACAGGCACAAATACATAACTTTACTTGGTTATTTTATTTCACCATTCATTTTTTCCACCTTCTTAGAGGTATATACTAACCCCTCCATGATTTAGACACTAACATTGAGGCTTAAAATCTCCTTTCCTATTTAGATTCTTCAAAAATATCCTTATACTATGTCTAGGGGCAGATTATACTCATAACAAGGTTTTTAACAAAATAAAGTTTTAATCTTCCTTTCCTTTCTATTTAAACCTTCCTTGAAGTTTTAATTGAGCAAATAAATCTTCTACATAATGGATCAACAAAAGGTGAAGTGGATTCCCCACAAACTTGTCATTTGAGGTAAACCTTCCTAGTCATGCACACAAAGACAGTCATCTAATGTCACGCTACAGGCATGCGAGGAATACTACAAAAAGTATTAACTCAACATAGAAATAATTCATGGAAAATTATGAACAATTTATTTCCTTCTTAACCATTTGTTACCATCAACAAGATTTCACATTATACATCTTACATTTCATACACTAATGATAAAAACTCAGAGATTTGGGATAAACACGGTCTGTTACAAACAACATTCATTCCCTTTTGGAATATTCTAAGAAAATATCATTCTTGTTACCTCTTCCCTTGAGATTTAATCCTTTATAAATTAAAATCACAACCTAAATTTTAATAGTCCATGCATTATTTTGTAATACAACCTTGTTTGAAATCCTCACCACCAAACTATTCATCTCAATCTAGAACAAGTATAACATTACTAAACCAACAACAATGGGTGTTATTTCATACCAAATAAAACAATATTATTTAAATGGGAAAACATAGAATTAGATGAATCTCAATGAACATGCACAATTTTGATACTCTACACAAGATCTAAAAATCACAACCCTACTAACAACAAAGTTTAAATTCAAAATCTTAGACCTATAATTTCCTTTCAACAATGGAACATTAAAATGATGGATTGAAAAACAATTAAAATGGTTTAAATAGTCTCCCTTATCTCGCATCTTCATGATTCTTGGTCTTTTAAGATTTCACATGGCATATTTGTTCTTTATTACATTATTAGAAGCACTAATTTTTTACTAGTTCTCTAGGACCTAAATATTAGTTCATCATCATGACCTAACTAAGTCTCCTAGAGCCCAGTAAGGAATATTAAAATCTTATTACATATAATTATGCTTAAAGATTACATACTAACATGCTAGAACAATCCAAAACTGCTTCTAAGATTCAAAATTACAATTTGGAGGGAAATTGTCAATTTCAAACTTATTTTCTTTCTCTATTTCGAATTGAAGATAATCCTTTGAAA